>CM032402.1:10992142-11564642 GCA_019049475.1 Eueides isabella
TGAATGTTTTTTTTTAATTTTCAAGAACAATTGAATAATATATATGATTTTTTTTTCCAGGAAACGACACCACAACGACAACAAGGAGACCGTTCACGACGCGCTACACGACCACAGAGTCTGATTACTCCGATGAGAGCACCACGCGCGTGCCGTACGACAAATACAAAGACAGTGGTAATTATTAGGTACACCCTATTAAATATTAGGATACCGATTGATTATATGATATTATTTGGTTATTAAATTAAAGAATGATAAAAATATGTAATAGTTAAAATAATTATCAGTGGAAGTTAATTTAGCGTAGATATTGATTTATATATTTTTTACGTTATTGAGTTTGCAAAATAATTGACTATATATATCTATATATATATATATATATATATATATATATATATATAATATATATATATATATATATATATATATATATATATATATATATAAATAAATAAATATTTTAATCAAATATATTTGGTGAACAAATGAATTTTTAAATATAACTTAAAACGTAACGTAATGTTAAAAAATTATCGGCATATTGAATCAAAAATGACCTTAATTTTGAAATTTAATACTGGGTCCTTATAAGAGATCCCTTTCCGTGGCTTGAATGATGATTATTTTACAATAACCTAAAACTATAAATCTTACTTTTCATAACCAACAAAAATTTACAAATAAAAAATTCACTTTCCAGTCAACGTCGCCTGCCCAAGCGTATGTGTAGAGGTTCGTCTGACGCAGTACTGCGAGGCATATCTCACGACCCCCGATTTATGCGTCCCCGGAAGACTGTGCTGCGTCTCCAAAGATGGCTATGGAGATAAACGACCTGCAGACCTGGTGGTACCCAGTGAAAAGAAATCGTCTACCAGACGACCGACTACAGCTGTAAGACGCTTTGAGAAATATTATTAATTTTAAAGTAGCGGTTGTAACTTTTGTGATATTGTAATTAAATTTATATAAATGATTCTCCGTTCCGTTCTCCATTTTCTGGAGAATTTGAGGCATTGCATGTTAAGTGGTGGCCACACGTTACACTTTGCCTTGATATCACAGCGAAGAAAAGAAAACATTAAATATTTTATCGAATCCACAATCTGTCAAATTCAAAATTCAAATTCAAATATTTTATTTCAAAATAATATGTTACAAGCTTCGTTTTCTGAACGTTATACAATTTACTACCAGTTCACTAAAGTTACTGCCTCAGACCTGAGAAGAACTGTCAAAAGAAACTCAGTTTACATAATATTATTATAATTGACAATGATACATTTGAAACAGCCTGGAGCGAACGTTTCATTTCCAAGGTGTGTTATCATATATAAAATCGTTAATATGGTAATAACCTTTAACACACAAACGTCTTTTCACCACTTTTTTAAATTGTGAAACAGAAAGTTCTCGGACGTCACATTGAGAGTCATACGCTTGTGCACATGTGCCACAACAGGCCTCATTTATTGGCTCTTGTTTTTCTATTTTTAGGAAATGGCTTTGATATAATAAATTGAGAAAAATGCAACTGTAAACGAAAAGGGGTTGTGAGTTTGATCTCCACCCGAATAAATGTAATATTTAATATTTTAAATTTAAGTACTTAATGTTTTAATTTATTCTCTCTGGTACAAGGCAAAAACGCGGCGTTAACTTTCGCCACTCAACAAGGGGAACAAAAGTGGAACGGAGTGTCTTGACTCTAGGTTTCCAAGTTCACTGCGGGATACAGCGTGAAGCTAAGTACTAAAAATAATGTATTAAATTCAACAGCTAACAACTCCCGCACCCAAGTATAAGCACAAGAAATGCAGAGGGGAATGCATGACCGGCCTCTACGTGTACTTGTGCGAGGTTGATTCAGACGCCAGCTGCCCTGGAGACAGCTCATGTTGCTTGATAGATTCGTATTCAACCGATGCAACTACAAGAAGGCCGATTACTACGCGACCTACGACGCCGGTGGGTGTATTTTTTAAATAATTTAAATTATAAATATATTTGATCTGAGGCCTGTCGTGGCGCAGCGGCACAAGAGTGTGACTGTAACCGACAGGTTCTGGGTTCGATTCCCAGTCGAGGAAATGAAATATTAAATATTTTCAATTTAAAAATATTTCATGTTTCATTTTCTTCGCTCTGGTAATAAGGCAAAGCGCGGCGTTGAGTTCCGCCCCTCAACACGCAATGCGTCGAAATCGGCGGAAAGTGGAGAAAGGAAGTCGAACGGAGTGTCATAACACTAGGTTCCACTTCCGTTCCCTCTGCCTACTGCCTGCCTAGTGCGGGATACAGCGTGAAGCTGAAAATATATATATATATATATATATATATATATATATATATATATATATATATATATATATATATATATATATATATATATATATATAAGTGTAAGTGTAAGTAAGTGGTCGTTTTTGAAAATATTCAAATCGCCATCTGTAAAACTAAAGAATAATTAGAATATTAGGTACCGTTATCTAGACAGCGTGTCAAGCCAATACCGATAGAAACTGGCTAGCCAACACCGATAAAATATTACACGAACGATTTGGTTTCACTTTTGACTCCTCCATAGTTTTAAACCTGTTGGAACCTGTCCAAGCGCTCCGACCAATAAGCTAGTCGTCCGAAAGTATTCTTAATATGTATATTATATATTTTTTGTCTTCCATAAGGCGCCTCTCCCCAAGTGTCCGGGCAAGTGTTACCACAGCGCGGTGAGCTGGCTGTGCGAGCACCCCGCCGTGCTGGTGCCGAACACGCAGTGCAAGACCAACGGATACGTGTGCTGTGATTATTCTAGGTACGTTAGTTTTATTTATATACGTTAAGAAATATATCTATATAAGATATCAGAAAAATTTATAATGACTACACGATAAATAGACAGAAAAACGTATTGTTAGAAATAATTATGTAAATACAGTTAAAAAGTCACTCCATTCGTTTATTAATATTAAAAAGCTGAAGCCACCATTTCATATAAAAATTCCAAATAAAAATATATTTTAGCAGGTTCTAAACATGACAGGTTGTGGGTTCGATTCCCAGTCGAGGAAGTGGAATATTTAATATTTTTTAATGAAATATTTATTATTATTATTTTGGGTTCTGTTAATTTAAAATGAATTAATTAAATGAAATTTAATAAAAATGCTTGTTGATCGGCGACACTTAACGCCGGGCTTTACCTCGTCATCAGAGACATGAATCAAAAATATTAAATATTTAATATCCTAGAGTAGAGATCGGAACCACAACTAACATACGACGACTTACTGTCGCATACTCAGGCCATTGCGCCACTACAGGCCCCAGTTATCAACACCCATTTTAATATTTAACTTATGTCCAGAGTACCACGCACCACGCCGCGGCCGACCACCACCACGACAACGACCACCACCCCAGCGCCCGTCGACCCGCGACCAGACTGTCCCGGCTCTTGTATCGTCTCTCTGCTCTCCTTTACATGCTTCCGTATGTATCATATTCAGTTTTTTCGAACAACAGTACAGTTAACGAGTTGTGGTTGATTTTAGGATATTTTCTCATTTTAGAATCTGTTGATTATTTTTCTTACGAGTGGAGTGTATAATGCCCAAAAGTTTAGTTAACCTTATTCTAAGGCTGCCAAAAGTTTAGTTGACCTTATTCTAAGACTGCCAAAACTCGTCGGCAATACTGATAGGATTTTTTAACGATAAATTTATAGCTTCAATGATCAGCTTATGTGTGAATTATTGGACAGTGAAAGTATTTTACAGAGAACAGTACATTTAAATATTTCGTCCATAGGATCTTGTCAACTTTTTGAAAGAAACAAAATATATTTCTTTGAAATTATAATAGTTTTGTAACAGCAATAAACGATCATAACTAAATCTTAAATTCATTATCTATATTTTTTTTTTTCTCAAAATATTTTTTAAAAAGCTATTTAATTGATTTAATATAAAAATAATGAAATAAAATAATAAAGTGAAGAGCACGTACTTAAGTACGTACTCATGCCCCTGCACCACAGTTCGCCTCCATAGAGCATAAAACGAATTTAATAAAAAAATATTGAATTCTCACAGGTAACGCAGAAATGACAGACGTATTCAAATGCAAGAAAGCTGGCACACAGTGTTGTGCGCCGAAATCCAAAGTCCAAGAGGTTATCGGCGTTAATCGCAACGATTCCTTCCCGTTGGCGACCACTCATACGTACAGTTACACCCCCCACACGCATACCGCGCCTTATACACTGCCTTATACTACGTCTTTACGTGAGTATTAAGATAATAAGAAGAGAAGAAGAGACGCGGGTTCTAATCCCGCTACGTTAAATTTTTTATATGTTTTCTGAAACAAGTATTTTTGTTTCCTAAGTGCGGAATATCACTTTAAATATTTGTTAAAAATATATAGTTTTTGTATTGAAAATTTGTTAGTGAAACATGATACCAAAAGATAACAAGTATTTTTTATATATATATATATATATATATATATATATATATATATATATATATATATATGTTCTGGGTTCGATCCCCAGTCGAAGAAATGAAATATTAAATATTTTCAATTTAAATATATATATATATATATATATATATATATATATATATATATATATATATATATATATATATATATATATATATATATATATATATATATATATGTTTATTTTTACCTTTGAAATATATAAAATGATTATTTTTTTAAAAAAATAAAGATTTTAAAACTTTAATTTCAATAATTCTGTTTATTTTTTCCAGCACAATACGAACCAAACTACGTAACGACATTGCGAAGTCCAGAGAAATATAATAAATACGTTTGCGGGGTCAAAGGTAAATAAGTTTAAATATCAACATAAATTTTAAAAGTTTTAAACAAATATTTTTTATATAAAAATGTAAATTCTATCGAACAGCATTCGTTGTTTTCTCTCAAAGTGTAATTTTTAAAAAAGTATATAAGATATTAAAAATATACGTATTGTAAGTACGTATAAAGTTTACTACAAAAAATATAAAAAATATATTACAAAATTCTTCTAATTTTTACAGCCTAAACAAAAATGACAGTATTCAATAGTAAATATATATTGTTCCCCTTTAGGCACATCGAGCCGGGCCGGCCGTGTGATGGGAGGGGAGGACGGGGAGCGAGGGGAGTGGTGCTGGCAGGTGGCTCTTATCAACTCTCTTAATCAGTACCTCTGTGGCGCCGCTCTGATTGGTACACAGTGGGTGTTGACCGCAGCTCATTGCGTGACAAAGTGAGTGTAGAAATAAAAAATAATTATATACATATTATATTTATGATTATTTTCTTTTATTTAAGTTTTCTCTGACAATTGAAAAAAAAATGTACTAAATATTTTTTTTTACCTTCACGCTGTATCCCGCATGAGGCAGGGTAGACAGAGGCACTTGGGAACCTAGTGTTAGGTTAAGACACTCCGTTTCACTTCCGTTCCCCACAAATTCGGCGGGAATTTGAGGCATTGCGTGTTGAGAGGCGGAACTCAACGCCGCCCTTTGCCTTATTACCATTTTTTTCTAGGTGTATAATAAACTATTCAAAGAATGTTTACATTATTAACCAATATTAAATGTTAAAGCGACATTACGAGCCCTAATACTCCACTCTACTCAGTTTCACGATGTATCCTGCACACGGCAGGGTAGGCGGAGAGAACTTGGGAACCTAGTGTTAAGACACTCCGTTCTACTTCCGTTCCTCACTTTCTGCCGAATTTGAGTGTTGAAAGTGGAACTCGAAGCCACGCTTTGCCTTGTTACCAGAGCGAAAAAAGGAAAACATTAAATATTTAATTTAAAATTTTAAATATTTCATTTCCTCTTGTGGGGATTGAACCCACAACCTGCCGTTTACAGTCACACTCTTGTGCCGCTGCGCCACGACAGGCCTTTATTTATAAGAATAATAATATAATATACATAAAATTAAAGACCTGTCGTGGCGCAGCGGCACAAGAGTGTGACTGTAACCGACAGGTTCTGGGTTCGATCCCCAGTCGAAGAAATGAAATATTAAATATTTTCAATTTAAATATTTAATGTTTCATTTCTTCCCTCTGGTAATAAAGGAAAGCGCGGCGTTGAGTTTCACAACTCAACACGTAATGCCTCAAATTCGGCGGAAAGTGAGGAACGGAAGTGGAACGGAGTGTCTTAAGCTAACACTAGGTTTTGCCGTGTGATCCCGGCTTAGAATAGGATCACCCTGGTACTGATGGTGTCGTAAGAGGCGACTAAAGTGCGTGTGGTAGAGTCACGTTGCCAGCAATGGCAACACGCATGGGCAGACTCGACCGGATTGTTACCACCCCCGGCATTTAAGACCGGCGTTAAGTGGTGGCTTTGGCCACTGCATTTCGCAATAGCTGATGCTGGGCCCCGGTGCCCTTCCACCTTAAAAGACGGCAACGCTCCTGTAGCTCCTCTGGAGTTACACGGGGTCGTGGGCGACGGTGATCACTTAACATCAGGTGACCCGTACGCTCGTTTGCCGTCTCTTCCATAAAAAAAAAAAAAATAACACTAGGTACCCAAGTGCCTCTGCCTACCCTGCCTCGTGCGGGTACAGCGTGAAGCTAAAAAAAATATATAAAATTTCCGCTTCCTTCCAGCATTGTCCGTTCAGGCGACGCGATATATGTGCGGGTGGGAGACCACGACCTCACCCGGAAGTACGGCTCGCCCGGCGCGCAGACCCTACGCGTGGCGACCACTTACATACACCATAACCATAATAGCCAGACCTTGGACAACGATATAGCATTGTTGAAGCTACATGGAAAAGCTGAGCTTAAAGAAGGTGAGTGAAAACAGCTTTTGAGTATTCTTCTTCTTAATTCAAGACGACAAGATTTACGGCACACGATTCTATAGATGTTATTTTGGTGGAAAGAAAAAAAACCTGATTTTCGATTTTCTCGCAAAATCTATGTTCATTTTCTGCCGATTTTTTTTGTTTAGCTTCACGCTGTATCCCGCACGAGGCAGGGTAGGCAGAGGGAACCCGGGAACCTAGTGTAAAGACACTCCGTTCCAATTCCGTTCCCCACTTTCCGCCGAATTTGAGGCATTGCGTGTTGAGGGGCGGAACTCAACGCCGCGCTTTGCCTTAATACCAGAGCGAAGAAATGAAACATTAAATATTTAAATTGAAAATATTAAATATTTCATTTCCTCGACTGGGGATCGAAACCAGAACCTGTCGGTTACAGTCACACTCTTGTGCCGCTGCGCCACGACAGGCCTATAATTAAAATGAAAATATCAATACTCCGTACGAGTGTCTAAAAAAGACAGTATCTATTATCTATGAACGTATCAACCCAATAAGAATTTGAACAATATATATTTTTTTCAAATAATTACATTCTCTATTTTATTGTCTTTTTTTATCGCTTTACGCTGAATCATTTACACGGCAGGATGTACAGAGGGAACTTGGGAACCTAGGGTTAACACTCCATTCAATTATCCGCTTTCCACTGAATTTGAGACATTGTGTGTTGAGTGGCTTTTACGCGATTTGCTTTGTTACCAGAGCAAAGAAATGTATGAATATTAAATATTTCATTTCCTGAAGTGGAGTTCGAATTCATAACCAGTCGCACGCTTGTGCACTGAGCCACGACAGCCCTCAATATTATTTTAGTGGTTTTTATATGAATTATTTCCCTTCTTAGCTCCACGCTGTATCCCGCACGAGGCAGGGTAGGCAGAGGGAACCCGGGAACCTAGTGTTAAGACACTCCGTTCCACTTCCGTTCCCTACTTTCCGCCGAATTTGAGGCATTGCGTGTTGAGTGGCGGAACTCAACGCCGCGTTTTGCCTTATTACCGTATATTAATTATTGATATGTTTAATAAATTCCAGGCGTCTGCCTCGTATGTCTCCCGGCGCGGGGAGTCAGCCATGCGGCCGGCAAGCGTTGTACAGTCACCGGATATGGATACATGGGAGAGAGTATGTATCATTTTGTACTTTACATGTGAAAGCAAATTTTGTGCCTGCATACGTTCTATATAATAAAATAAGCATTTTAAAGTGTTAAATATAATTATGTTGTTTTGTTATGTAATTCGGTTAAGTTTAATTTTTGTTGAAGGGTTTTTTTATAGTTTTAACAACTTCACGCTGTATCTCGCGCATGGCAAAGTATGCAATTTTGAAACCTAGTGTCAAGACACTCCGTTCTGTTCCCTAGCCTAGCCTGCCAAGAAGCTGGAAAATATATATAATAACTTACTCACTCACTCAGCTTCACGCTGTATCACGCAAATAGCAGTGTAGGCAGAGGGAACTTGGAAACCTAGCGTTAAAACCTTCCACCTTCTGCCGAATTTGAGTCATTTGCGTGTTGAGTGGCGGAAAAACTAATTTTAATTATATTTTAATGTATTTCCAGCCGGTCCAATACCACTCCGTGTGCGTGAAGCGGAGCTACCCATAGTGAGTGATGCCGAGTGCATTCGTAAGGTAAACGCAGTTACTGAGAAGATATTTATATTACCAGCGAGTTCGTTCTGCGCGGGCGGCGAAGAAGGCAATGATGCTTGTCAGGTTTGTATTTAAAAATAGATATTTATTATTAGCTATATTTTTATTATTAGCTTTTTCACCCGGTACCCGGTTAGTCGGAGGCAACTTGGGAACTTAACGTTAAGACACTCCGTTCCCCATTATTTTATTACACAGCTTTTTCTTATTATTTCCAGGGTGACGGCGGTGGTCCTCTAGTGTGTCAGGACGACGGTTTCTACGAGCTGGTGGGCCTAGTGTCCTGGGGCTTCGGCTGCGGGAGACAGGACGTCCCCGGTGTATACGTGAAAGTATCCTCATTCATTGGATGGATAAATCAAATTATATCTGTTAATAATTTATAAGTAAATTAAAACAAAATAACGTTAATATATGTCAAAAGAAACGTCAAATTCTGAAAGAGTTAATTTTGGTTTTTTTTTTTTAATATTATATATTTTTCGGTAAAGGCCGAAATGAAAAGTTGTTAATGTAAAAATTTTGAGTCTCAAGTAACTTAGATCAAAACAACATATGAAATACGCACATTTAGAGATAAATAATGTTATATAACTATATTTTTATCTTATTCATTTCTTTTTTTAAAAGAATAATTTCATTTTTACAATGTTTTAAAAAATACATAAATATGTTATAAAAAGCACAGATCTTGTAAAAGCTGGATTGTTGAAATTTAAATTTCCATTTAAGAGAAAAATATTTATTAAATTAAATTAAAAACGTAGAACGCATTTACTTCCTAATTATTTATTGATAAGAGGTAAAATGTAAATAAAATATGTTAAGATATTTATTATAGTTTAATAGCTTATTAATAAAAACGATATTATTATTTCCCACCACTCTGTATTCAGTCGTTGAATTTAGAACTAACAGATTATAAAATTTTGTTAACAATCAATTTAATTTAATATTATACAATTTTAAATATAAAAACAGAAACACGAGAAATTTTATTCATTTGCAAAAATATAATTCAATTTTATCACTCTCAGCATTGCGATTTTTTTCGGTTATTATTAACCGTAGCGTCGCTCTGTTTAATATTTTAGCTTATAATTTATAAACCAAACAGTAAAGTTATCTAGTATTTAATTAATATATAAAGGCTATGGCATTGAACATTTATTATTGTAAACCATTTTATTTTACATATTTAAATTGTTAGAAATGTAAATATTAATTTTATTTTAAACTTTCACTTCATTCTTTCAAGTGGAATAGAATAAACGCATTTATAAATTATTTTAAATAGAATATAGTAATGTACTGTAAAATGTACTTAGTCTTCTAATAAAAATTAAAAAGAAAAATCTTTATTTTTTTATTTCTCTATATTTTACTTACTTGAGGTTTTGTTATTATAGCTACGAAGAGTAAAATATAATTAAAAAAAAAAACACAAACTACTACTGAAGTAAACCCCTTGTAACATTTCTGTAACACGATAAAAGATACTAAATATAAAAGATCCTACAAATTCATACAGATCATACTTATTCCCCTTTAACTCGTTGTATTTTCACTGATACATAACATACTAAGGAAATAATACACTACGTCAAACAGAAATGGTGTTACTAATATGATTTGAAAATTTAATTTGACCGGTAGTTAGTCGGTACGTGTTAAAAAGTTTAAAATTCGTTAAAAATAGTTTTTCTTGTTAAACTAATAAGGTTTTCTCATGGACATTTGGGTAAATAGCACGGTTTTACATTTTTTTGTATTTTTATTTTTATACTAAAAAGATAATTATTTAGCTTTGTAACATTTTTGTAATATTGATCAGCGAAGGTAAAAAATGTTTAATAATACCGTTACTACAAAATTATTATTTTTTTATAATGATTTACGAGGAAGTCGCCCTTCACGACGATCAAATCGTTAAGTATCTTCTCATTAATGAAGACAGTGAAAAAGAAATGGATTCTGGTGATGAACAAGCTACAACATCAGGCACAAATTCTACAAAAAAACAAGAAACGTCTTGTTTTATTGTAGAATTTGTGCCTGATGTTGTAGCTTGTTGCCTGTTTGTCTTGCAATGGTTTCCATTATTATTTGATATTCCATTAAAGAGAATTATTAGATATTCCATTATAAAACAAAGAAACTGGAGCTAAAAATATTGTTCTTCCTGGAGAGCCTGACATAGGCACTTCGTCTAATATTATAGTTATGAGAAGGTACGTGATATACCAAAGAATCAAAACTATAAACTATTTTTTCTTTGCTATTTTACGTCTTTGTCATTATTGGAGCATTTGGCTAAGGAGGGAATTTCGGGCCTAGGGCCGGTACGACGCAATAGAATCCTCAGCTGTTAATTACCTATTGACAAGGAGATATCGAAGGAAAGTCTGGTTATTCTATAGGATTTGTGGCTGATGTTGACAACATTGACATCTCTAATGTTATATGGAAATATAATTAAGTTGTAACGATGATATCAACTTTCGTAGGAGAAACGTTATAAATAATAAAAGTTACTTCAACATCCCATTCGGCCCAGCATTGTTAGTGAATACTTACAATCGATATATGGGTGATATAGATTTAGTAGACAGTACTAAGGGGTACTACGAAATTCTGATAAAAGATGGCAAGTACGAGTATTTTACCATTTATTAGACCTTACAATGATAAGTTCGTGGCTTTTGTATCGGCGAGTAAAGTCTCTTAACCAAAACCTTGAAAAGGCGAAAATCTCGTCTCTTAGTAGCCGAAACTCTATGCAAACTTGGGAATAAAACAACAATCAAGAAACGGAACTCCACAGAAATTGATATTCAGGCAAAAAAACATAAAGGTCCTGCACAGCATATTCTCTGAGTCGCTCAAACTTTATGTTAGAAGTATGTTGTGGCTCTTTGTACGATAAGAACAATAATTACATACTTCAAAGAGTTTAGAACCACATCGAATAATATGATACTATTGATATTGACTCAATGTCACAGATACATCACAATCTATTTTTGTAAGATAAATAATTTAAAAAAAATAGATTTTTAAAAAAATACGGGTTTCATTTTAGTTAAGTATAACCTTCAACAAAAATTATTTTAAAAATTATGATCACGGATTACAAGGGGTTAAAATTATAAAGTGAAAATATAATTAAAAAAAAAGTATTATATAATTTTTCATCAAAGAAGCTATTTAAATATATATATATTAAATATTATAACCAGTCATCCATTTAAAAAAAAAATGCATGAGACCTTTCCAACTAGATAGATAAATAAGACAGAAAGGAAGTAAAACAAAATGGATAAAATAACAACACACAAACATATAGTGCTTATATATTTATTATATTTAATCACAATTACACTAAATGTATATAATATTAAATGTGGACTAGACGTCAACAAATATTATCAAAAAAAAAAAAAATAATCAGTCCATAAATTTAAGCTTTTATTATCAATCAAAATATTAAATCATATAGATATGTCAAAAAAATATTATGTATACAATTAGTAAATGACGTAAATCTTGACATAGTTATAATAGAATTTATTTTACAAAGTCACAATACCTAGTCGATACTCCACCGATGTAGATGCGGTTTTCACTAATTTACAGAACAAATAAAAACGAGTAGAATAATGTATTTTTTTCAGCTTCCCGCACATGGCAGGGTAGGCAGAGGGAACCCGGGAACCTAGTGTTAAGACACTCCGTTCCACTTCCGTTCCCCACTTTCTGCCGAATTTGAGGCATTGCGTGTTGAGTGGCAGAAGTCAACGCCGCGCTTTGCCTTATTACCAGAGCGAAGAAATGAAACATTAAATATTTAAATTGAAAATATTAAATATTTCATTTCCTCGACCGGGGACCGAACCCAGAACCTGTCGGTTACAGTCACACGCTTGTGCCGCTGCGCCACGACAGGCCTCAAAGATATGATATAGATTAATGTATAAGTGCATATTATATTAAAAGGTTCAAGCCAGCAATGGTCATATTTAATTAACATCTAACTTAAGTTTTATAATAGTATTTAATTATAATTGTTATCTACAACTTTTTAAAATTTATCTATTTCAACTTATCTAAAAATATAAACTAACTTAAATAATGGTGGCCTTAATTTATTTTTAGTATTTCGGTGGATCTTAGAGAATAATTCCTAATTAAAATATGATTTTGCCATACAATTAATAATTTTAAATTGCCGACAGTACCCCGCTATCAGCCACTTATTATGTACAGTCAGAATTTATGCAATTTATATATATATATATATATATATATATATATATATATATATATATATATATATATATATATATATATATATATATATATATATATATATATATATATATACAATTAATAATTTTAAATTGCCGACAGTACCCCGCTATCAGCCACTTATTATGTACAGTCAGAATTTATGCAATTTATATATATATATATATATATATATATATATATATATATATATATATATATATATATATGTATATATATATATGTATATATATATATATATATATATATATATATATATATATATATATATATATATATATATATATATATATATATATATATATATATATATATATATATAAAGACAAAAAATACAGTATTGATATAGATACCAAATTTGAATCTGAAGCCTTAAAGTAAATGAAATGTATAAAGGCTAGGCCACTAGCACACTCTCCTTATTATATAGTTAAACTTTTTTTTATACTAAGTTTTAATATGAAGTGTAGATAACTCAGCTTCACGCTGTATCCCGCACATGGCAGGATAGGCAGAGGGAACTTGGGAACCTAGTGTTAAAACACTCCGTTCCACTTACGTTTTGGAATTGCGTGTTGAGTGGCGAAACTCAACGCCTTGCCGTATTACCAGAGCGAAGAAATGAAAACATTGAATATTTTATTTGAAAATATTAAATATTTCATTTCGTCGATTGGGGATCGAACCCACAACCTATCGTTCACAATCACATCCCCGTGCCACTGTGCCGCTGCGACAGGAAATAGAAATAGATATAATGCAGCATTCTTAATAATATGGAAAAAATAAAAAAAAATATTGCCTCATGTTATGTTATAGACAAGTGGCGAAGCCGCAAATATACAACCTTTTTAACTTCCTAGTATTACGCTCTATATTTCACATAGCCGGGTAGGCTGAGGGAACCTGGGGACCTAGTGTCAGGACAGTCATTGTATAAATGTGACAGATTAAGGGTTCAATTCCCATTCTAGGAAATTAAATATTAAAAATATTCAATTTTTTAGTTCTGGTAACAAGGCAAAACGCGGCGTTAAACTCCGCCACAAAACAGGCAATAAAGTGGAGAACAGAACGCTAGGCCCCATAATTCCCTACACCTACTCTGCCATGTGAGGAATACAGCTGAAAAAAAGAACCAGAGTAATTTCCTTCATTTCTCTTCCACACTTCACACCAAATAACAGTATCAAATATAAATTGAATAAATATATTTTTTTCCAGCTTCACGCTGTATCCCGCACGAGGCAGGGTAGGCAGAGGGAACCCGGGAACCTAGCGTTAGGACACTCCGTTCCACTTCCGTTCCCCACTTAAATATTAATTATCATTTCTCTCAAACAATGGCTTCTTGTGTGAGGCCGGCGCTGGCAGTTTCGAGGGTTTCTTGAAAGACATCGATCTGTTCACATTCTCTTTGCCCTGTTGTTCCTGTTGTCTCTGGAAAATAAATAAAATAAATATTAAATATTACCTTTGCAAAGTGGCACAATCATATCACTGTACACGCCACGAATTGTGGCTTCGATGCCCGCTCGATGAAAATTAAATATTTAATATTTTCAATTTAAATGTTTAATGTTTTAATTTTTTCGCTCTGGTACAAGGCAAAACGCGGCGTTGAGCTCCGCCACTCAACACGTAAAGTGAGGAACGAAAGTGGAACGGAGTGTCTTAACACTAGGTGTTCCCAAGTTCCCTCTGCCTACACTGCCATGTGCGGGATATAGTTTGAAGCTGAGTTTTTGTTGCTCGGGTAACGCGCGGCGTTAATTTACACCACTTATCACGCAATTCCTCCAGAATTTATCAAAAACTAAAGAACGTGCGGAATACATGTAAAGCTAAGAAAATACTTACTCTCTTCAAATAAATATCAGTTTCCGACGTACACTTGACGATGGGGTTGGCGTTTAGCACCGGCTCGGGCACAGGCGGGGGAGCCGCGAACACCGCGGAATCCTCAGAGACGGTGAACTCCGTATCACTGCGGGGTTCGTTGTTATTCTCTATTAGGACGCAATCCTGGAAAGAAAAAAAAAACAATTTTTAGCCTCACGCTGTATCCCGCACATGACAGAGTAGGCAGAGAGAAAGGAGTGATCGTCAGCAGTGCCAAGAAATGAAAATATTAAATATTTAATTTTATTTAGTGGGAATCGAATTTGCAACCGGCTGTATTCAGAGTCGCACACTTGCGCCTCTGCGCCATAACAGGCCTGAATATTTTTTTATATTATGTTAATTTTCACGATATCATATCTTTTATAACCATTCAAATAGGGCAAGCTGAACAGCATTGTACTCCCTTACTATGTGTATAAAAGATAAATAACAAAAAATATCAATGTGCCTGTTGTAGCGTAGATTCACAAGTGTGCGACCATCAACGCGGCAGGTGTGGGTTCAATGCCCGCTCCAGGAAAACAAAATATAAATTACTAAACTTAAATTTAAAAAGCGTATAAAAAATTTGAACGAAGCAAAATAGAAATTATTTATATTTCTTCGCTCTGGTAACTAGACAAAGCGCGGCGTTGAGTTGACCCATTCAACATGCAATGTCACAATTTTGGAGAGAGGAAACGTCTGAATGGGGAAGAAGAGTCTGAACATTAGGTTCAACAGTATCCCTCTGCCTATCCAGTAAGTAATACAGCGTAAAGCCATAATAAATAAAATAGCTGGTGAATATTAAGTAATCAAATGACACTATAAGAGCCTATGGCTCAGTGTTCAGAAGTCACAGTCTTCAAGAGGTGCAGGTTCAAATCTTTCTACCTTAAAAAAGTTACAACAACAAAAGCAAAACACTGCAACAACAAAAACGAAATGAAACATCTACAATACATACATCATCAACGCTTTTCTGTTTCATTTCTCTATATCTGGCCAAAATGCGTTCACGAGGGGACATGGTCGCTAGCGTCCTAGGATACCTGTAGTCAGCTCTCACCGGCGTATTACCTGAAACAAAATATATATGTACATAGTGTAATAAGTGACGGAGCTCTACGCCGCACTTCACCTTGTTATCAGAACGTAGCAATGAAAATATTAAATGTTTCATTTCCTTGAGAGGGGGATCGAACCAACAACCTGTCCTGAGGCAGGGTAGGCAGAGGGAACTTGGGAGGTTCCCAAGTTCCCTCTGCCTACCCTGCCTGCCTGCTGTGCGGGATGCAGCGTGAAGCTGAGTGAGTTTTAATGAGTTTTTATTGAATACTAAATGAACAAGGGCGTATGGAAGATAAAAATATACCAACCAGATGGACAATAAACAGCGTATTCCTGATTGAGACACTTAGCTTCCAACTCTTCCATCATCAACACTTCAGCCCTGACTCCATTAGAAAACTGTTCGATCTGCTGCTGCATTACATTTAACGTGTGCTTCTGAGTGTCACAGTGAGACTGACTGGTGGAAGACAGCGTGGAAGTCATGGTAGATATGGAAGATAGATCTTGTATTGACAATGTTGATGTTTCCTGTAACCAATTAGTTTTGTTTATTATTTTTTGAGACGGAAGTGAGGGAAGGAAGAAGAGAGATGTTGAGTAACTAGTGTAAGACTATTAAGTCTTTGTTAAAAAAAAAAATATCTGTTCTCCATTTTACGTTGCTTTCGTTAAGTTTAACGCCTTGCTTTGCTTTTTACGTTATGGAAATATTAGATAATTTATTTTCCTAAGCTCAAAAGCTGTCCACAACCTAGGAACATAGTGTTTAAACACTAACACTCTGTTCCATTCCCTTTTTTTTTTTTTTTTTTTTTAATATAAAAAAAGTGAATAGTTAGTTTTCTAGTACAAGGACTTTTTTATTTGCTTATAAATTATTAGCTATATAATTTTTACTTAGGACATTGCTGTCGTACTAGGCTAGCTAGAAAGCTTTAAAACTACTTTATAGAAGGTATATCTTTATACATGGCAAGGTGACGTGCGGCGTTGAGTTCCACCACTTAACGCTTCAAAATGAGAGCGGACACCAAAGTTACCAGGTTCTCTCCGCCTTCATTGTTACCAGCAGGTGAAAGAGTAAAGCGAAAGATGAATAACTAAACTTAAATTTAAAAAGTGTAAAAACCGTTCTATAGGCGCAGGTTCAAATCCTGCTTCGTTCAAAATTTTTATACGCTTTTTAAATTTAAGTTTATTATTTTCTGTCCTAAGTGTGGAATAAAACTTTAAAACATAGTAAAAATAAGAATAACTTAACAAAGAAGTCAACTTACATAAACGTTCCGGACCATACAGTCCATATGTTTTTGGCATCCTTCTTCTATACTCTCAGTGAATTTCCTAAATTCTGCTTCTAAATTGGTCATAGCTTGTTTGTTGTCTTCTAGAAGAACATTTGATTCAGACTGAAATTAAAAAAAAAATAAGTTAGGAATTCGAGACATTGTAAACAAAATGGTTGTATTTCACTCTTGTAACTGAACACAGTGCAGAGAACTCATAAAAAATTTTCTAATATATATAATAATAAAAAAAAAACACCTTTTTATAAAAAAATAAACAAGAAATTAAATAAATCATATATATTTTTTACAAAAGCGTGTTTTTTTTTCTTCAGTAATTATTATTATTATTTTTGATTTTCATATTATAACATAGTTGTCGATCCTTATTAATTACAAAATAATTAAAATATACAAAAACATACATACGTACAACCTGTGCGTACGTATATTTGTATGTAGCAAAATTAATAAAAGCGTTTTAAGGTAGCAAATAATATATAATGTAGAAAATTTCAACAGTGATTTCAACAAAAAGATACATTTTTTGACAGTGCTTCTTATAAATTATTTAAAAAAGTAACATCAACAAAAGCATGTGTAGGCATAGTGTTAAACTCCATTACTAGCGCGAACCGCCCGCGGCTTCGCCCGCTTGAATTACACTATTTTATATTGTTTTTGTTGTTTACGTTGTGGCACAGTGGTACAAGGTTCGATGCTCTTCATCTGCCAAATGATCTTTATCATCACTCACATTGGTGTAAAAACAAATACCAAACTCACCTGTATATGTGATTGAGTTTGCCTCATTTCCTTCACCAATTCAGTTTTGACTTCATCAACTACAGCTACGGTACTTTCGCCAAAGTTTTCTAACTGATTAGATAAACCAATGCTGTCTGAAAGAAAGGGAAATAAATATGAAAAATGATTTGCTACTACTACTCTACTCAGCTTCACGCTATATCACACCCGAGGCAGGGTAGGCAGAGGGAACCCGGGAACCTAGTGTAAAGACACTCCGTTCCACTTCTGTTTCCCACTTTCCGCCGAATTTGAGGCATTGCGTGTTGAGTGGCGGAACTCAACGCCGCGCTTATAATTTTAATGATTTGCTTACAATTGAAATTATAAAATGTATGTATATACATATAAATAATCATAAACTATACCTAAGGGGAATTAGTTAATTTCATTTTCTATTTCTAGTAACAACTAAGGCCTGTATTAGTGCAGTGACTGTAACAGACAGGTTGTGGGTTCGATCCCCACTCGACGAAATGAAATATTTAATATTTTTAATTTAAATATTTATTCTTTTCATTTCTTCGCTCTGGTACAAGGCAAAACGCGACGTTGAGTTCCGCCACTCAACACACCATGCGTCAAATTCGGCGGAAAGTGGGGAACGGAAGTGACACGGAATGTCTTAACACTAGGTTCCCAAGTTCCCTCTGCCTACCCTGCCATGTGCGGTATACAGCATGAAACTGAGTAATAATAAAGCCGCTACTCTATATGCAATACCACAAAAACTGAGCAGTGTATGGGACGCAGAGTGTTTCAACACTAGGTTCCCAACCAACCCTACAATAACTTAAAGCTATAAAGTACAAAAACAAACTTACAAGTTTCATAATTCTCCTGTAATATATTTAAATCGGCCATACAAATCTCCAATTGACTCTTAACTCTTTCCAAATTCAACTCCGACTTCTCATTCTCCTCTACATGATCTTTTAACAAATCCTTCAACCATTCAATGTCTTTAGCGAATTTATTTTCAAAATCACTCCTTTGCATTTCTAAATCATTTATTTTCTTCTGCATTTTGTTTTCCAGAAAGCTCATTTCAGCTTTAACATGGTTGTTGATACGTTTGATTTCTTTTTCTGCCCATTTTTTTAATCTGTCCTCGCACTCTTCTTTTTCATTCTGTATATTTGATATTTGTTCCGTTAAACGTTGATCGTTCTGTTGTTTCTCTTCTAGTAGAGTCTGAATACAAAAAAAATATTGATTAATTAAAACTATATATACATAAATAAAATTGAAGTGTCCATTTGTGATTTCTAAATAACTGATGATAATTTTTTCAAGTGCTTGTAATAGTACAAGCAAATATTTTTTTTCTGGTGTTATCTTTTATTAAATTTTATGTTGTCTCCAGAACATCTGAAACGCTTTTTTGGTTCATATACAATTCTTTATAGAAAACGTACAAAAATTTTAACGTCACTGACTCGAACCCGCACTTCTTGAAAACCACATAAGAGCACTTACCACTAAGCCCTGTAATACGAACGTATTTCGACGTAGGTCGAAGTGAAAACCCTACGGTACTTATGTCTAGGAATTTTCCCTACCCCCAATCAGTAATGTAAAGGAGATGAAAAAAATTATAGCAACAACTACAGATCTATTCCAGTTTTACCATCTACTGCCAAAATGTTGAAAATCCTATTGAAATACTGGCTTAATTATTATATGGAAAAATTTAATATAATATCAAAACCATACAGTTTGTATGGATTTCTATAAGTACTGAAGAAACTATTATTTTATTAGTTTATTTTTTAATTTTAATACCTTTAATGAGGCGAAAAGTGGGAAACAGTACAAAGTGTCTTAACACTAGTTACCCTCTGCCTATCCTGGCCTTGTGCGGGATACAGCGTGAAACGAAATAAAAAAAAACATAAGTGCAATTCAAGTGTTAATAAAAAAATAAGTGAAATCTTATTTTTTTTTACAATAACCTCTGACAAATTTATCTGTCCGTCTCATTTTCATATTAAAACAAGAGCTTACTGCAATTTTCCCCTCAACATTTCCATTTAATTGGCCAAAAGCTTGACACCTCCGTTCATATTCCTCGCTGGCATCATGAATCAGTTTGGATGATGAACTTTGTACTTTCTTGTCGTAGTCTTTGAGAGACTTTTGGAAAGATAAAATTTTGGATGTTGAGTTTGAACGCTGAAAATTATACATAAAAGGTTATTATTGTTACTGAAATATAATATATAATAAATGTAAGGTCTGTTGTGGTACAGCAGCATAAGTGCGTGGCTGTAAACAATAGGTTGCGGCCTCGTTTTCCCACTCAAGGAAATGAAATATTTATTAATTATTTTCAATTTAAATATTAAATATTCTAGGCGCAGCGGCACAAGCCTGTGACTGTAACCGACAGGTTCTGGGTTCGGTCCCCGGTCGAGGAAGTGAAGTATTTCATATTTTCAATTTTAAATATTTAATGTTTCCTTTCTTCGCTCTGATAATAAGGCAAAGCGCGGCGTTGAGTTCCGCCACTCAACACGCAATGCCTCAAATTCGGCGGAAAGTGGGGAACAGAAGTGTAACGGACTGTCTTAACACTAGGTTCCCGGGTTCCCTCTGCCTGCCCTGCCTCGTGCGGGATACAGCGTGAAGCTGAGAGAGAGAAAAATATTATCATTTATTCGCTCTGGTAACAAGGCAAAGCGCGGCGTACAGCGTGAAAGCTGAGCAATAAATATAAAAATTGATATATATTTTCTGATGGCATAGGATATGATATGATTTCAAAATGTTGGTTATAAATATACATACAAATGCATCTAAACTTACGATCGAGGCCTATAAGTGTGTAAAAAAAAAACACCTGCCCTTGCAGGGTAGGCAGAAATAACTTGTAACCTTTCGCATAAATCTAAGGCATAGTAGTTGAGTGGCGTAACTTAACGCCGCGCTTTGCCTATTTAACACAGAAAATATTAAATATTTAATCTCCTCCAGGGTATTGAGCCCACAAACAGTAGCGTTTACAGTCGCATACCACGAAAGCCCTCCAAAACATATCCACCAACAAAACACTCACCCAAATATCAAGAAACTTATATATTTTAGAGCTTAAATCGGCTTGTCCCGCTTTTTCCAAGCAATTTAAAACACACGCTGCAAATTTTGCCAGAATATTCTGTACTTGTTCACTTTTCGCGTTCACTGTTTGTATGAATTGAGCTGAATGAGTGTGAGAAGACGCCGTCACTTCCTGTTGCAAGGCCGTCTTTAGTGCTGTAATCTATAATAATAAGAATAATTATATTTAAGAAAGTTGTTTAATTACAAATATCAGTACAAATGTTGTTAGGCAGACGTCAAATATATTAAAAAAAATATATAAATAAATTTTATTCAAATTTCGCCTGCTTGATCTATACGAACATTCATTTAATTTAGCGGCGTTGAGTTCCGCCACTCAACACGCAATGCCTCAAATTCGGCGAAAACTGAGGAACAGACGCGAAACGGAGTGTCTTAACACTAGGTTTCAAGTTGCCTCCGCCTACCCTGCCATGTGCGGGATAGAGCGTGAAGCTAATTATGAGTATAAGTATTTAATTAATATAACACAATATTTTCGGTGATAAAAAAAATGCTACTGTCACCTAAAAAAAAAGTTATAATAGATATATAACTTTTTTTTTAGGTGAGAGTAGCATTTTTTTTTTACGTAACTTGTGTGGGGATCGAACCCACAAACGCCTGTGCACCTGCGCCATCACTGGGGAGACGCCGTAAATAACCAACAAAAAAAATAGCCTTAAAAAATTATATTTCTCGAAATCTCTGTGTTAAAATGAGATTTAACGTGTTTTTATTCAAGAAAATGGGTGGGCAACATCCAGTTATTATACATATTTTTTTAATTTTTAATTGTCTTTTAATTAAAAATGTTTTAAAGCTTCACGCTGTATCCCGCACATGGAGGGGTAGACAAAGGGAACATGGGAACCTGGTGTCACCGAATTTGAGGCATTACGTGTTAAGTAGCGAGCTCAACGCCACTTTACCTTTTGACCAGAACGAATAAATGAAAATATTAAACACTTCATTCCCGCGAGCGGGAATCGAACCCACAACCTTTTACTTCACGTTTTACAGTCACAACAGGTCTCAATTATTAATATACATACATAATTTATGATAAACATTTACCGTATTCATAGTATCCATAGTTTGTTGTACCATCTTGTCAAGTTTCTGTTTATACTGCGAGTGCACTTGTGAACTATCATTAGTGTACGATTCTGAAAGTACAATAAAAAAAAACAAAATTCAAATATTTATTAAAAACTATAGATTTACATCAAACTACGATGTGAACCTATAACAAAATGCTTAAATGTTATATTTAATTTAATAAAAAACAGCATATATCAAAAAGCATGGCATGGTAGGCAGAGAGAACTTGGGAACCTAGTGTTAAAACACTCCGTTCCAATTCCGTTCTCCACTTTTCGCCGAATTTGAGGCATTGCGTGTTGAGTGGCGGATTTCAACGCCGCGCTTTGCCTTGTGCCAAAGCGAAGAAACTAAAACATTACATATTTAAATTTTAAATATTAAATATATCATTTCTTCGAGTGTGGATCGAACCCACAACCCATCGGTTACAGTCACACGTGTGTGCCGCTGCGCCACGACAGGCCTCAAATGGCCAAAAAGGCCATATAAAATAGTCTTTTAAAATCAGTGATTGTTTTTCTGAGATATTTGAGAAACACTGATATAATGAAATCACATTTAGTGTCTACCAGTATAGTAAAAAAAAACCTAGGTAATAGAAAAAAATAGAAAGGCAACCATTATTGGTATATGTTACTTTTAGAAAACATAAATAATTATATGTAGCAGGTTATGAACCCTAGTCTCTTGAAAGCTTAACTCTCTGACCACTAAGCCATACGTTATCATCAAGCTACATCGAATTTCTTATACGCTTGTTACAACTGTTACAATATATTTATAAACAACATTAACAAATAGCTGTCAGACATTTTCCAAAAGGCGCAGGATCAAATCTTGCTACAATTAAAACTTTTATATGTGGGGATACAGCAAGAAGCAAAAAAAAAAAAAATAACTTACCTAAATTCGTCTGAAAGTCGCTCAACGCATTTGCCAGTGCACTGACAAAATTGTCAGTACCGGAAGTCAAGTTATTTCTATGTTGTGATGAAACCTCTCGATATCTTTTTGTTATTTCTAGGTTCGTTAATTCCACTGATCTGTTAAAATAATATATATATATTTAATAGGCAGGGTAGGCAGTGGGAACCCGGGAACCTAGTGTTAAGATACACCGTTCCACTTCCATTCCCCATTTTCCGCCGAATATGAGGCATTGCGTGTTGAGTGGCGAAACTCAACGCCGCAAGTGATCTAAGGTAAAAAAAATAATGTTAAAATAAAAACAAAATATATATATTTTTTAAATAAAACGATTTTAATGTATATTGATTAGTAAGTTCTAGAAACCCAATGTTTAGAACACTTTACAGTAGCGCGTGGTCATGGGTAGTCTACCCGTACCCGATATTATTGAAATTAAACTACCACATTATGGCAGAGCTTGAAAGTCTCTAATTGCTAACACGATTTTGATAAAACATAAATAAAAACCATCGCGATAAACAAGCCTTTGAATTTAAAAAAAAAAACGCACTCAAATCATTAATTCAGGAGCTATATTGTCACATTCACTCAGCTTCACGCTGTATCCCGCACATGGCAGGGTCCGCAGAGGGAACTGAGGAACATAGTATTAAGATATTCCATTCCATTTTCCACCGAATTTGAAACATTGCGTGTTCAAGTGGCGGAACTCAACGCCGCCTTTCGTCTGCCAGAGCTAAGAAGTGCAAACATTAAATATTAAGTTTGAAAATATTACATATTTCATTTTCTCGATTGGGGATTGAACCCACAAACAAAAAGTCACATTTGCCTATCCATTAACATACTTACTTTTGTATATCAACGCTAGTGTAGCTACAATAGAAGCGCGCGGCGTTAAGTTCCGCAACTCAACCATAGATAATAAAAATGGTATTTAAAAGCACAGACTTAACTCACTTTCTTTTATCAACACTGTGCAACAACGTAGCCGCATCCGTAGCGGCCATGTCCGCGGCCCTCAGCAGCGCCTGCGCCTGCGCGGAGAGAGCCTTCTGCGTGGCGGAGTGATGCGACACTAGGTGGCGTTGCTCCTCGTACTGCTGCTTTGTGGAATGTCATTTATTATTGTTATGGTTGTATCAAATTTAAATTATTATATATATATATTTCTTTCTTTTAGTTTCATGAAGCATCCCGCACATGGCAGGGCAGACTCTGTTTCATTTTTCGGTCAATATGAGACATTGTTGGTTGAGTAGCGGAATTCAACGCCGCGTTCTGTCTCGTTACCAGAGTGTGAAAATATCAAAAAAATATTTTCGCGAGTTTAAGGTCAGTGAGTAAGTTAGAAATATTTTGTTATTTATTTAATATACGACAGTATTCAAATGCGAAATAAAAAATAATGAAAATTGAAAAGTAAAAAAAATGTCTGTCGTATTTAAACTTAGGATTTGATTTAAATAGTCTGTATAAAACAATATAGATATGGCTTTATGCTTCAACCTGTATACATCAAACCACAAATTACGTAACTGAACGCCGCAACCTTCATCCCAATAACAAATATCAAAACACCCACTCACATTAAAAGTGTTAACCAATTCAGTTTTAGTTTTCTCTAAGCACTTGTCCTTCAATTCCAATTGACAGTGTAATTCAGAGAAGATGGTCTCCATTTTCTCCTTTTCTTCCTCCATAGCTCTCTTTTTGAGGAGAAGTTCTTGGATCTCTTTTTTTTGTTCCTCTTGTTTCAGGGTCATTTCGGCGAACGTTTCATTTGCTAAATAGACGCCTGTTGAATTGTGTTTTTATAGTTTAATGTAAATCAGTTGTAATTAATTATTTATTTTTTCAGTTTCACGCAAAGTATATTTGGGAACGTTCTGTTCCCCACTTTCCGCCAAGTTTGAGATGTTGCGTACTAAGTGGAAGAACACAACGCCGCGCTTTACCTTGTTAACAGAACGAAGAAATGAAAATATTAAATATTTCCTTTCCTCGAAAAGGCATCGAATTCATAACCTCTACGAACGTCTACAATCGCACGCTGGTGACCCTGCGGAACGACAGGTCTCATTGATGAACTTGCTTTCAATAATATAGCCTATACACCTTCTTTAAGCAATTTTACTCTTTATAATATTAGTAAATAGTAAGTTATTTATATTACAATAATTTTTTTATAATTTATTCGTAGAGAAAGTGACTAGAAAACGTTGATTCTTTATTAACACAAAAATTAAAAAGCGACGTCAATTTGAAATGTTTAGCTCGAAAAAATTTTAGCTTTCAAGACATTGCCGTCAAAGTGATAATGTTATCACAACAAGATAATAATTAAGATTAGTAAATAAAAATGATATGAATTAAAGGTAATAAGGTAAAGCGCGGCGTTGAATTCCGCCACTCAACACGCAATGCCTCATATTCGGCGGAAAATGGGGAATGGAAGTGGAACGGTATATCTTAACACTAGGTTCCCGGGTTCCCTCTGCCTACCCTGCCTTGTGCGGGATACAGCGTGAAGCTAATCTAAAAGTATGATTTAAACAAGCGAAACCGCGGGCGGGTCGCTAATGGTATAAACTAACCATTTTTCTCTCTTGTCGCATGCAAATCTCTCTTCAGCCTATCAATCTCTTCCACATAATCCTTCAATATGGCCTTCTTGGTCATCTTCTGGTTCACCTCGGGTTTATTTTGTATATTTTTAGCTCTATTGGCGTATTCCAACGTGCTCATTGTCTCTTCCAGGTCCTTGTGTCCAGGGGAAATGGTAGCTATGATAGACGTTTTAGTTCTCCCGCCCAGTGATTCTTGCAAGATCCTAGTCAGCTTAGACTCTCTGGAAAGTAGATATTATGTCAAATTTAATGAAATTAGTTAAGAAATATAATTTATTACCGTACCATATTATATAATTATTATTATATTATTACCTCTTGTATTAAATGAAATATTTAATATTTTCAAATGAATTATTAAAATTTTTCACTCTTTTCTTCGCTCTGGTATCAAGGCGAAGCGCGGCGTTGAGTTACGCTACTCAACGGAAGTGGAACCGAGTCTCTTAATACTAGGATCTCAAGTTCACTCTGCCTACCCTCACCACGTGCGGGATACAACTTAAAGCTGAGTAACTACCTTTTGCCACATTCCAAGAGGCGCGGATTTAAAGCAGCGTTTAACCCTGCCATATGCGTGACACAGCGTACAGCAATACCATTTATTAACTATCTAACACTATTTACTAACAAAAATTTATAATCCTCACCTATAAGGTATATGAGGATGCCGCTCCACCAACGCCGTTATAACCCTACCAAGTGTTAGTAAACTTTGATTTATATTGACACACTCTCTGGCCCTTTCTCTTTTAGCCGGGTTATCTGATCCCGCCTTGCTTATGTTCTCGGAGCCGGCCAAGTCGACCAGGTTCAGTTTACCTATTTTAACCAGTTCTTCACCTTCTGGACTGTTCTCCTTCATATGTACGACTATTGTGAATACAGTGTGTGAGCGGCTGTGAAAGAAACATGTATGATTATAGTTAATTACTGCTAAGCGTAGGTTGAGGGAACCCTGGGAACCTAGTGTTACGATAGTTCGTTACTATGAAGACACTTATGTTCGTAATTTTCAGCCAATTTTGATATATGATATTGCATGTGGAATGGTGAAACTTAACACTTTGCAAAAATATTTCATTTTCCTTGAGTGGGTATCGAATTCTCTATCCTGGGCCGTCTTTTTTAATTCATATATTTTATATAGATTTCTATTTAAATCGGCGGAAAGTGGGGAATGGAACGGAATGGCTTAACACTAGTTTCCGAAGTTCACACCTTCTCATGCAAGATACAGTGTGAAACTAAAAAAGAAATCATAAAAATGCTACTTACTAAGTAACATATTTACAATAAATTTCTAATTTGAATAATAATTCAGTTAACCTTTTACTATTATATACATAAACATAAAATATTTTTATACATACTCTAGTCAAAAAAAATCTAATAAAATAATGATTATTGCAGAAACCAATGTATTTAATAAATGATATAAAATAATATTTAAAATAAATATTTACAAAAATGGCTACTAAATAAACTGCAAACTGTGAAAAAAAAAAACTACAACATTATTTAACATTTCAACTTACAAAATCATTTTCATGTTATTTGACTGGTTACTGCAATATGATACAAATAAAATTAAAACAAAATATTTAAATAAAAAAAAAAAATAGTAAAAAGACCATTTTTTATACTTATATTGTAAATTTTATAAAAATATTTCATGAAAAAAAAAATTGGATTTTTTTTTGTACCTAGATTGAGCATTCATAAGTGTCGAGGCAACTCTTTTCCTTTCCTGTCCTTGCGCCATAATTTTGTACACTTCATTTTTATTATACACCTGAAAAGATATAATAAATATAACAGAACTATTCTCTAATATTTTCAACATTTTGCAACATTTTTAGCATCATAAATCATATAAAATAAAATTTATTAGAAACAATATGTTCATGTGAAAAAGTTACAACACAAAACATACAAATTCATAACTTTTATTAAAATATTTTTATTCAAAATAAGAAGTTACAAGCTTCGTTTTTTGAACGTCAAACAATTAACCACCAGTTCACTAAAGTTACTGCCTCAGACCTGAGAAGAACCGGCGACAGAAACTCAGCGGGACATGTCTTTATTTATCAAAACTTTACATTATATAATTAGGTGACAATGATACACTTGAAACAGTCTGGAGCGAGCATTTTATTCCCAAGGCGTGTTATCATTTATAAAATCGTTAATTTGGTAATAACCTTTAACAGACAAACATCTTTAAACAACTTTTTAAAATTGTGAAATGGAAAATACTCAGATGTTCTGGGATACTATTGTAAAAGCGTGCAGCCTGACCCATAAATGAATTACAGACTCGATGCAATCTTAGTCATAAATGCACTAAGATTAAACTTATTTCTCGTATATTATGTAGATCCTCAATTTTGTTAAATTCATTAATATTTTCCTTAACATACATACAACAGAATCAGTTTGAAAAGTTAATGTTGTTGCCTGTAAGTGAATAAAACTTACTTTATAGTAAAAGAGACACTTCAAAGATATTATATCTTATTTACGTATATTTGTATTCCATAAATTTCAAATTAAACAAAATATGAACAAGGATTGTAAATTCTTACAACTATCAATATAATTCTATGTATGAGAACAAAAATTAAAATTTCTTTACTTCTTTTTTTAATACACAGAAAAAGCAGCTTAAAGCCAATTTTAAAGACATCTCCTGAGTAGTACAACTCAACACTGCACTATGTCTTTTCACCAGACCCAAGAAAACCAAACATTTTAAATTAATCCCAAAACCAGTTTACTATCAATAACTGCCCTGTAACAAAAGACTAATAAAAAAAACAGCTCAAATAGTAATGTACAGAAAACTTACAGTAATTTCTTCTAATCCATTTACAATATTGGCGCCTTTTCTTGTTACATCCTCATAGATCCTCAGTTTGCTATTATCTTCACATGTTGATAGCAAGTCAAATAATTCCTCATTGTACAATTCTAAATACGACACCCGGACAGTATATTCTGTGTTTGATATGCGGAGTTCATCGAACAGTTGGCTTAGAGCTCTAGGTATGATACCAGCTAGAGGATCCTGCAAAGTAAACAATATTATTGTTTTTTTTTTTTTATATAAAATCACAAAAATGTGATATTTAATTTATGTATGAAAATTATTTATACATATATATATTCACTCAGCTTTACGCTTTATCCCGCACATGACAGAGTAGACGGACTTGGGAACCTAGTGTTAAGACACTCCGTTCCACTTACATTCTCCACTTTCCGCCAAATTTCAGGCATTGCGTGTTGAGTGGCGGAACTCAACGCCGTGTTTTGCCTTGCACCAGAGCAAAGAAATAAAAACATTAAATATTTAAATTGCAAATATTAAATATTTCATTTCCTGGAATGGGGATTGAACCCATAACCTGTCGTTTAGTCATACAATTGTGCCGCTAGGCCACTACAGGCCTCTAACAGATATATAGATTTTATAATACAAAAAATGTAATGAAAAACACAGGAAAATTTTATATAAGTTAAGCAATAAAAACAAGATGTAAAAGAAAATATCACTATTAAATTAACAAAAAATAATTTATACTTGCATCTTTAATTCATCTAGTGTTTTATGTACATGTAAAATGTCAAGTTAAACATTGTAATTAAATATGTACATCTTTTTATATTTCATATGAATACAGAAAACTTCAAGCACTTACAGTTTGCCATGATGTTTCATTACTTGCTGATTCACCAACCATAGTGTGAGTTTTTCCAGTGCCTGTCTGTCCATATGCAAATACAGTGCAGTTGTAACCTGCTAGCACTTCCTCTATTAGAGGGCTGACTACTTCTTGGTATACTTCAACCTGAAAAAATCATCATAGAAATATTTGTAGAAAATAACTAATATAATTAGAATTAAAATAATTAGATAATTTTGAGGCCTGTTGTGGGACAGGGGCATAAGCATGGGAGTGTAAACGCAACAGGTTGTGGATCCAATCCCGACTCGAGTAAAAGCAATATTTTATATTTTTAAATTAAATCAATTAAATTATTTAATAATTTCCTCTGGTTACATAGCAAAGTGAGGCGTTGAGGTCCTACACTCAACATTTAATAATGCTTCAAATTCGGTGGAAAGCGGAATATGACATCCATATCATATTCCGCTCATGTCTTGTCATTTCATAACTAAAATAAATGAAAAATACAAAACTGAGTATTTAAAAATTAATTATTCTTCATTCTAAAACAACAGAATCAAAATAATTTACAAAAAAGTATGCATTAGGTGTTTATTATATTTAAACACATTGTTGTTAATTCTCAATTACTTTAATCACCAAAAGCCTTATGTGAGTTTACTTTAAAATTAACATTACTTTTATTATAAAAGAAAAGTAAGTCACTTACTTTAATAATTCACAACAAAATAACCAAAATAACAGTTCTTTTGTTTATAATTAGCTATTTCTAACAACACAAAATACATACCTGTTTAGATTGAGGTGGGAAAGCTCGGTCGAATGTAAATTTCTTTGTGTGCATGCTCTGTTGAGACTGACGAACTAGTACTTCTCGTCCATTCACAACTTCCACTACACCCAAAGATTTTATGTCACGCTCCCTTTGGTTTAGAGGCCTGTGTTTTAAAAAAAGTTAATTATCTACAGAGCATCGTACTGAGCATAGGGACTGACGGTAAAAGAAATAGGTGAATTTTGAAGATTTTTCTGATACATAGTGTGGTGTAGAGTACCATCTTGGTGATTGTCACACACAATGTCTCCAGAATTAAATGGTGCATGGAGTAACGAATGGTTAGATTCTAGTTGCCTATCTAATCATAGAATTAGCATGAAATTATAAAAACATAATGCGAATCTATTTAATATCATCTCAGACCTGTATCAAATATTTAAATGGCAATAATAATAAAGAATAGAGACCTAAAACCTTAGACCTTACGAAAATTAATTAACATTACAATATAAAAAAATAACAAAGTGTTAATAAATATTGCGAAGTCCCTCATAAATTGTTATTGGTACTTATATAGTTATTGTTGATCTCTTGCATGACTCATGGGAGGATGGAAATAAAAAAAACATTTGACTTTACAAAGTTTTAAGTCATTTAACTAAGTTCAGTGAAAGAAATTACGTTTAGTACAAGACAAAGACCAAATTTAATAAAATATCAAGATAGCCATGACAATATAACAACATTTAAATTTTTCAAAGAAATAAAGCTGCATGTACTCTAAATTAGATAATTTAAAACTACATTATTTATATAAAACTAATATAATGCTTTTCATTAGTAATAATCTATTTGTATGAAAGTATATTGAATTTAATATTATAAAATTCATACCTTAGCCTCACAAACACTTGGATGTTTTGATTTTTTTCCTTTCTGCATATTTTTTCTGACGTCATCTTGATGGTACACACATAAAACAACACACAACACAAATACACACAAAAAATATATATATTTTAACCACAAAAACATAAAAATGCCTTAATTTTTATAAAAAATCATCAACAGTAAACGTTGAGTGCATAGCCGTTTAGAGAAGTCGTTACAAAATTGGTCGTTCAAACAAATTCAAATTTTATATTCGGATGGAGTTGCCATATTGAGATAAAAAAAAACGTCAATTTACAATGAAATAGTTGAACCAAAATAATCATATAATTATAATTAAATCGATATCTTTTAAATTAGGTTATTGTTTAATTTTAAATAACGATGTATTTTAAAAATTACTTCTCACTTTTATTATAGGAGTATGGTATAGATAATTTTAAATATGATGACATACATATAAACATTTTTAATTTGATAGATTTTTTTATTCGATACTGTCAAACATCAATTTTACAGTAAAAGTTAATTTTAATATTTTTATAAATATCAATATACCTTAATTTAATATTCACAATTATATAATTATGAATTCATAAATTCTTTTCCATTTGTATATAAATACTGTAAGCTGAGAATGAATAAAAGAATAGATAAAAATAAATCTTACTACAGCTAGATGGCGGTAGATGCGCTGTCATTAATCTTTTTAAATACTTTATATATTTATTAATATAATTATAATAAATAAAAAACGTTATGAAATAAAAGAAATATTATTATTCGTATGTAATTTGCAGCGCCATCTAAAGACGTGATTTGAAATATTTAACTTCTAAGTGACATCTGAATTTGAAAATAAAAACTTAGCTGCTATGCTACAAAAATAAAAGTGGTCTGCACTGCATTATTCTTCTTAATTTCATTACATTATACATTATAGGTACGTCAAAAATTTCCAATTTATTTATAATAAAATTAAAGAGGTTGGTGTATGTATGTATTGTCTTTTATTAATATTATTGACAATTACATTGCTAAATTTTGTTTAGAAAAATAAAATATTGATTTAATCTGGTTAGAAAAATTGTTAAGTAGATTTTAGTCTAATATTGTGCTGAACATTTTATATTTAGAGTAACTCTTATTAGTAAATAAATGGAAAGTGCATTATTAAATTGAAAATCCTAATAAGATTATTATATATATTTAAATATTAATAGTTTCTATCTAATAGCTTCACCTAAGAACACGTTCATAGGAAACAGAACGGAGTGTCTTAACACTAGGTTCCTAAGCTCCCTCTGCCTACCCTGCTATTTGTGGGATTCAGCGTGAAGTTGAGTAAATATGCAACTAGCATATTAAAGTCATAAACAAACAAAAAAAAGTTTTTTTTACTATTTTATAAAGTGTTATTCCACACTTAGGATAGGAAATAATAAATTTAAATTTAAATATCGTATAAAAGTTCGTTACGTTCAAAATTTTTGTATGCTTTTTAAATTTAAATTTAGTAAAAAATAGTTCATTTACATAGTTCTTGTAATTTCTTACAGACATAGTATAGTAGGCAGTGCAGACCAGGTGGGCAGTGGAAATCCCCGAATAGTCATTGAGACCCACCCCAGAGATTTTACTAACAATACATTTATCCTGAAAAATAAAATAAAGACCTTTATAGAAATAGATTTGTTGAAAATAAAAGTCCTGGGAAATATAGAAATGTTTTCCAGGATGCTCATGTCACTTCTCTTCAGGTGTTGTTATAAAGGTCAATACGGCTAACAAAATTAAACTCATGTTCGAAAAAAATAAGCTTTACTTAGCTTCACGCTGTATCCCACACATGGCAGGATAGGCAGAGGGAACTTGGGAACCTAGAGTTAAGACATTCCTTTCCACTTCCATTCCCCACTGTTCGTTGAATTTGAGGCATTGCGTGTATTGAGTGTAGAGTGGTGGAACTCAACGCCGCGTTTTGCCTTGTACCAGAGCGAAGAAATAAGTGGGAAACAGAAATGGAACGGAGTGCCTTAACACTAGGTTCCCAAGTTCCCTCTGCCTAGCATGCCAGTGAGTGATATTAATACAATAAATAAAAAAACCTAAAAATATATATAGTAAATATATATTATAGAATTAATACATTCCATTGTTAGCAAACGTAGTTTCATTCGACATATTTTTATAACATTCGTCCCGAACAATTTTCGGAATCGTTGCCATAGGAAAAACGGTGGATGCAAATTGTGAAACAGACAAAAAACTTAGTATTTCATCGACGTTAGGTATTGTGTATGCGTTAGTTTTTGTGCCAAGATTCCCGCGGTCGAGGCATCGCTCGTTTTTGCTGGGCACAGAGTCTGGGAAGAGGCGTCGCTGCCTCCGCCGCAAAAACGGTACGATCCCGCCATAACGCGAGGCGAGGCAAAAACATTACAACGTACGTATAACATTAATGCGGCAAGTGTTTAATTTTGTCCAAGAAAGAGCTGGAGGAAATAGCGTAATGAGTACGGCAAAAACGGTGAATATAATGAAGTTCACGTTCCGTTTTCTTGTTGGTGGATGTGAAAAAGTGAATGTTGGTATGTTGAACGCGAATGCTGGCACATAGCGCGGCAGCCGCACATTTTTAGCCTAATTACACTGTACATTAAACTCAATTGTACTTACGTCTAAATTACCGGCGTATTGTAATAAAATACGATATAATAATATGCCTGTACAGTATGGTCGACGAATCATGGCATGACTATCTATCTACATTTAACTTCCACTTGGCCACGACTCGTTGACCGTAGTGTAACTTAGCAAAATAACATCAAAGAAAATTGTTTTATATATTTTTTTGCTATCTTTACCTTAGCACACAGTATGCTTCTTAACAAAGTAGACTCTGGGAACTTGAAAACCATCTACCAATTTCCATGCCTCCCTTTCTCCGAATTCCTAGGAATTGCTTGTTGATTAGCAATTTGGTGCGTTCTGCCTGGTAATCGGACTGAGGAAATGAAAATATTAAATAATTCATTATCTTGAGTGATAATTTTACCCAGAACCTGTCGCACCTGTCGCATTTACAGTCGTAGCTACGCCTGTAAAGACCTCGACATAACTCAAATGTTTTTTTTAATAAGCCTTTAAAGCAGGATATACCGTGTAATTTGAAGCCCAATATTATTAGCTTCACGCTGTACTCCGCAAATGGCAGGGAAGGCGGAGGGAACTTGAGAAGCTAGTGATAAGACATTCCGTTTTGGTGCCCACTTTTTATTGCGTACTGAGGGCGAAACTTAACGCCGCGCTTTGCCTTCTTACCAAGACCAAGAAAAACTTTAGTTTAGTTTAGTTTTTAGTATTTTACTAAATATGGAAAATGAAAATATTAAATATTTTATTTCCTCGAGTCCTCGAGTGGGGATCGAACCCACAACCTGTCTTTTACAGTTGCACGCTTATGCTCTTGCGCCACGACAGGCCTCAATATAATAATGAAATCAGAGTTTTTTTTTAGTTATTTTCCTTAGTAGTTATGTAGCGAGGTTTTAAAAGCGGTGCCATATAGAGTTAATTGATTCCGAAGTAAGTAAACGTTGATTTAATTTTATAAATCAATAAAAATACTGTAGGTACCCTTTTTTTAACCATGCTACCAGATAGCATGTTCTGTTAATGAAGGAGCACTAATACTTTTTTAACAAATTTATTCTATATATTTCTTTAATTAAAAGTAGGTGAATTAAAAATATATTTAGCTGTATCCTGCAGAAACTTGGGAACGTAGTGTAAAGACACTTCCGTACTTCACTTTCCGCTTTATTAAGGAATTGTTTTTTTTATGAGAACGAACTGAGAAATGCTACGGTTTCTTCTTACCTCTTTCACCTTGTCCTCTGTCATCAACCACTTCACACATGCCCTCCGGGCAGTCTTCATGCTTTTTACGTGTCCTTTCTCCATCGTAAATGTTGTGTTTTCGAAAGTCAGCCGCGGTCTCCCATCTACCTCTCTTACCGCTCTTACCACTCTCTTACCACTCTCATTGCGTATTGCGTGAAACAGAAGTAATGTTTTATAAATTGCAGTTAATAATGACATAAGCGGTGCCATATAGAGTTGATTGATTCAGAAGTAAGAACAAGTATTGAGTTTAATCTCATAAATAGATAGATACAGACATTAAATATGTGAGGTCTGTCGTGGCCCAGCGGCACAAGTGTGTGATTGTAATCGACAGGTTGTGGATTCGATCCCCACTCGAGGAAATGAAATATTTAATTCCAATATGAATAATGAATGTTTTTTATTTCTTCGCTCTGGTACATGACAAAACGCGGCGTTGAGTTCCGCCGCTCAACACGCAATACCTCAAATTCGGCGGAAAGTGGGGAACGGGAGTGGAAGGTAGTGTCTTAACACTAGGTTCCCAAGTTCCCTGAGAGCCTAAACCTGAACTTAGAGAATTAAACATGTTATAAACGTAAAGAAGCTGTCTTTAGATATTTTAGATTATTATTTTTTTTCGTTGGATTTGAACCTGCTCCTCTTGAAAATCGTTCAAGGCGCCTGTTCAAAACCGGAATCTTTTCTAAATAAGTATATTTTCTTCCCAAGTGTGGATTAAAACTTTAAAAATAGTACAAATATTTTAAATTAATTATGCAGCATGCATTTGATTCTAGCCTATTTTTATAAAAAAAGAAAAAATCTAGTGTTATGACAGTCTATGGTAACATTTTCTATTCTAGAAGCGGTGTCCATCAGGTTCAGGAACTCAACGCAGCACTTTGCCTTGTTATCAAAACATCAAATATTTAATTTCAAAATATGACATATTTCATTATTCCGAGTGGGTAGTGTTCCTGCGCCACGACAGGCCTCTAATAGTATATCAGCGGCATTTTACTTACGTATGCAACCACGTATTAAAAATGGCACCACGCCATTCATTAGCCTGTGTAACAACAGAACAGAGACGAGATAGATGCACTTTTTGAAGGTAAAAAGGTCGTATCGACTTGGAAACAATGCCGCGTTTATTCATGAAGAAAACTGCCATTTGACATTTTTATTAGAACTCATTTAGCTTCACGCTGTATCCCGCACATGGCAGTGTAAGCAGAAGGAACTTGGGAACCTAGTGTTAAGACATTCCGTGTCACGTTTTTTCCGTTTTTACATTTTGAAGCCTGTCGTGGCGCAGCGGGACAAGCGTGTGACTGTAACCGACAGGTCGTGGGTTCGATCCCCGCTCGACAAAATGAAATATTTAATATTTACCATTAAAAATGTTTAATGTTTTCATTTCTTCGCTCTGGTACAAGATCAAACGCGGCGTTGAGTTCCGCCACTCAACACACAATGCCTCAAATTCCGCGGAAAGTGGGGAACGGAAGTAAAACAGAGTGTCTTAACACTAGGTTCCCAAATTCCCTCTGCCTGCCCTGCCATGTGCGGGATTCAGCGTGGAGCTGCAAAAAAAAACAATGACATTTTATAAATATACATGCTTAATAACAAATATTTAACACTCGTATCGAAATAGAATTACATATTATAATTTTACAACTTAATTTTAAACTTTTGGACGTCAGTTAAAGTGGTATCCATCTTGACATTTTTATCAACGACCTTGGAACGGTTTCCAAGAGGGGAGATGAGGTGAGAGAATTAGAAAGTGAAAAATCGGCAAATTTTATTTTTATTGTTTATTTTATTTTTATTGTATATAAGAATCTAATAAGGCACCTGAGACCACGGCAGGTCTGTCGTGGCGCAGGAGCGCAAGCGTGCGAATGTACTTATAAATTCGTCGGGCTGTGGGCTCGATCGCCACTTCGGTAAATGAAATGTTTATTGTTCTAACTTCTTCACTCTGATAACAAGGCACAAGGCAAGTTTAGTTTCGCCACTCAACGGCCAATGTCTCATATCCGGCATTAATGGGGTGTGATAATGTGTCAATGGGAGTGATCGTTACAAAATCGAGGAAAATGAAAATTTTCAATTCAATTCAATGATTATAAATCTAAAGATATGAAAGACATTTGGAGGAATTGCGTGTTGAATGGCAAAACTCAACGCCGAGCTTAGCCTTCTTACCAGAGCGAAGAAATGAAAACATTAAATATTTAATTTGAAAATATTAAATATTTCATTTCCTCGAGTGAGGATCGAACCCAGAACCTGACGTTTTCATCCACATGCTCGTGCCGATAGGCCTCTATAATATGTTAACATGTACAGTCAATTAGTTATTTAATATATTTACTATCATGTTATAAGTAAAGTAAAAGCTTTTGTTAATAAGCTTTTCTTTATGTATACACTTGACCGAGCACGCCTTTCTATGTTATCGTCTAATTTTCTTTTAACATAACATAAAAATAATTCCTATTCTTTTTTTCACGCTATGGCCGTACATAATAGGGTAGGCAGTGGATATTTGAAAATAGTATGAAGAGACTCTATTCTTGTCAGGATATTTCTACTCTCCATTTTGTACTGAATTACGTGTTGAATAGAAATCAACGCCGAGTTTTGCCTTAAGTAACATTAATAAATAATACCTATATATATATATATATATATATATATATATATATATATATATATATATATATATATATATATATATATATATATATATATATATATATATTTATATATATATATATATATATATATATATATATATATATATATATATATATATATATATATATATATATATATCATATTTTTTAACTAGTATTAGAAATCTTTATTATGGGAGCCAATCGGCCCAGGTTGCAGGTGAAAGGATTCGGCCGCCACAATAAAGTACAGGTTGTATTAATGAAAATGTGATGTGTACAAGGCGAGGCCGATCGTGAGAACGTACTCACGAGAGAGTGTTACTATTAGTACGTGGCTAGGAATATGGCGATTAATTGGAAGCGCAGCCGTTCTGTTGTCTTTGTAATTATATTTTTAAAGCTTTTGATCTAAAAAAAGTCAAGGCTCGGCGTTTTCCTCTCGTCTCTCCTCTTCTTCAAATATAGCTCTGTAAGAATGACATAACTACGCCATGCTTTATCCTTACAGAAAGGTTTAATAGAAATGTGATATCCCGAATTGGAAAAAAACTCACAATCGTCGAGTTTTTACACGCCACCCCACTGTGCCCCAATAAACTCAATATTAGTGGTATTTTTCAGCTTCACGCTGTATCCGGTACATTGAGGGGTAAGTAGAGGCAACCTAGTGTTAAGGCACTCCGTTCCATTCCCACTTTCCGCCGAATTTAGGGCATTGCGTGGCGGTACCCAACGCTGCTCATTGCCTTGTTACCTGAGCGAAGAAATGAAAATATTAACTATTTCATTTCTTCGAGTGAATATCGAATCCACAACTAGACGTGTTTGCAGTCATATGCTTGTGTCCCTGTGTGAAAGGCCTATCAATGGTAATAATTTAATAGCTGATATTATAATATTGTTTACAAATTTTAAAAATAGCAAGATCTAAACGTGTGCCCCTGGCTACTGCCCAAGGGCATTGCCCAATATAGGTATCTATCTATACAAATAAACAAACTTTCTCTATATTGTAATATATATATTTTTTTAATTTTGATATGTTGTGTGCCTACGTACAGTAAACGTAGCATCTTTGAAATACTCATTAATATTGCTTATTATTAAAACTATTTTTTTTTATTTCTCAATTCAATGTAATGAAAGTAGTGTAGTACTTTAATTGCAATTAAAATCACGTTTTCAACCAATTAGAGACACACATATATAAAATTGGAGCGAATATCTCATATATAAAACCTGCCATATATGAAATACTCAAAGAAATTTTTCAAAGAAACTGAAACACTTCAAAAACAGTTTTAAAATATTACAAAACGATAAAATCATATTCAGCTCGACTCAGTTCCTTATAAATCACTTTTTTGTTTCTTTCTTCTGTTTTATAATTTAAAATTTGTAATTCCGCCTTGCGTTTAATGGCCTAAGTTTTTCTGTAAATAATATATCGGCGCTTAAGGCAGTGTTGGTTTTTCCATCGGTGAAAGGTTGTCGCGCTGGCTAGTTGGAAATATGTCGATACGATGATCGAGTAACGGCCGCTCGCACTGTGGGAACCGAGCTTTTTGTGAAAAACCGGGAAAAACTACTGTGCTACTAAAAAGTTATATATATATTTGTTTTCTTTTTCAATTTTCATATATTTTTTACTTATAAGAGAGAAATTAGAACGAATCTGATGCCTGTCGACCCAGCGGCACAAACGTGTGACTGTAATCGACAGGTTGTGGGTTATCGAACCCAGTCGAGGAAATGAAATATTTAATATTTTCAATTAAAATATTTAATATTTCTTTACTCCGCTCTGGTAACAAGGCAAAGCTCTGCGTTGAGTTCCGGCACTCAACTTGCAATGCCTCAAATTTGGCGGAAAGTAGAGAACGGAAGTGGAACAGAGTTTTAACTTGGGAACCTAGCGGTTCCCAAGTTCCCTCTGCCTACCCTGTCATGTGCGACAAATCTAGTATTTTTTTTTCAGTATGTCCAATCACTTTTTGTTATCTTTTTTCTAAGTTAATAATACAGATAAAAGATAACAATTATCTTCTTCTAATTGCTTTTGAGACAAATAAAAACTCAATCCACCTAGAGGTAAACTACTTTACGTGAAATATTTGTTCATCATTTAAAATCATCTCGTATTTTCCAATTTTTTTTTATAACAACAATTTTTAAAATATTAAACTTATCACATATTGTTATAATTCAAGGATATAATATATATATTTGTGTTTATATATTATAAATGTTTTAATAGATATTTTCTTCCTTTTTTTTTCTTTTTTTTTTCGCCTTCACGCTGTATCCCGCACTAGGCAGGGTAGGCAGAGGGAACGGAAGTGAAACCTAGTGTTATGACACTCCGTTCCACTTCCGTTCCCCACTTTCCGCCGAATTTGAGGTATTGCGTGTTGAGTGGCGGAACTCAACGCCGCGCTTTGCCTTATTACCAGAGCGAAGAAATGAAACATTAAATATTTAATTTGAAAATATTAAACATTTCATTTCCTCGACTGGGGATCGAACCCATAACCTGTCGGTTACAGTCACACTCTTGTGCCGCTGCGCCACGATAGGCCTCACGACAGGCTATTTTCTTCCTGATGTTCTGAAATTCCTCTAAAGTTTTCTAATAATAATTGAACGAAAAATCATATGCACAATTCAAAGTTTGCCTAAAGACAACAAACATTTCATACCACGAACTAAGAATAAAGGAAATCGTGGGAAACGCTCGCGACTCGGAACTGCAATCGCAATTTAAAAGGAAAAGTTACCAATAAGATAACATGATTGCTGTTGAAGTACGTGTCGCAGATATTCCATGTTTGGTACCCATTTAGTATTTGGTTAGGTTAGAGATGAGATTAATGAGATTTGACGGTGCTCTTTTCCACCTCCTGCGTCTTCTCTCGCTCTTTTCTCTCTCCCTCAGAGCGAAGAAATGAAAAAAAAAAAAAAAAAAACATGTTTTGCGACGAGTTGTTGGTTTGACTGAGTATCTAACCGACAACTTGTCGCGTCACACGTTTGTGCCTCTGCGCTTCAACAGACATCTTAATATTAAATCTATTTAATTTTATCAAATTGAAAAGTTTCTTTGGTAAAACGTCTTAATCTCAGGAACTACTGGTAGAAATGTATTTTTTATAGACTGTTCACTCACCTAGGAGGGCCAAGAATTATGTACACGTTGTACTTACACAATTCTAAAAAGATAATTTGTAATAAAATCTGATATCCCAAGTTTTCGTATAAAAGCATGTTTTATTCTGCTATAGCTAGATAGTTGATGCGGCTGTGCCGTTTTTTTGCGTGAAAAGATTTTTAGGGTACAAGAACTGGTTAGTACTATGAAGTTGGCGAGGGGTTTGCGATTACGTACAATTTTTTTTGACTACATCGAGAATTTTATAAAATAATGACGTCAAATTCATATATCTATGATTTCTTTTCTTTTATATGAAAGTAGGTATATGTTTAAGGTAGTAAGTTTGTTCATACAATTAAGGCAAATTAAAATAGATCCACGCAATATTTACAATTATTTATTTGTTACGAGTCTTAGCCTGCAATTTCATTTACATAAATGTAACTAAACTTAACTTAGCTTCACGCTGTATCCCTAGCGAGGTAACCAGAGAGAACGGAGCGCCGAACGCTACGGCCTCGACATACTCCTTTCGCGTCGTCCACTATCATCAACCTCTTCATATATGCCCTTCGGGCGGTTTTTTTGTTTTTACGTGAAACTGGAGGAGTCCGGAATTATACTGTGTTTTTGAAGGTCAACTGCAGTCTCCTCCTTCCTCTCTTTCCACTCAGTTTTCCTTCATAAATCTTTTTTGCCATTCTTTCATTACTCATTTGCTTAAAGGGTCCATACCACCTAAGCACATTTTTCTTTATCCCCAATGTGACATCCACACTACCATTCTGTGTTTATCTTCATTCGGTATGCCATCATCTAAACTAACTTCGCAAATCCTACGAAGCGATGGCATCTCCACAGTATAATTTTTTCCTTATTTTCTTATTCTGAAATATCCACGTTTTGCTGCCGTATAACAGCGTCAATACCAGTACTGCTTTGGGTACGGCCATACGCGCAGCAATGCTGACGTGTCGCCGTCTCAACAATGCAGCTAAGGCACTGTTAACTCTGTTACCGGCAGTAATACACCTTTCCACCTCCATTTTGTATATTCTTTCTTTATTTAACATACTTCCCAGATGTAGTACCTTATTCACTTGTTCTAAAATCTAATCATTTATGCTGATCTGGCAATGCGTCCTTTTTTCATTTATTTCAAATATTAAATATTCGTCTTATGCATATTCAGGCTTCGGCCATTATTTGTACACCCTTCATTTAAAGTGGTCACCAATGACTGTAACTCATCTCACGCTCTTTCTGATGATGCAATAAGCACTGGATCATTTGCGTGCAGCTGTTAATTTATATTTAAGTTACCTACTTTTAGTCTTCTGTCACTTTGTCTCACTCCTTGAAGACAGCTATTTAAATTGAACAACCAAGATGACATGGCGCAACCTTATTTAACATTCCATTGAATGTCAAACAAAGGCGACATGCCAGCTCCTACTTGCACGCAGGCCGAGTGATCTCTGTTAAGAGACCTTACAGCCTGTAGCAAGGATCCGTTCTCATTGTACTTGGGCTGTTTCTCCCACAGTCTCTTTCTTACAATCCTATCAAACGCCCTGTCCACAAAAGCACCGAAAACTTTTTGGTTTCCTGACAATGTTTTCCGTGATTATGTGAAAAGGGAAAGACCTGATCCGTACACACTATTCCAGAATCAAAGCCTCTCTGGGCCTCCTTCAATAATCTTTCGAATCTATCTTGTATTATACATATATAATATAATACGTCTCTACTATTGTTTCAATGTGAGGTCTGTCGTGGCGCAGCGGCACGAGCGTGTGACTGTAACCGACAGGTTCTGGATTCGATCCCCAGTCGAGGAAATGAAATATTTAATATTTTCAATTTAAATATTTAATATTTCATGTCTTCGCTCTGGTAATAAGGCAAAGTGCGGCGTTGAGTTCCGCCACTCAACATGCAATGCCTCAAATTCGGCGGAAAGTGGGGAACGGAAGTGGAAAGGAGTGTCTTAACACTGGGTTCCCGGGTTCCCTCTGCCTACCCTGCCTCGTGCGGGATACAGCGTGAAGCTAAGAAAGAAGGAAAAAAACTATTGTTTCAAGAAATGTCTCATCCAAAAAAAACTATTAAGTATATTAAAGAGATGGATTTAAATTCTATATGTAATATATTCATTTCCTATAATACCTATATTTTATACTTAGGTATAAATAATAAAAATAACCAGAGGAAAGACACTGTATATATAGTCTTTAGGTTTTCTTTAGAAGTTTTATCTATTTAATAAAACTTTGAAACGTTATAGCTTTTATAATTGTTCGTAATCATATAAAGGTCTTTGTGTAATATAATATCTATTAAAAATCGATCAAATGGAATATGAATTACTAAGTTAATGCTCAACACTTTTAGCTTCTCGCTGTATCGCGCACATGGCAGAGTAGGTAGAGGGAACATGGGAACCTAGTGTTAAGGCACTCTGTTTCGTTCCCTACTTTCCGGTTGAATTTAGGGCATTGTGTGTTGAGTGGCGGCTTTAAATTTTACGACGCCCTTTGCCTTCTTGCCAGAGATTCGTTCGCTTCGTTTAAAAATATATTTTGTTTTCAGCCACACGCCATGCCCCTGCTCCACTACAGCCCACAAAATGTTCAATATCACTCATAATAACCTTAACTAAACGCCACGTTCGTTCGTGCCGAAATAAATTAAAAATGATAATCAGCAAAAGCTTAATTCCGCCGCCTCAAAACCGGCGTGTTCTTGGAAACTATAAAAAAAAAACGTATAAAATGTCCGCCGACAACGGTACCGCGAGATTTGCAAAAAATAACCATTAAGACTGAAATATAGGTTACAAGCCTTTACACGGTCCGTGTAAAAACTACGTAATTATTACTTTAAGAAAGAGCGAGATTATTATCGTTGCATTTTCGAGTTATTATTAATAATGTTATAAAAACTTGATACTTTTTGCAATTAGCCAATGATATGAATAAATGTAGGAAATAAATCATATTAAATATTAATGGAATTTTCAATTTATCCATTACAAATGAGATGTAATTAATTTTATTTTTTCGTATAAAAGTAAAGTTGTGAAAATTCGTTATATTTTCAAATACGTTGTATTTTCGTTGTTAAGTTATTTTCATTTTCAGAGATTATTAATCGTTGTATTTTGAGTTATTATCGATAATGTAACAAAAACTTGATAATTTTTATAATTAATAAATAATATAAATAAATGTGGGAAATAAAACAAACTAAATATTAATGTATTTTTTTTTATTTAATCATGAGAAATGAGATGTGAGATAGATGATGTAATTAATTTTTCATGGAAAAGTAAAATTATGATAATGATTTCGTCGTTAAATTATTATTTATTTTATCAAAGTTGATAAATTAATATTTATGTTATAATTTAATATTGCAATAAATAATAACATTATCGAAAAAATAATAATACAATTCTGAAAACCGTTCGGTCGTTGCGTGTCTAAACTTTAAAATGTTACGACTATAATTCAAAAAAACACCGCACCCGTCGACCCTAACCCTTTCCCTTCACATAGTCTCAAACCCATACATTAGCAAAATTTGGGCTTTATATTCTTTTTTATGTGAGGGCAAGGAAAGCGTGGGGAAAGAAACGTAGAGGGGCCGCGGGGCGCTGGGCGGGGCGTTGCAGCTGCACCGTAGGGCTTCGCCCCGGCCCGATGCGTTCAGTCGCGACGCGTACTCCACCACGTACGCTCCGCTGCGACTATCCAAACGCAAACGCAAACGCAAACGCGAACGCGAGCGCGCCAATTTTGACATTGACATTTTAATTTATTTTTTATCTTTAATATTTGTTTTATTATTTTATAGCCTGTGTTTTATGATGTTTTAAGTGAAGTTTATTGGCGGGTTAATGTGTGCGAGTGAGAAGGCGAATATGGAGAGTCCGGGCGAGGAAACGGGACGGAGCGCACCGGTCGCTCAGCCGAACGGCTCCAATAAGATAATCGGACGCAACGTGAATGGAACCAGTAAGTCACGCTCACGATTAAACAAGTTTTTCTTATCAAAATATGTAAATAACGTATAATTAACAAGCTATCGAGATCTTTTTAATAATTTTCTATGTCTAGTCCGATTTGAAAGGAAATGCTGCATTACGTTTTTAATTATTAATTTTCTACATGTCTTAAATTTTATGGTGAGATTTTGTGATGTTTAACGTGCAATTAACATTACTATGTACGATAGTATGTCATTAGAGGCATAACAATTCAAATATAGTAGTTATCTTAATAATCATATATGATTGATATGATTAGTTTTAAAGCATTATAAATAAACTTTACTATGTACTAAAAATGTGGTACTAGAAAAATAGTTACTTTAACCATTTGAAGCATATTTTTCTAAAAATAAATAACACTGTAACAGTGGGTATTACAAAATTACAAATGTATGTAGCTGTCAACTTTTGACACCTTTTCTTTCATTTATTCTTTTTCTTTTATATTAAAAACACGCATTAAAATTAAAACCTCTTCTAATTATTTTTTCTATATATATGGCCACATATGTCATAAAAATACCTAACTAGTAACTTTATAAAGAATATCTGTAAATGTTCTTAGCATAATGCAATTAGTATTGCATGAATTAATTGAGACATTGCCGAATTGCATGTTCCATGCATTAATGGATACTTTCGATACATTTAATTAAATAATTTTATGTTAAATCCAATCAATATCAATTATATGTGACTTTCTTTTCTCAAATTAACTGATTGAATTGATTTCAATATGTATGAGATGACTGTTATTATTATTTAAACTTCTTCTTTCTTCTTCGTTCGTTCTGCTTACTTCTCATATGTGTGATACAACCGTACATAGAAACTAGGCAGAACAAAGTTACTTTCAAGACATTTCGTTACCCATTTTCCGCCCGTTTTTCCGTTAGCCCGTGTTGAGTGGAGTCGTACTAATCGTCGCTTTTCCTGTCACTGCAGCGAACCTATAATGTTCGTGGTTCTCAGTCAAACACTGTGCCTCGACGGTCTTATAAGTGAATTGTATAATAAAGTATTGGAAGGTGCAAAAAAATTCGAAAAGATCATTTTTTAATTAGACATTTTGCCACAAATGGGAATAAAACCTATAACCATGGAATACATCTGCACCCTAAGGACTATAATGAGCTATTAAAATATTTTAATTACTACTCTAAAAACTCGAATAAATAAGAATAATTTTGCATAAATATATTTCTTACTTAAAAACTTCTCCTTAAAAAGGCAGCAGTTATTATAATACCAACTTAACGTATACTAAGTATTTATTTTTTATTTAATCTGTGAAGTATGTATACGTCTATATGCCTGTACGTGTAAATTAATTTATTTACCGATCAACATAAACTACTAACTGTGTCGACGCGCAGAGGCATTAGCGTGGCAAAATCAGGTTATGGATTCGATCTCCGCTCGAGGAACTGAAATATTTAAATATTTTGTGTTTTCATTTCTTCGCTCTGGTAACAAGGCAAAGCGCAGCGTTAAGTTCCGCCTATCAACACATAATGCCTGCCAAAATTCTGCAGAAATTGGAAAACGGAAGTGTCTTAACACCCTAGTGTTCCCAATTGCAGGATACAGTGTGAAGCTGAAAAAAAATAACAAACTTATTTTTACCAAATTGGGATCGTATAAAGAAATCAGTATGCATGAAAATAGGATGGGCATTTAGCACCTTTAGAAATTAACAGTCTGCTGTTGAACGATCAATTATAAAATTCTTTATACAAGTAGCTCTAATTATTTTTTTTATTCGCACTCAATAAAGGTCTTGGTTGTAATGTATGCGGTTAATTAGACATTACTAGCGGATCAATTGACTTGGTTAGGCTGAATATGTTTAGGTTGATATTTGTTATTATCTGTGTCATAAGTCATTCTTTTTTATATGGCACGCGTGTTGATGTGTCATTTTTTATATTATTTTTCTTTTCTAATTAATTTATTTATATTAGTTTTTGGGTTTTTTACCCCAGAAACGAAAAACGGAACCGTTATAGGATTCGTTTTTCCACTGTCAAGACTATTTATCTCGAGATCTCGTGTAGATATTAAGCTAAAGTTATTTAATATTGATTTCATATTATTTTTATTTCCATATTATTTGATATTGATTAAATTTCAAGTGTAATTCAACGCAATCAAGCCATACGAACATTTATGCCTCATTTAAAAAAAATAAAAAAAATAACAAAAAATAAAAGCTTATATAAAATATTATAAAACAAAAATCATTAGACTCGTATTTATGTAGTTTGCTTAAGAAATTATTCATACAGAATAAGTGTATATGCCCGAAAACATAAGTTTCTTTTCAAAGTTATACTTCCGTTGATCTAAGATCACGAATTGATACGGAACTGACTCGCACTTGATCATTTTTTTTTATATATTATTAACATATATAATAATAACATATACAAGTACAAAAACGTCTTTATTATACTTAGAAATAAACTATTTGTAAATATAAATTTAATAAAATATAAACACACTTGACAGACTAAAAATAAAAACGTCACAAGTAACTTTTTAAAAGTTCAAAATACAGAGTAAGCAATTACTACTCCAAATACGATTCAGTCAGAAACAGATAATCATCATCACACTTATAATACAGATAACAAACAAAACCTCATTCTCTGAACAAAACCCACATCGATTGCAACAAATGAAAACGGTTTTTTTTGTCGCCGCATTTCCTACAACAATCAGCGGCTTTTTTGCAAGCAATTCCGAATGATAAACATTACGCAAAAAGTAAAGAGGCCTCGGAGGTAAGATTTCGAAATGGCATCAAACTCGTTAGCGCTGACTTGGCGCAGTAGAACAACTGTAAGTGACGAGTGTAGATTTGAATAACACCCATAAAATAACCAAATAATATAATAAAATAATAGTGGGGAACGGAAGTGGAACGGAGTGTCTTAACACTAGGTTCCTAAGTTCCCCCTGCCTACCCTGCCATGTGCGGGATACAACGTGAAGCTGAGTATATCAAAATATTTATCATTTCTCCGCTCCTGTAACTCAAACATGTTTTTTTTTGTTTATTTATATAGTTGCCTACTAGCAGCCGTATGTTATATAGAACACGAGAAAAATATGCTAAAAATATTCATCCCTACTGTGTACTTATGATATAAATATATATCTAATAATATGAATAATAATAAAAAAAAACAAACAATAAGAAGAAATCTGCCGTGGCGCACAAGCGAGCGACTGTACGTTGGGTTAGACTGGGTTGTGTGTTCGATGTCCATTTGAAATATTTAATATTTTAATTTTTGCGTTCTGTTAACAAGGCAAAGTGCGGCGTTAAGATGCGCCCCTCCACGCACTTAGCCTTAGACTCTACGGGAAGTGAGGAATAAAAATGCCTTTATTTGATTGGAGTATTCAATTAGGCATTAACACTAGGTTCCCAAGTTCCTTCAGCCTCCCTTGCCATATGCGGGTGACATGATACAGGTGGATCTAAAAAAAGAATAAATTAAAAAAAATCCAATTAAAGCTAGTGTACCTTGCCACTACGTACACAAAGCAAGTATATACCACTTCCATACTCTGTTCACTGTTCTTAAGTAATTCAAAGAGAATTCACATCATATGTACTCGGATTTGAAGCCGTTGGGGTAATTTGTGTTTTTCTACACCATCGGGGCCGCTTTGTCTTAACGTGAACTTTTTATACCACTATGCTTTAATGCAATGTGTGAGACTTGTCTTGATCTACTACTAATGTACATATGTGTATGGAGAAAGTTTAAAATTTATAAGTGGCTAGAATATTTTTTTTATATTGTTCTATGTATAATTAGAAATTATGATGTCCAAATGTTATACAAAATTGTATACAAAAAAAAATCGTTTGTCGCTAGTTTAAACAAATTTTGATGATTTAATCAAAGAAATATAAAATTTACAAGTTAAAAAAAAAACAACGTAATCATAATTATTATAAATAAGTAACAAACGAGATACAGATTCTGTTTTATTTAACATTTAAATACTTATAAATTATTATTATGTAAATAAATAAAAATGCATAAATAAATATAATAATTCAGATAGCCAACCAAATATATAAGAAAATAAATAAAGATATAAAAAAAAAAATAGTAAAGGTAACATTTTCTAAAAAATGTCAAGTAGTTTTTACTTTTATCACAAGTTTCAAGACCAGTTGATACGAGTGCAGATGATAACAAAAACAAGAGTCTGTATGGAGGTCGGAAAAACCGTGGAAACGTCGGAAAAACGACACTCACATGCTGTAGCAAAAACTTGTTGTAGCGTTATTTCTATACTGCGTTTACACGTGGAGTTGCTTGGCAAAATGAATGTAAAGGCATTTTTTACTTTTAAGTTAAAAAATAAAACTTAGTAGGTATCTTTTATTTAATATCATTATGCGAAGAAACTTGAAAAATATTTATTTTGGCAATCAATCAAAAATAATTATTTTGGCATATATATAATTTGAAGATTCAGCAAAGTGTCTTAACACTACCACACCCTATATGCAGGATCCAGCATGACGCTATTTTTTATATTTGACTATGCGATATTGAAAGAAAGAATGTAAAAATTAAGTGAAAAAGCATAAGATGTAAAATATCAGTAACAAAAGTGTGAATTTTCATATCTACTACTTTTCCAATGAGAAATGAATTCAATTATAAATTCCGATGTATATTACTTTTTAATATATTAACAAGTAAATATTTGAGGCCTGTCGTGGCGCAGCGGCACGAGAGTGTGACTGTAACCGACAGGTTCTGGGTTCGATCCCCAGTCGAGGAAATGAAATGTTTAATATTTTCAATTTAAATATTTAATGTTTCATTTCTTCGCTCTGGTAATAAGGCAAAGCGTCACTCAACACGCAATGCCTCAAATTTGGCGGAAAGTGGGGAACGGGTTCCCTCTGCCTACCCTGCCTAGTGCGGGATTCAGTGTGCAGCTGAGTGAGTGCGTGAGTGAGTAAGTAAATATTTGATTATTTTAAATACCCGCTATTTGTTTCTGTTTATTTCAAGATGCCAAATTCCAATTTTCTAAGAAAATTTGTAACGTCTGTACGTAAATTTTGAGTCGTTTAGTGCTGTAAGAGTTTTATTTTTATTTATATATATAGAAACAAAAATTTTACTGGCAACATTTTTATCGATTTTATAATGAGAACATCTAAATACAAACAATAAAAGACAAACAATAAAAAGACAATCGTATGTGTTGCTCCTTTATTGTGTCATACATAAATGGCAGCCACATAATTTTTTTCTTACACTCACTGTATAATATTTTGCAGGCATTTGCAATTTTTTCGCGAATGAATAATACTCCGTGTAAAAAGTTTTATGTTAATTTAACTAAAAAGAACTCGGTCCGCATAATAAGCTATAAGGGTGTATGAAAAACGCAAAAACAAAATGTGACCTCGTATAAGCCAAGAATGTTGAATTAGTGTTCCGTATATTGTGTACTTCAACCAGAGGGTGTCTTTGACATATGTCTGTCCGATATGTGTTCTTTGGCATACGGGTACGCGACCCCGGATCCTCGAGCCACCACTATTATACCTCCATCAAGTCCATAAAAGTGGTGTCCCTCCTAATTATCCTTCCCCCACTTCCACCAATCCCCTCCCTCTTTCCTGCGGTTTTTCCCTGTGAAGGGGTTTTGGAGGTCAGATGGCAGTCGCTCCATTTAAAAACCGCCAACCGCCACATTTATGGCAAAGAAAATAAAAAGAATGGGTACGGCTAGGGCGTCGCCGCTAAACGACGCGCAGGCACATCGCCCTACACCTGCGACAAGTGGGCCAGGGCTACCGTGTCAAGTACGGGCACGGCTAAAGACGCGAGTACCCAGACGAAAACTCCGCTTTGCAACGTGGAATATTGGCTCTCTTACCGGACGATGCAGAGAACTCGCAGATGTACTCACGAGACGTCGGGTCCAGTGCGCTTTCCTCCAGGAAACGCGCTGGAAGGGCAATAAGTCCCGTAACATCGGACAGGGTTACCGGCTTATATATACTGGGTCACCTTCTGGTAAAAACGGTGTGGCGGTAGTGATTTCTAAAGAGCTTCAGAATGGACTCCTCGAAGTTGACCGTCGCTGCGATCGCTTGATGCGGGTAAAGGTACTGATTGAGGGAGTTACCACAAACTTAATCAGTGCCTACGCCCCCCAGGCGGGCTGTAGCACGGCCGAAAAGGAGACATTTTGGGAGCAGTATGAAGAGGTTCTACTTGCTATACCGTCTACCGAAGTAATTCTAATTGGAGGAGACTTAAACGGCCACGTCGGTAAGGCTGCAGACACGTATGAACGTGTTCACGGTGGTTTCGGACACGGTCTTCGCAATACAGAGGGCGAAAATATTCTAAGAACCTGTATTGCGTCTGATCTGGCCGTTGTGAACACATTCTTCCAAAAGAATCCTCAGCACCTTATCACGTATAAAAGTGGGTCCCACTCAACGCAAATTGATTACTTGTTGACCAGACGGTGTCATATGGGCAGGGTTACTAACTGTAAGGTCATTCCAGGTGAAAGCTTGACGGCCCAACATCGTCTTCTTGTCATGGACTTTAACGTCACTCCAAAGAAGAAAGTAGCCGAGAAACGTAGGCCTCGGATCAAGTGGTGGTTGCTGAATGGACCGAGCAGACCGACTTCCTAGCAGAGGTAAAAAGTCGAAATCTTACGACTAACACCGAGACTGCTCAGGATGCTTGGGATCGAGCTCAGTTAGCAATCATTGCGGCAGGCAGACGAGTTCTTGGCATTTCTAAGGGAGGACGTGTCATCGACAAGGAGACATGGTGGTGGAATGACAAGGTGCAGGAGGTGATTCGTGAAAAGAAGGCTGCCTTTAAGAAGTGGCAAAAATCCAACTCTCCTGAAGACAGACTGGAGTACATAGTAGCAAAACGTGTCAGCAAAAAAGCTGTAGCCAGAGCCCGCAGTGAGAGTTTATCACCATTATATGATAAACTTGAAACTGCGGAGGGGCAGAAGCTCATATACAAACTGGCCCGTGGCCGGGATAAAGCGCCGCAAGATATCGCAAAATGTCTTTGCGTCAAAGATTCCCAGGGCACGTTGCTCTGTAATCCCGCTTCTGTGAAGGAGAGATGGAGAAGCTATTTCCAGGAGCTGCTGAACACTCAGCATCTGTGCAGTCTTCATCACGACCCACCGCCTAACCTCGGACTTGTTGCCCCAATAACCTTTGACGAAACTCGGAATTGCCTTCGACGCATGAAGAACGGAAAAGCGGTGGGGCCTGACGAAATTCCGATCGAAGCGTGGAAATCGTTGGGCTCTCTTGGTGTGCTCATACTTACTGACCTTTTTAACCATATCTTGAACACTGGAAAGATGCCACACCAGTGGCGGCTTAGCTTTATTACCCCTATTTACAAGGGAAGGGGCAGTGTCCAAGATTGTGGTAGTTATAGGGGCATTAAGCTTATGAGTCACACCATGAAGCTCTTCGAGCGCATTATCGATATCAGGCTCCGCCGAGAGTGTACTGTCTCTGAGTCTCAATATGGATTTCAGCCTGGATCGGGTACTATGGACGCCATTTTTGCCCTCAGAACTTTGATGGAGGCATACAGGGAAAAGAGGAGAGCTCTGCATGTGGCTTTTTTAGATCTGCAGAAGGCCTTTGACTGTGTGCCTCGTCAGTGTATCTGGTGGGCATTGCGTTTGAAAGGGATCCCTGAGGCCTATATTGAGATTATCAAAGATATGTATCACAATTCCGCTTCCATGGTTAGGACTGCTGTTGGCGACACCATACCTTTCCAGATTACAGTAGGGGTTCACCAGGGCTCAGCTCTTAGCCCATTCTTATTCAACGTAGTGCTAGACTACTACTGTTTCGGCTCACATCCAAGACAAGCCTCCGTGGCTAATGATGTATGCCGATGACATAGCACTCGTTGAAGAGAACCGGCTGATGCTAGAGCGTAAAGTGAACCTCTGGAATGGTACGCTTGAGAACGGCGGTCTTAAACTAAATGTGTCGAAGACCGAGTACATGGCTTGCGGGAGACCGGACTCGAGCACTATCCATATAGGTACTGAACCAGCCGTTAAGTCGGAAAAGTTCAGGTACCTCGGATCCGTTATGCACGAGTCTGGAGGCATCGATCACGACGTTCACGGTCGGATAAGCGCTGCCTGGGCCAAATGGCGGGAGGTCACTGGTGTGGTCTGCGATCGCAGAATACCAACAAAACTCAAGGGGCTGATATATAAGAGCATCGTTCGACCGGTTCTCTTATACGGCAGCGAATGCTGGCCAGTACTATCTCGGCACACTCAGGAGCTTCATGTCACGGAAATGAAGATGCTGAGATGGATGTGCGGCGTAAAGCGGTCTGACCGCATACGTAACACATTCATTCGAGGTAGTCTTGGAGTCCGTGACATAGCGGATAAGCTCCAAGAGCGTCGCCTGAGGTGGTATGGTCACGTTGCGCGCCGGCCTACGAACTATGTCGGACGCAAGTGCCTTGATATGTCTGTCCCTGGAGTGAGACCTCCCGGACGCCCAAGGAAGCGCTGGTTGGATGTCGTGATGCAGGACATGAGAGCCAATGGTCTAACCACTGAGGACGTAAAAGATCGTGCAAAGTGGAGTAGGCTCAGTAGGAAGGCAGACCCTGGCACAGCAAGCCGGGATTAATGCCAGGAAGAAGAAGAAGATATTGTGTACTTCTATATATATATGTATATATATATATATATATATATATATATATATATATATATATATATATATATATATATATATATATATATATATATATATATATATATATATATATATATATATATATATATACATATATGTATATATATATATGTATATGTATATGTATATGTATAAACGTGAGGAAATGAAATATTTCACATTTTCAAATTAAATATTTAAGATTTTCAATTTCTTCGCTCTTACAAAACAATGCTTCAAATTCAGCGGATATTGAGTATAGCTTTTACCTGCTGATCGCTCGCGAGGGTGACACGCTAAATATTTTGAAAAATTATATATTTTTTACTATGATGCAGATCATCGTCAATATATTGTTGTTTATTACATCGATTAGGGTGAGAGGTTTAATGGATTTTAATTATGCCTTCGTGCAATGACAGATATATGATTATTGCTAATTATTCATTATTATCAGCCACAAGTACCAGTAGTACTTGTGGCTGAATTTTCATTAATAAGAACCATTTCGATAAAGTGTGGGTTGAATGGTTTTTAAATTTGTAAATATTAAATGGTTTTAAGTAAAGGCACTTGATTTATATTAGCAAAAGATTATGTACCTATTAATAACAGAAAGGACACTATATTAAAAACATATTGTTGCAAGTAATGAAAAAAGAAAAATAAAAACGACGGAATGTTGTAACACTAGGCTCCCTCTACCTATCCCGCTGCATACGGAACACAGCGTAAAGATATAAAAAATAACGCAAAACTATGGTGCAGAAACATAATTTTGCAAAAAAAATAGTAAATTTTCTTATAACACAAGGATTTCTATTAACTTTGTGTGCTATACTTTTATGCAATATTTTTTGCGTCCAGACGGGAAGGAGCCATACGAGTTGTTAAGGGGAGGTCTTTATATTGGAATTATACTAGAACTTCTTGATTCTATTGCATTTTATTTTCTTTTTTTTTTTTCAGTTTCACGCTACATACCGCACATGACAGGGTAGGCAGAGGGAACTTGGGAACCTAGTGTTAAGACGTTAGTTAGTAGCGGAACTCAACGCCTCGCTTTTGCTTGTTACTAGAGCTAAGAAATAAATGTAGATTAAACAAACAACCGCGTAGGATTTACTTTTTTTTGCTTGTGCCTTTTGCACCACGACATGCTTATAAGTATTTATAAGTAAGAAACGTACGTTCATTTCAAGCTACGTCAAAATAACAACATAAATAAGTTGTAACAAGCGTATGAGCGTGAGAACGAATGGCTTAGTTGGCTACATCGCTTGTATAGTTTCCAAGAGGCGCTGATTCAAAGCCTGCTTCGTCAACATTTTAACGTTTTTAAATTTAGTATTTTTATTTCCTATGTGTGGAATAAAACTTTAAAACTAGTAAAAAACTTGTATTAAGATTGCTAGAAAATGAAAGACGAACAAGAAAATGAAAATAAACAAAAGAGTATTGTAACTTCTCGTACTTTTAGAAATAAAATATAACTTCGCCTTAACAAGAGTCAGACACCATAATCTACATATAATGCAGATTTCTTTAAATTTTTACGCCATGTCGCATGGCGTTATAACTTTGATAAGAAATATGTTTTATTAACAAGAAACGACTTTATACGTCGCCATTGCGGCGCTTGGGACAATTTTGATTTTATTTAATGGTTACTGGTTCAAATCACACTGAGAGTGCAATTTTGAGTCTTAAATTGACTATTGAAAATCGTCTGTATCACTTTCTTTTAGCGAAAATAGTCCTTACTTCACTGTAAAGTCTACTGAAAATATATATAGACATTTTTTTCTTTTCTTTATACTCTTCTATTAAGGTACTCAGCATCACGCTGTATCTTCGCACGAGGCAGGGTAGGCAGAGGGAACCCGGGCACCCAGTGTTAAGACACTCCGTTCCACTTCCGTTCCCCACTTACCGCCGAATTTGAGGCTTTGCGTGTTGAGTGGCGGAACTCAACGCCGCGCTTTGCCTTATTACCTTATAATAAGGAATCGTTATTATTAAAAAATATGCATTTTCACACAATATAATTAAAAATCATCAAACAACCCTTTCTAAATTACAAAAATATTATTTGTCAATTCATACTACGTATTTATATTTTTTAACTATACTTTATATAATCAGAATGAACGGTGAGGCAAAGATGCGTCCGCAAACAGTAAACCACTTGCGTGTTTTTTATTTTCTTCTTATTTTTTTCTAAAAATCTTTTGTGTAATCTAAGTAACAATGGATGAATATGCAAATCGTATTTAATTGTCTTGAGGAAGCATTTTTATTTAAACCGCCGCTTGGGATCGGTCTTCAGTGATGCATCTGTCATTCCAGATATTAACGCGTCGTTTGCTGTGCATGAAGGGTTTGGTCCATGATGACTGGCACCAGATCACTTTTTTATATTATTTATCTTCATCTACCGTATTTTTGTGCGAAAGGCAAAGAGACTATTGTGTTTTATCATTCCTCTTTCTCTTATATTGTTTGATAATTACTCTGAAATCTATTTATGAAGACTGGGTAAATAAAAAAGTGCTATTGATTAACTTATTACTGAGTCCAGTCAGGTTTGTACCAAGTGCGCCGCGATTGTTTCTTATAGATTACCTTTAAAATGTTTTTTTTTAAACTATTGCACACAATGAATTGTCATATCGGGAGTGCCAGGTTTGGTTCAGGCGTCCTCCTCGCCCTCAGTAATGACCGGCTGAATTTTCATGAGTAATATTTATAGTCGTAATTATGTCGCTTGTGCCCTTTCCATATACACGGTGATATGACAAAAACTGTCGCCGACAGCACAAATATACCTTTATCGAATCGGTATTTTTTTTGCCGTTGTTAATTCCACACATAATGGTCCAGTCAAATGACTGGGCGGCAATAAGAAATCGCGGGAATTTCAGCGATGCCCGCGCAGTCTTTTAACCGTGTTTTTTGTCCGGACGGGTTCGGACGACGGCGGTTTTCGATGTTTTTTGCAAATCCCCGATGAAAACCGTAATGGCATTTTATCGTGCATAAGAGCGGGTGGAATCATTAATTATTTATAATAGGCGGCTAGCGCCGAATCGCGGTAGCCATGTTTATTTCGGTTGCATTGTCAATTTTTCGCGGCGACACTTCGCGCGCTGTCATTCGAGATTTTTTTCCTGTCTAGGCACAGAATGCTGGGTTTTTGCTCTAAACAAACCAGTTTATAATAGCTCAAAGTAGTTCGAGGCAATCATATACACTATATATTAAATAAAAGTTTTATATACATTATAGCAGTTTAAATAGCAATAGTCATATTTTTTTTCAAGTTTACAAAATAGTACACAACAACTGTTCTAATTACAGTAAATGCCATTATATCAACCCATAAAGACAAATTGTTGTTGTGAGGCGTTGAAAAAAATATTATACTGTTTCTTTAATAAAATATTTGAATTCATAAATATTACTAATGTCAAATAAAAAGTAGATCAAATATGGCATAAAATTATTAGTATTTATAACAAGCGTAGAGTAAACAGCTAAATGGGACTAACAAACATTATTAACATAAAAGATCAACTTTTTGTTCTACAACCATATGTAGTTTTCAACTCGTAAAGTCTATTCTGAAACGATACTTTTTGTTATCGAAATTAAAATTATTTTTTCACACATGGCAATAACATATGAAATTATATTTGTTAAATAATGTTTTAAGTTTTTAAAGCTTACATTAATATACAGAGAAAAAAGCTAAGTATTAATATGCAATAGAAATTTATTAGTCAGTATTTTTTTACCTTGTATTTTATATATATGAATATATTATATTATATTTTTCATATAAAATCACTAATTTGAATGTTTATTGTAACCATATTGATATAATAATAAATACTAACCAAATTAATTCCTTAACATCGTAACTTTTCTAGTTCTAAATCGAAGATTTTTTTTTAAGTCATGATAAAATCTATTAACCCTTCTAAATTCTAACGTCCACCCTGATTTGAACGGACAACTCGATATAATCTCGGTCTGGCAGCTGCTTGGCAGATGTTACCTTTGACGGACAAGAAAAACTTACTATCACATTAAAATGCACCGTCTTTTAATAACAACAGAGCTTAATTTTCAATGCTTTACTTTATTATTTTAAGAAAAAAAATTAAAACTTTTCTTTAAAAATAGACTCTATCAAATGAAGTTAGAGTATAGTGTATTTGAGGTGACTGGGATATGTAACGTAATCGTGCCTTTGTTACCTAGATAAGGATGCAAAGAAAAAACATTTTTATTCTGAAGCAGAAAAATTCACTCTTCCTTGTACAAAGAGACAAAGGTCAATGACCTTATGACGTAAATATTGATAAATTGACATTCATTTCATTTCTTTAAATATGGCGTTTCGAGCGTGCCAGTTGAGCACAATTCACTTCGCCAATGTCACGTTGTATGGAAGACTCACGAGAGGAATTGATCAGTACAAAAGAGATGACTGTACACAATAATATAATGCATGTAAAAAAGAAACCCAGTAAAAATATTGATAAATTGATAGATTGCTGATCCCGTGACAGGTGAAGCGATTTTGTTGTTGTGCTAATTTTATCTATGCTAATTCTAAAATATATTCGCATGTTTTTTTATTGTATTCATCAGCTAACTTAATGTTTTTTTTTTTTTTCACCTTCTCGCTATATCCTACACATAGCAGTGTAGGCAGAGGGAACCTCAGAACCTAGTGTTAAGATACTTCGTTCCGTTTTCCACTTTCAGCTGGATTCGAGGAATTGCGTGTTGAGTGGTGGTTGTCACGAAAATATTAAATAGTTCATTTGAAAATATTAAATATTTCACTGCTACTAGTGGGGGATAAAACCCATAACATGTCGTGTTAATAGTCACACGCCTGTACCCTTGCGCTAAGTAATTAATAACCGTCGAAACCAAGGAAACCATTAACTTTCAATTTCTTATTAACTCCCATTCCTAACACATGTTTAGACTATCTGTTTGTCACGCTTTCTCTGGTCATTGAGCTTTAAATTATTAAACTTTTAACCCTTTGCCACCTGTTGTTAAAAAAACATATTTTTGTCTATAGATTGCGTAATGGCTGTTTATATATTACATTTGTTATTAATATACATATGTACATTTTGTTTTTATTTTTTAACATATAAAAAGTATTTTTAAGTACAGTTCAGCTTTTTTTAAATTAATGATTCTGTAGCATTTATTTTTTAATTATTTTATTATTATGTCATTTGTGTTGAGTAACACATTTTTATCACAAATTAAAATTATCTAAGTAAGTGATTCTTTTTTATTTGAAAGTCGTGCTCATGTTGGTATGTGAAAATATTTTTATTGGTTTCAATGTTTAAAATTTTTCATCTGCATTTTTAAAATTTTTGATCTGCATTTTTAGTTAAAAAAAATCCTACAAATTTTAACGATTTTGTAACGTTCATGCATATAATATTCATAATAATGCCACTCATTTTTATTATAAATAAGATTTAAGTAAATTAAAAAAAGGTATAATTACACAACATTATTAACATATATAAAGCTGTAAAGTTGCAGATCCTACTCCGTTCAGTAATTTTCACGTAATAATGGAACTAACAAATATATTTAACATCATTGCTAATGAAATTCAATTTTATTTCATCCAATTTCTAAACAAAACATTGTTCTTATTCATTATAACTTTTATAGAAAAACAGCAGTTGTGTAATTCCCGCGTTTTTATGACATTGACAGTGACGACCGCAGAGATTTGTTTTATTTCTTTTTAATTGTCATCACGGTCGGGTCCGGGTGAGGATGTGAGTTGTTTTTTTTTGTTTAAATGTAACTGATTTTAGGCCAACGAATCGGAAATAGCATGTGTCGAGCCGTCATTTCAATTTTATTGTGCCGTATAATTTTATTAATATATTTTTTTCTGTTTTATATTTTCAGTTTTGTTTTATTGATACTTTTGTAGTTATTTCTTTGTGACAGTTGGTGTAGGTTTATTGCTTGGACTCTGGATTTGAATTTATGTCATTTGTATTATTTTGATTGTCGTGGCGCAGCAGCACAAGCATATGACTATAAGCGATAGGTTGTGGGTTCGATCCTCACTCGAGGAAATGAAATATTTAATATGTATTTTTAATTTCGATACTTAATATTCTCATTTCTTCGCTCTGGTAACAAGGCAAAGCGCGGCGTTGAGTTCCTCCATTCAACACGCAGTGCCTCAAATTTGGTGGAAAGTGGGAAACGAAAGTGGAACGTAGTGTCTTTACACTAGGTTCCCAAGTTCCTTCTGCCTACCCTGCCATATGCGGTAGCTGAGTATGAGTATGAGTGTATTATTTTATTTCAATTTAAGGTATTAGGTATAATGCAATTAGTCGCTATAAGGTAATATATAAATTTTTAAACATAAAGAATAATGATCAAATAATATTAAAAGCAACTCGCTTTCATAGAACTGTTACTTGTAATTTTTGTAATATACACTTATACATTAAAAATTACTATTCCCACCATTAACAGATAGTTAAATTGTTTACTTATTGGATATAAACAATTACGTATTTTTTTTTTGTTTTAACAATAAATTAAATATGTATATCAAATTTAGATGAAGGATTAATGTTTTGTTTCACTGTCATCACGCATTAACCGTTGAACTGATTTGGATAAAACTCCATAGTTAACAAGTTTATGCACCAGAGTAGCAGATAGGCTACAATCAATACAATGTATGAGGTCTGCTTCACGCTGTATCCCGCACGTGGCAGGGTAGGCAGAGGGAACTTGGCAACCTAGTGTTAAGACACTCCGTTCCACTTCCGTTCCCCCATTTTCCACCGGATTTGAGGCATTGCGTGCTGAGTGGCGGAACTCAACGCTGCAATCTAAAATAATACAAATTTCATGTATGAAATTTGTATTATTATAGATTAAATAATGATGATTAAAAAAATGCTGCTAGTATTTTAATACACGGAAATTTTAGTGACACAGCGGCACAAGGGTGTAACTATAAACGCGACAAGTCGTGGATTCGATCCCCACTTGGGGAAATGAAATATTTCATATTTTTTAGTTAAATATTTTATGTTTTCATTTCTTTGCTCTGGTAACTAGACAAAAGCACGGCGCTGAGTTCCGACTCTCAATACGCAATGCTTCAAATTCAGTGAAAAATGGATCTTTACACTAGGTTACCAGGTTCCTTCTGCCTACCCAGCCATGTGCGGGATAAAGCGTGAAGCTGAGTGAGTGAAGAGCTTAAAATTTCCACAATATCAAATTACAGTAACTAAATTATATTTTTTTTTAGTAAATCAAAACAATTTTTTTATACTATTTACTTTAAGTTATAAACTTTTTATAAGCTTATAAAAAGTTTTTTAATGGTGCTTTTCAATTTTTTACCTATTACCTGTAGCTGAGGGAGAGGCGTGAGGGATCCGACGCATAAAAACCCATATAAAAACGTTCTAATGACTGTAACGTGGGAATAAATGTGGAGTATGAAGTTTTTATACACTTTTTGTATTGAAATTATATATTTTAATTTTAAAATTTAAAGATTTATTTATACGCTGTTAAATGTTGAATTAATGTTTATTGTTCGTTTTATAAGGATAATATCAAAGTAATTATTATTTTTTTATTATACTTGAAATTAAAAGTTAGATTTTTGCATCAGCTGAATGCTGAATGCCACATTTGACAGGGATCTTGGTTAAGACATTCCGTTGCGTTCTCCATTTTAAGCTTGCGGAACTCAACACCGCGCTTTGAGCGAAAAATGTAACCACTATATATTTAAATTGAAACTATATTTTCCTCGGGTGGGATCAAATCCATAAACTAGCACAGTCACACGCTTGTGCCAACGCGCCACGACAGGCCTCCATGATATTTAATGTTAAATTGATTAATAATATGTTAAAATATATTCCAAGTTAAATACTAATAACAGAGGCAAGTAGCAGCAGAAATGTACTTTAATTGGTTCTTTCACCACTACTCAGTACAAGACAGATGTGCGACACTTTAAAAAACTATCAAATTTAAAAAAAAAAAAATGCCAAAAGACATAAAATTTATCGAGTCCAGTATTATTTATATCGTTTTATTTTCTCATAAAACTCATCTAAAACACGCATCAAAGTAATTAGAGACAAAAAGCTACATCCATTCGTATCAGATAATAGTTTTCACCCTATTTATTATTCATCCTCAAGCAATAACTCTTTCAAGGTGTCCACTCGCGGCCCCCAAACGTTTTTTACGGTACCTGCTTAGTTTGTCTATAAAAAGATTTATAGAGCAACACTGGAAATGGTATCATTTGCTTTGATTTTTTTTTTCTCAGCTTCACGCTGTATCCCGCACTAGGCAGGGTAGGCAGAGGGAACGGAAGTGAAACCTAGTGTTATGACACTCCGTTCCACTTCCATTCCGCACTTTCCGTCGAATTTGAGGCATTGCGTGTTGAGTGGCGGAACTCAACGCCGCGCTTTGCCTTATTACCAGAGCGAAGAAATGAAACATTAAATATTCAAATTAAAAATATTAAATATTTCATTTCCTCGACTGGGGATCGAACCCAGAACCTGTCGGTTACAGTCACACTCTTGTGCCGTTGCGCCACGACAGGCCGCCTTTGCTTTAATAAAGCATTTTTACTAGTTTCTTAAAGTGTATTTAATAAAGTAACCATAAATTTAGATTTAGTGACCCTAAGGCTCAAAAACCACATAACATCACGGTGGTTGGGAGTTTGATTGGCACTCGATGGAATGAAATGCTTTTATACGTACGGTGGTGACAAGACAAATCACAGCGTTGTGATCTGACGCTTAATATGCAAAAAATAGAGAGAATTATCACTAGGTTCGCTCTAACCTGCCCTAAGTGAGATACATTGGTATACAGAAAAAAAAAACTTATATAATACACTCAAAAATTAAAAAAAAAAAACAAACAAAATCGTTGTCATTTTGTAAAGCACTTTGGCAAACCATTTAAATTATATATTTTATTAATAATGTGTGAAAAATAATTATACGAGGCCTGTCGTGGCGCTGGGGAACAAGTGTGTAATTGTAAACGACAGGTTGTGGGTTGGTAGGTTCAGTATCCACTCGAAGAAGTAAAACTTTTAATGCTTTCAAATGAAAAAAAATATATATTTGCCCTGGTAACACTACGGACTGTATTAACACTAGGTTCCCAAGGTTCCTCTGCCTACCCTGCCATGTGCGGGATACAGCGTGAAGTTGTAAAAAATATATATACAAGATGTCACACCGAAAACACTTTCCTAACCTCTACTCCGTGTACATATTTATCGTTCTCACGGAAGAGACTGTATGTGGGCTGAATGGACTATCGCATCACACATGACTTCATGAAAAAAAAAAAACACGGAAGGGTTGTCTAAAATTATTAGTTTGTTTTTGAGTTGTGGGAATGAATGACCCCCGTGTATTTGATTTTTTAACATCCGGCAAGATGTTTGAACTCTAATAAGAGGATGTGGACAGATAAAAAGTGACCATGCAACGATTACTTGGGGTGCAGTTCGTATTATTCGCCCTTTCAAGTATTATTTGGGGTTGGAATATGGAACACTAATGAAGTATTTGTGAGATAATAATTATGTGAAATCGTTTTACGATTCGTTCAGTATTATTAACTACAACACTATTATACATGTGTAAAATGATAGTTATTTAAATAAACGGAACTGAGTGTCTTGACACTAGGTTTCCAATTTAATTTATTAAGAGTTAATATTTCTAGAAAGTAAAAAATCTGTTGCTTACTAAAATATAATTTTTTGAACGAATTCTTCGATAAATACCGAATATTTAATATATGAAAGGTTTCTCGTTCCTTGGGTGAAAAGAGATCTTATTGTGTATATATTCTGTATTTATGAAATAATCATGATAATTAATTAATATTTACTAACAAAAAAGTTATGGCAACACATTCCAAATAACAATAGAAGTACAGAATATGTTTTTTTCTTTCTTTAAACTTAAGAGTTACCAAATTCCACTTTCCACTTTCCGATCGAATTTGAAATTGCGGAATTGCTATTGAGTGACGGAACTCAACCCCATAATATGTCTTACCAAATAAAGGAAATAATACTTAAATGTAATCGAACCTCAGAACACTATATAAATATATAAATATTTTATCTCACTTTTACCTACTCACATATTCGTACATCACTTTAACACTGTGTCTTTATAAATAATACTCATATATATTATGTACATATAAAGTGAATGCAGTAAGTAAATTTCAAGTATTTATAATGTCAGTATATCGAGTGTGGACGTTAAGTAAACATTCGGTGAAACAGTCGGCCTAACCCTTCTGACAGATGGTCTGCTAATGGTAGTTAGGGCTGTCACAACATTTGGGCAGCGTATTTGTTTTTTAAATCTTAAAAAATATTTTAATTTTGTCTGTGATTGTGTATCAATTATTCTTATTATATACTGTAATTGTGGTTAATTGTTTTGTATTAAATGTGTATACTTTTTATATCGTATTTCCTGTATTATTAATCATTGCCTATCACTTCTTAAATAAAGGCCAACTTTATTTAAGAAGTGATAGGCAATGATTCTTAGAGTTTTATTTACTTTCTTTTTACATAATAGTACTGTTTATAATATAACTCATAAAGAATCCAGTTAAATATCTATTATTATATCTAATATTTATTTGTTATAACAATTTAAAAAAATATTTAAAATCACATATTTCTATTATGTGACTCACTCACTCAGCTTCACGCTGTATCCCGCACATGGCAGGGTAGGCAGAGAGAATTTGGGAACCTAGTGTTAAGACAATCCGTTCCATTCAAGGCCTCGGTTTGCCTTACCAGAGCGAAGAAATGTAAATATTAAAAACATATTTAAATTTAAATTATTAAACATTTCATTTCCTCGTATGGGATCAAACCCACAAACTATGGCGTTTACAGTCACATACTTGGGACACTGCACCACGACAGGCATATTTTATATCAACATCAGCATATATATTTATAAACGTATTGGCATTTTTTTTTAAATTTTCGACTACACTACATTTTAAATTAAAAACGTCAAGAAAGACATAACCCTACACGTAAGAGTCGATAGTATTAACCACGTAGGGTGGTCAGAATATACATAAATAATATCGTTTTTTACATTGTTTTATGGTAAAAAAGTGAAATGTAGGTGAGGTGCTAAATGTGAAGCCCTGGGGCTCCACAGTATCAATTAGCTGATACGTTATAATAGAAACATGTGTAAAACTTATAAGTGGCGCCTCGGGGTGGCGCGTCATATTTATAATGCTTTTAACTGTCGACGAAAAAATAAAATTGATTATATAGAAAGCAGGATGTCTTGTGAATTTTTATAAATGGTAAGAAATTTGTCTTTACTCTAGTTATTTTTTTTTACTGTTTAGTCAAAATATTAAAAAAAAAAAATAAATAAAATAATAATAATAATTTAATTTTCACTGTTAAAACAAAAACGTACATTCCATATCTCATCAACAACAGATATTCAAAATTAGTTTCTTCATAAAAATAGTTTAACTTGAAAAAAAAAATCTACCTTTAATTACAAGTCAGTTAGAAGTTTTTATATATTTCTAAAATAAGCCAAGTTACGCAGTTTCTCGACATTTCATACATATAACTTAGCACCAGCAGTTACTTTATAGAGTAATAAAAACGTTTACTGCAAGTTTCAACGTTTTTAACTGATCGTTTTTTACATCTGTCTATGACTCAAGACATAGCTAAGTACTGTTAAGGCATAACATGTATTAAAATTAAGCAGTTTAACTAAATAAAGTTAAACGTGCGCACACGCAGGTATTTAGCGGAAAAAAACAAAAGTATTCGATAAAACATTTTTACATAATATATCGTTCAATCAATGAATATACATTTTTCTGTCTTTTATTTTATTTTTATGCTAATTTTTGTTTTTGTTTGTTGTTCTAACTTTAACAGGAATTTTCCAAATTCCTTTACAAAGTTGGCTGTACGTTCATGTAATATTTTGCAAACATTTGTAATATAATGTTTATTGTGTTGTTATGTATGACAATTTATGTGTTTTTTATTGTGTTGTTATGTATAGACGTACACAGGAAAACAAGATGTTTATACGCTCTTTAAAATACTTGAGATGTATGGAAGTTGGTAATTTTAATAATAATACTTATGAAATAAAAGAGGTCACTTATGGCGTATCGAGACAAAGACAAACGTGCGACTAGATATACGAATGGTTGTGAGTTTCGGGCCGGGAAGTGAGAGTAATAAATAAAACAATTAGTATTTTCATTTCCCGACTGTGGTGTAAAGGAAATACAAGAAGGACAGGAACAAGGAACGGAAGTGTATTGTTTAGAACGGAGTGTCTTAACACTTCATTTTCATATTTCCTTTGCTTACTCAGTTAAACTAAAAATAAGAAAATGATAGAATTATTTAATATCTTCCTCTTAGTATGAGAATGTGCTTAAATTTACATTTATATCGAGCTACGTCAATTGCCATCAATTAATAACACAAGCATATAAAAAATCGCGAGGAGCAAATCAGCATTGGCGTTGATGGTACAGGGGTGCGACGGTAACGCGATTGTAGGTTTGAATGAAATAAATATTTTAATTTTTCGCTATGGCAACAAGGCAAAACACGGCGTTTAGTTGCGCGACTCCATATTCAATGCCTTTAAAATTCAATGAAAAGTTAGATCCTAAAGAGGATGGACCATCTCTCTCAGACTCCTTCTGCCTACACTACTATGTGTGAGATACAGCTCGAAACTGTAATATGTTGTTATAATTTAACCTACTTACTTAAATTGACTTATAACAAAAATTGCTTTTGATTTTTTTTTATATATAAGATTTATTTTTCAATATTCATATTTCTTTATTAAAAGGGTATTTAAATTTCGTTATTTTCTACGTACGTTAGTATGTTATAAACGTAACAATCAATCCAAATACATCATTCCGTAACTATCACTTTCGATTAGCATACTTAGCTTTGAGCATAGAGCTCGTGGAGTTCGCAGGGGTCGATTCATAAAAACTGGCTTTTTTGTCTATCACGGGCGGGTCGCTTGAGATGAACTTACGATTTTGATGTAGGGTTGGTATTTGCTTGTAATAAAATTGAATATTTGGATTTTTCCCGCTTCACGCTGTATCCCGCGCATGGCAGGGTAGGCAGAGGGAACTTGGGAAACCGTGTTAAGACATGCTGTTCCGTTCCCTGTTTGAGTCTTTGCGTGTTAAGTGGCGGAACTCAACGCCGTGCTTTATTTTGTTAATAGAGCACAAAAATAAAAACTTTCTAAATTTTATTTAAAAATATTAAATATTTCATTTCCTCGAGTGGAAATCGAAAACACAACCTGTCGCTTACAGTTACTTACTACACACTTATGCCGCTGCGCCACGATTGGCCTCTAAGTATTGCATTAGCTTAAATGCTTATAACATTTAAACTAGCTGAATTCCATACCTGGATTCAAATCATTATGCTGAAACAGTCAAAAACAAATGCTATACCGAAAAAAATATCCTTTTAATCATATTAATATTCAATTTATTAAATAAAAAAAAAATATAAAATGAAATAAAAAAAATACGTTGTCGTAAACCCTGACGAAAACGAGAATGCGGAGTGAACAGGGGCAAGAACGTACTCGTATATGGGTCGTCGAGTTTTTGCCGGAAACCTCGACAACCTTAGCGGTCAATTTGTTCATTAACTTCACTTACTTTATATAGAATGTATTTTTTTTTTTACCAAAAAATATATCTATACTTATAATAAATCTGTAACTGATCACTGTCTGTTCATAAAATATATATCAAATAAAACTTTTAGGATTAATATAAAAGGGCCCAACTAAGTATTTTTTTTTGTTTGTTTGTGCGTTTGTAAGCGTTAATTTTAGATACGTCTAATATCCTATATATGCAGTTTCTACTACTATATTTTGGCAGCCTTTCCTTAACATTTATTGTCTTATTTAAATCGGTTAATATATAAAAGATTTACGTACGTTTTAAATGTTTAATTCGTTGGAAATAATAGATATTGTCCTAATGTTAATAATATAATTTTATTTGGAACGAGAAAATAATCGAAAGTAGTATATAAAATAGTGTAATTAAAGCGGGCGAAGCCTCGGGCGGTCTATTTATATTATATATAATGCTAGTCGTTAACTAAAGTCAAATTCCCATAGACAGATAAATTTAATTAATTTCTTTTCAATCAAGTAGGTAGTTGTAGGTGCTCGAGTACTCCAGAAAATGAAATATTTAATATATTCATTATTGCGCTCTGGTCATGAGTTAAAGCGCGGCACTGATTTCCGCCACTTAAACCTTAAATGCCTAAAATTCGACAAAAAGAGAAAAAGGACCAATAATGAGAAAAGCGGGTCACAGCACTAGATGTCTAATGTCCCTCTGCCTACCCTGAAATAACTATCCTTGTTATTTCAGGGTCCAGCAGATGGAGTTGTTATTTTTTATTCTCTTCTTAAACACTATATTACATACAGGTGATATGTATAATATCTCCAAAAAACAAACAAATTCTTTACAAGCCTGTACGTAACATAATTACGCAAGAATGACGAACAAAAAGCATGCACATGTCCATCCACATCGACATCTCGAAACGATCTAATTTCTTTATTATATTTGATTATGCCTTCAAACCCTGGCGGTAATTTAGAACAGATGCAACTCTGATTAATTACTAGAAAAACATAGCACCTGTCTCTCGTCTGATCACTTTCATTTGCTATAAAAAATATTTAAAAAGCACCGATAGTTTTTTTTTTTATATTAAATCACGTATGTAAATGAAGAGTCATTGTCTTTGTAAAAAATTCAACGGAAGTTCAACCGAAGGGATTATCTTAATCTATTTTTTATTGATTTATTGTGAAGAAAGATGGTTCGGTAGACAGGTTGTATTAAGAAATTATTTTGTATGTTCGTTTTAGTATCTAGAGTTCTAGATAGAGATACGCAGCATTGTTTTTATTACTAGCCTTAGTATTTAATAAGAAATAAATTCGATTTAATGCCGGTCGTGGCGGTCCAATTAAATATTTAATGTTTTCATTTCTTTCCTCTGGTAAAAAGCCAAATCACGGCGTTAAATTTTGCCACTTAAAGCGCAATGCCCCGAATTCAGAAAGATGGGAATGGACCGGAGTGTCTTAATATTAATTCCCTCCAAAGTTCCCTCTGCCTACTCTGACATACGTGGGATACAGCGTCAAGCTGAAAAAATAACGATTTGAACCTAGGTTCGCATGTATGTACGTTTACCTCAATAGAGTATGCTAAATGGTTTTGCTAAATGTTTTTTTTTTTAAATTATAATTAGGCAAATTATATTTTTTTAACTAGCAAATCTTAAAATTAAGTTACATTTTTTTTTAAATAAACTTCTACCAGAAATCGTAGATCGTAACCAAACAAACTCCAAAAAAAATCTTATCACTGAGACCGACCTTGTGACCTATAAAAAAACTAATACCGTACCTGACATTCCATGACACGACCGTCACACGGAAGCTTAAAAGTAAAGCACAATATCGTTAACGTTCTATTAAAATTCATACAAAGATTGCGCATATCAATCACCTGGTAAGTGCGAAAAAACGGCTAATCGGATGCGCAGGCGCATCCCGTTGCCATTGTCTAACTATCATTAACGCGGATGGGAACCGTACTGTATGGTTATTCAAATTTTGTATCTACAATGGTACCTTTTTGTTTATTCCAACTTCTTATTCATCTCAGGTAAGTCTTGCCAGTAATTATTATCGTATTTGGGATTAGGCGTGCTTTTCGCACGATTAGCATTGCTCTTCATAATGCACGTGTTTGTGTACTGCGGTAACGAGATGGTTAATTATGGTGAATGTTTGTACATCCTGTTTGGTTAACATTCTAACTGATTATAAAAACATTTTTACAGTTATATTTAATACTAGCGACTCGCCCGCGGCTTCGCCCGCTTGAATAACGCTATTTTTTTACTAATTTCAACTATTTACTTGTTCTAATTAATAGTTTAGTAGTAATTTTATCGAATTTTACATTTTGTATTGCCGTAACTTTTTTATTCTTTAAGCGATTTGAAAAAAAAACAAACATTTAAGGTTGATGGAAGGCTGACATTTTGTTCTGTTCCACACTTTCCGTTGAAATTAAGGCATTGCGTGTTGAGTATCGTAATTCAACGCCGCTCTTTTGTGACAAAATGAAAACATTAAATATTTAAATGAAAAAATATATCTATTTCACTTCCTTGAGTGGGGATCGAAATATATAAAAAATAATCGTAATGGGATTTGAACTCGCACATTTTGGCGTATGCCGTATAACTTAGTGGTCATACGACATACGCCAATAGGCGCGGGATCAAATCCCGACACATTAAAATTTTATATGTTTTCTAAAGAAGTATTTTACAAAAATTTTATAATATTATATAAACATTTTATATGTTTTCTAAACAAGTATTTTTGTTTTTATGTTCTAAAGGACCTTACATCTGATTATTTGATATTAATTTTAGTTTGATACCCTTACGAAATCTTGAGGTAAATTATCTTGACACGATCTATTTTTTCCTATTGAGAACCCTACAAATTACCAAAAAGTAATGAAGTCCAGTAGTCGTGTGCTGTACTAGCGAGCCGCAAAGTCTTTGAACATAGATATAGGTTTGATGCCCACAATTCAACAATTAATTACAGATTTTTGGGCGGGTATAGTGAACGCGCCAATGGCAGAAACAGAGCGAAGAAATACACAATATGTTTCGTTTAGGTATAGTCATATGCCACTGCGCCATGACAGGCCATAAAGAAACAATTTCTAAAATAATATTTATACACACGTGTTCATATAGGCTGAGAGTGCAGAACGGAGTGACTTAACACTTTGATCTCGCATCCTACTCTGCTATATTTTTACTGATTTTAAAGTGTCAACCACACTCAGGAAAGAGAAATACTCGCCTCGCGATTTCAAATTTCGCTACTTTCAAATTATAATACGTTTTCAAAAATAAATATATCCTATGTCATACTTACGCGGATTAGAGAGTGAATAAAAAAAAAATAATGACATTTCTGAGTAAAAGTTAAAGTAACAAAAACTGCTGACTCCTGACATGGCTATAGCACTCTATAGACAGATGAGTGGTTGCATAGCTTATACCCCGTCTGCGCATGTTAAATTAATCTATATCAATATTCATAAGGCAAGTTCTCGGAATGTTTTAATTATATGAATAAAAATTCATTTTTCTGATGCCTCTTCAGCCTTGACGAACTAACGTAATGCAAATTTTCATTTAAATGCCATACATCACGAGTTTATACAGTAACAAATTATAGGTAGTATATTTGAAATGACAATTACTAATTGACAATAATAATTGTCAATTCAAATATTCTATCTATAAGTTGTTTTTACTTACTCACTCTCACTCAGCTTTACGCTGTATCCCGCTCGGCAGGGTAGGCAGAGGCAACCTGGGAACCTAGTGGAATGGAGTGTCTTACACTCCGTTCCACTTCCGTTCCCCACTTTCCGCCGAATTTGAGGGATTGCGTGTTGAGTGGCGGAACTCAACGCCGCGTTTTGCCTTGTACCAGAGCGAAGAAATGAAAATATTTAAAATTTAAATAGAAAATATTAAATATTTCATTTCCTCGAGTGGGGATCGAACCCACAACCTGTCGGTTACAGTCCCACTTTGTGCCGTTGCGCCACGACAGGCCTCGATTTGTTCTTAGTTTAACGATATACTGATTATAGAAGAGTAAGCAGAGGAAACATGGGAACCTAGTTTTAGGATAATTCTGTTCCCCGCTTTTCGGAATTCTAAAGTCGTTGCATGTTGAGTAGCGCATATCTTGTAAGGACCAGGAAATAAAAGTATCAAACACTAGCGACCCGCCCATGGTTTTGCTCGCTTGAATTACACTATTTTAATTAATAATTTCGACTACTTTCTTGTTTTAAAGAAAAAACTAAAATTTCAGCTAAATGAACAATTATTAAATAATTATATACCAATTTTGCCGAGTTTAATATTTTAAAATGATGTTACTTTTTTATTTTAAGAAAACAAGCACTAAATGTTAGATGAAAGTTGCCAAAATACAATATTGAAAATTGCATTGCAATCTGATTAGTCTAAAGTTCCTGAGATTAGCGCGTACAAACGCATAGACAAACACAAAAAAAAAACACTGTTTTAAGTCCTATTAATAATATTATTATTATTAAACGTAAATATAAGATTTTTCAATATATCTTCCATGTACATACAGCGATGGGTTACACGTAAATTATAAGTACAGATTTCATTACATCGAGTGGGAACCGAACCCGTCGCATTTACAGTTTTCGCACGCCTGTGATCCTGTTTTTTTCCTGAGGCCTGTCGTGGCGCAGCGGCACAAGCGTGTGACTGTAACCGACAGGTTGTGGATTCGATCCCCAGTCGAGGAAATGAAATATTTAATATTTTCAATTTAAATATTTAATATTTCATTTCTTCGCTCTGGTAACAAGGCAAAGCGCGGCGTTGAGTTCCGCCACTCAAAACGCAATGAATCAAATTCATTTCGGTTCAACGGATTTTTTTTTTGTTTTCTTGCAATGATAACAAGATTAAATGTCAAGTTGACATCCACCATTAAATACGCATTGTATTAAAACGAGCGAAAATTTAAAAAAAATATGTCTTAACACTAGGACTCAGCTTTATGCACATGACAGGGTAGGCAGAGGGAGGGAACTTAGGAACCTAGCGTTAAACACTCCGTTCCACTTCCCTTCCCCACATTCCGCCGAATTGAGGCATTGTTTGTTAAGTAGCGGAACTCAACGCCGCGCTTTGCCTTGTAACCAGAGTGAAGAAATGAAAACCTTATATATTTACACTAGGTAAATTACCTGATTTAACATGTACTTAGAATAACTACCGATCAGCGTTAATTCAATGGAATTGACACATTTCATTGTACGGTTGGTATTTTAGATGAATCATGTTTTTCTACTTAAGTTAAGACACACTGACAAAGTTGACAAATAAATTAATTATTACCTAGACTGCGACAAACATTCTATCACGGATATAATAGAACGAAAAATATAAATATGGTAACAAGGCAAAGCGCGGCGGTGAGTTCCGCCACTCAACACGCAATGCCTCGAATTCGGCGGAAAGTGGGGAACGGAAGTGGAACGGAGTGTCATAACACTAGGTTTCACTTCCGTTCCCTCTGCCTACACTGCCTAATGCGGGATACAGCGTGAAGCTGATAAAAAAATAAATAAATATCAATTTGTCACAAAATCAACTAAGGTAAGTTGGTAGTCAAATCCGGGATCTACGGCTATCAGTCTAACCACTAAGCTATAGGAAATTTTAAATTTCTTCCATCATATGTACCTGGCTTTTGCACAATTTTCGATATATTGAGTGTAATATCACTCTTGCTAGGTAATCAAATCCACAATTGCCTCGTCCTTACAGCCAGACGCTGTTCCACTGCGCCATTATATCTATTTTTTTATTTTTAACTGTACCAATATATTCAATTTTAATATACCAATTTCTTGATATGAATGGAAAATTTAAATTTTTAACATACCTACACTTAATCGTAAAAGACGACCAAATAAAAAACTACGTATAAAAATAATCATATAGCATTGCAACAGCAATGCCAAAAATTCTCAAGACAAAAACTCGTACAAAAAGTAGCAAGCATCGTGAGACTTGCATAAAATTATATCAAAACATTATACGTGACCAAATTTTGATAGAAAAAATGAAAAAAATGTTAAAAAAAAGACAACAGAAGGGCCATGTGGTCTAACCCCATCGTTGTTGAGTTCGAATTTGCATACGCCGAGATATAGTGGCGATTTTTTATACGCTAACAGATTATGCAAATTTATTTTTTGGACACTATGCAAGTTTTTAAGAATGGTTTTTTTTTATCTTTGAGAAACATTTTTTTATACTGAGAAAGTTGTAAGATGTAAAAAAAATACGATGAACAATTAAGTATAGGCTGAATAAAATTAAGCTTTGTTGTTTTCGCTTAGTGATGACAAGAGAAAATAAAATTTACACTATGGTATTGCATAGTAAGATTATTTTTCTGTTTAAATTTTATTAATGAAATTAACATGCTAAAGAATATATATTATAATTATATAAATGTTTAAAAATTGATAGTAAGTATCAATAAGGACTTTTTACTAACATAGATATATTTGAAAAATGACAGTCCAATATTAAATTTCAAAATATATTTCTATTGGACAAACATTATACAGATCTATATATAATACATATCTATATATATGTTTGTATTATACAAACAAATTACATAAAGTTGTAATTTTTTTTCTAATTTACCTGCATAGGGTGGAGTTTCGACCCACCCCACGTTTTTTCAACCCCATAAAAACCAATAATGCACTGCTAGGGGTGGCAACAATTTTTTACAACATTCAAACGATCGATATTTTTCTCGCGCGGACCGCATTGGCCGTACAACTCGTTTTGAAAGGGGCCTTTATGTAAAAATTTTATTCATCTATTTTTTCGTCCGGTAACGGTTGAAGCGATTCTTTCGGTAATGACAGGGGTTGGTATTAAAAGGGGTTGTTTTTTGTTGAGCGTCTCCTCACGCGACTCGGAACGAAATTGCTTGTAGCACGCACCGCGTCTGGCTATGGGTTATCGATTTAGATATTATATATATATAAGAATATGAGGCTGTTGTGGCTCAGTGGCACGATGTCTGATTTTAAATGCTACAGTTTGAGTTCAATTTCGGCAAGTATTAATTATTTTCATTTTCTCGCTCTTGTAAGGCAAAGTGTTTAGAGCTCTGCATTCAACATGCCATGCCTCGTTGATTCGGACGAATATGTTTACACTGTAATCCCTAATTTGCTACACTAAATGCCTCCAATACACCGAATAGATTAATATAGACGTGATAGATTGTGGGTTCGATACTAACTCAAGGAAATGAAATATTTTAAATTTAAATATTTAATGTTCTCATTTCTTCGCTGTGGTAACAAGGCAAAGCGCGGCGTTGACTTCCGCCACTCAACACGCAACGCTTTAAATCCGGTGGAGAGTGGAACGGAACGGAGTGTCTCAGTAGGGTCCCAAGTTTTCTCTGTCAACACTGCCATGTGCAGGATACAGCGTGAAGCTGAGTGAGTGAGTGAACAATATACAACTAAACATTATAATAAGAACAACGATTGGGTAAAGGAGGTTTCATAATTGGTATAGTAAATGTATACAATAAATATAAACACGCTTGAATTCAAAACCATTTCCGTTCCGCTTTCACTTAAAAACTATTGAATAAATTTAGATGATGTTTGCTATACTATAGCTTATTCAGCACGCATATATATATATATATATATATATATATATATATATATATATATATATATATATATATATATATATATATATATATATATATATATATATATATATATATATATATATGCGGGCGAAGTCGGTTATATCACTAGTTTATGCCATATTTTAATTACTCAGCTTCACGCTAGATCCCGCACATGGCAGGGTAGGCAGAGGGAACCTGGGAACTTAGTGTTATGACACTCCGTTCCACTTCCGTTCCTCATTTTTGCCGAATTTGAGGCATTAAGCGTTTAGTGGCGGTATTCAACGCCGCTTTTTGCCTTGTACCAGAGCGAAGAAATAAAAACATTAAATATTTAAATTGAAAATATTAAATATTTCATTTCCTCGAGTGGGGATCGAATCCACAACCTGTCGGTTGGAGTCACACGCTTGTGCCGCTGCGCCACGACAGGCCTCAAATATTTTAACTACAATGTTTTATAATTGAGAAATTATTTGTTATTATGTATTAAACGGCGTGTAAGCTTTACATATGAATTGACACACAAGGTGTCATCGAGCATTTAACAACTTGATCGTACTTAACTCTACAAGTGCAAATAGACGACCGAACTTGGTTTGGTTAAACCCCAAACAGTCCGGCACGGCCTTTGCGCCAGACGACCAAACAGCGAGCCGTACCGTCCAGCAATGTTTTCAGCTTGGGAGTTTTCCCCTAAATTTAGGGAAAAATTTAAGTAAGGGAAACTAGTGAAAATTTATTTAGGGTATTTTTTAAGGAAAACAACAGCTGGAATAAGAGACTTCATTAATAAGAATGTTTTGTTTTAACTGTGTTTAAAAAAATAAACTATACTAGATACGTTTTTATATATTCATTATATAGCATGTTCGTGGTAGCTTAGTGCCCTCTGTAGTCGAACTAAACGTCTAAAGCAAACAACTATAAGTAAACGATTTGTAAAAGATAGATTTGAATTTATTATCACTTGAGTATTTTAATTTTTATCAAATGCCTTATCTTATATCGTTCCTTACAAAAAAAATAACATTTTAAAATAATAAAAAACAAAAAAATATACATATGTTAGGTACATTAAAAAAAATCTTTAAAAATATCACAAAATCAGGGTATTTTAGTTTGAATTTAGGGGATTTTAAAGTATTCTTTTGATCAGTTGGCAGCACTGTCGTCCAGTCTGCTTTTGCTAGCACAGCGTGAACACATCTCGGTATGCCACCTTCACTATCAAAAAATTACGTAACAAAAAATCATTACGTGCATGTTCATTGTAGTAGAGCTTATGTGCTGTATTGCCACAAGCATGGAAAATCTTTATATAGCTCTAAAATTTTATATAATAGATAATATTTATTAAGAATAGACTGAATATTGCTTCAGAAAAGACAGCTAAGGCGCTCCGAATCCATATAATTGTTGCGAACATGTTGCAACATGTAACGCTTACAGTCTACATCTAAGTAAAACCATTAAACGATATAAAATATTTATTAAATAACAGTTATTGCGCATAGTAAAGAATATACAGAATAAAAAAATATTTTTTAATTTTATAAGTTTCTAGAAATAGTAACAAAAATAATAGAATAATAGAAATACAATGAAAACAAATAATAAGAAATCTAAATAAACAAAAAGTATAAATAAAAAAAAACAATACATGTATTAGGCTTTGAAACCAAATCATTAATATACTGAGTCCGCCAGCTCCCATTTGAGCTATTACGGCTTACTAGGACATTGTGAATATAACATATTTATAATGATTTAAATAACCATTAAACGATAAAATATATATTACTTAATAATTATTACGCGTAATAAAGAGTAGTTTTGAGCAAGCATAATATATCGAAATTATACTAAGATCATAATGCAAACTGAAAGAAAAAAGAAAATTTTCTAAATTTCTAGAAATATCAATTAAAATAATAGAATAACAGAAACAAAACCAAAATAAATAACAAAAAAACAAAATAAAAAGTAAAAAATAAAAAAAAAAAACAAAATGATAACGAAGGTTTGAACAAGCTCATTCAGACACTGAGACCGCCGCGTCCCAACTGAGCCAATACATGTCATATTATTATTACGAATATTACGTATTTATATAAAATATTAATTTTTAAACATTAGATATTTTTACGTATTTTTAAGCTGTAAGTGGATTTATTCTATTTATTATTATATAACTTCTATTTTAATACTTTAAAAGAGTACGTCATTGTCAATTTAATTTTACATAATAACAAAGCAAGTGTATGTACTTTAATTTGTAAATTATAAATAAGTGGATTCATCAATTATTTATAATTAACAAATTAAAGTATCCTTGCTTACTGTAAATAATTAGGGTGAATAGTGAAATCTGAACTTATATTTATTATTTAATTTTAATATACCTATAGAAGAGATGGAAAGCCGACCGAGTATTTATTATTTAGTATCAGTACACCTACCTATTTTTACGTTTTTTAGTATAAGTAATTTAAACATTTATGACTATTATAGTTCGTATTCAATGGATTAGAGCATGTCTTGGAATATGAGAAAATTTACAACACTCCCTAATATACGATTTTTTTTAAGACGTATTTTTTACGATCCTTGCATACAAAAGACGAGTGATGAAAATAGTCTTTATATATCTACTATTCTTATCCAAAACAATGTTGTCTTATTGTTACGACGTGTACCACTTACGGTGGCCTAATAGCAACTGAATCAAAAATTGGTTTGGTTCGCCATCCACACGATCAAACATGGGTCGGTCCAAACCACGTACTGAATTGAAGTTGCTCCGCGCAAGCCTGTCTGGAGTGAAGTTGGTCCGCACCACCTTTTTTTCGCCGACCCGTGCTACACACGATCGAATATGGCCCGATGGCGCACCATGTTCGTGGTGCGGTCCGGTCGTCTGTTACGGCTCTACGTATTGTTTGAAGAGGCCTACTTTTTTTATATAACCATTATGTTACAGGTATTCGAACCAACAACCATCTCTCATAAATGTCAGTGGCATCATAACATCATATGTAATAGTGGAATTTACTGTACAAAACCAACAAATAACCTTTTAAATTTATTTATAGCTCACATTTATTGTGTGTATTTAACATTTTTTTCTATAATGACCTTTCATAGACACTTTCCAACTTTTTTTTCGAAAGCAAAGAAATAAATGAAGGCATATTACCTTTTTATATTATCTTGATATAGAATTTAAAAATATTTTATTTCTTATTGTTTAATATATAAACGTATTCATTAAAATATAATTATTATCAGTATAATATAGAAAAGTATAATTTATTAAAGAGGTGTTTAGATTTTCGATACACTTAAATAAAATATCGAGTAACAGTCGTCATCTTTGCCGTGTGATTCCGGCTTAGAATAGGATCATCCTGGTACTGATGGTGTCGTAAGAGGCGACTAAAGTGTGTGTGGTAGAGTCACGTTTCCCCGGCCGGGCCCCGGTGCGCTTCCAATTTAAAGGACGGCAACGTTCCTGTAGCTCCTCTAGAGTTACTCGGGGCCGTGGGCGACGGTGATCACTTACCACCAGGTGACCCGTACGCTCGTTTGCCGTTTTTTTCCATAAAAAAAATATATATATGAAGAGTTCGTGTTGGTGCGTCCTTACAATGCTTATCTTGAAATATTTTTGCGTGATATTTATGCAAACTTAAGGAAACCGTACAAATTTATCAAAAGTAATTCTATATTATTAAAATTTGGTACGTTTATAATTTATTGATTAATCATTAAACACATCATCGGAATATGTTTTAAACATTCTTAACTTAAATCAGTAAGTCGAGGTTCTAATCTCATTCAGCATTAAGCAGTGAGTTAAATTTACCTTTTTACTTTGTTACCATAGCGAAAAATTAAAAAAAAAAAATTTATTTACCATCCTCGAGTGGGGACCGAACCCACAATCTGTCATTTACAGTTACCACTGCACCACTAAAAAAGGCCCCTAAAAAAGCATTAACTAAAATTAAAATGATGCTGACTATTTTTGACGTTTTATACTAACTCAGCTTCACGCTGTATCCCGCACGTGGCAGGGTAGGTAGAGGTAACTTGGGAACCCAGTGTTAAGACACTCCGTTCCACATCCATTCCCCGCTTTCCGCCGAATTTGAGGCATAGTGTGTTGAGTGGCGGACGTTTTATAAGTTATAAAAAATATAATCCTAAAGGAAAGATATATAGAAAGGAAAAATATTTTATACATTATTACCTATTTTAATTAATTCTCTGTGATAATCAATTAATATATGAAAATATTATATAAATATAAATTATTTTGTTACAGTGGTCGTGACGTCAGCACCAGCCAACGAAGCGGAACTACAGCTGTACAGAGTTATGCAGAGAGCTAGTTTGCTAGCGTACTACGATACTTTGCTTGAAATGGGTATGATATAATTTAAAGAAGATTTTTGTTCAGTTTCACGCTGTATCCCGCACGTATCAGGGTAGGCAGTGGGCACTTAGAGATAGGACACTCCGTTGCTTTCCCCACTTTTTAAAAAACTTAAAATTAAATATTTCATTTACTTGATTCGGGAATAAAACCCATAACCTGTAGTGTTTACAGTTGCACACTTGTACCTCTGCGCCACGGCAGGCCTCAAACCAAATAAGATATAACATGTATGTCCATAATAATAAATCCTTAGACAGACTGATCTCAAAGAACTGAAATCTACGTGCAATTTAAAATATTGAACTTGAAATGTTGAAATTTTTTATATAGTGGAGTGGGAGTAAAGCAAGACACTAACATGGAAAATAAATATATTTTTAGATATACATTTAATATTTTATCTTCACGCTGTATCCCGCATAAAGCGGGGTACGCAATGGGAACCAAGGAATGTAATGTCAAGACTCTCCGTATTCATTTTAATATTTCCCTTCGCCACTAATAGAAGAATTCTAATTACTTATTACCGGTTCAAGGAAATGAATAGAATATTTCATTTCCTCGAGTGGGTATCGAACCCACAACTTGGCGTCATTACAGATGCTTATGCCTCAGTTCAACAGGTCATACTTAGGTTAGGCCTAACTTGATTTTACAATATAAAATATTTAAGCAAAACTATTATTAGATATCAGTATTCTATGTATTCGAATATATTAAAAACGTAATGGTTTTTCAAGAGGGTGAGGGTAGATTCCTCTTCTTGCAAGTTTTGGGGCTTTATTTATTTTGTTAAAGGGTGATAAGGGATTGGTATTTAATTTTTTATTAGAGATTGAACTGTTTATTTTTTTTTATGTTTTAGAGTATTACTATTATTACTTTCTAAAAATATCTGTGAAAATTATGTTTATATTTAATATATTATGTTATATTTTTTTTGTTCAGTTTCACGCTGTATCCCGCACATGGCCGAGTAGACGGAGGGAGCTTGGAAACTTAGTGTTAAAGCACTCCGTTCCGTTCTCCATTTTCCGACGAATTTAAGGCATGGAGTGTTGAGTGGGGAAAAAAATGAAAATATGAAATATTTTATTAAAAAATATTTAATTATCATTTGAAAATATTTATTATTTCACTTCCTCGAATGTGGGAATCGAATCCACAACCTATGGTTTACACACGCTTCCAATGTGCTACGAAAGATTCTGTGATACATCACTTAATATTTTTTTTATACTTAACATTTATTTTATTGATGTTCAACGTCCATAGACTACGTTTATGTAGTATTTATAACTTTTTTTTGTAAAATTTATGTATAATTTACTTAAATGTCTGAAACTTAAATTTCTATGAATAACATCGAACAAATAAAAAAAAAATATTTCTATGAAGTAATAGTTTCTTCATATATTGATATATCAAAGCTTCTTTAAACTATAGATAATAAAATAAATAAAATATAAACAACCCAAAGGTTAGAAACACATAAAAACAACTTGAGGAACTATCAAAAAAATGTTTTCTCATCGACAATCAAGAGCGGCATTAAAAAACGAATTTCCATAAGTGAAAAAAAGCAGCGCAGACATCGCATGCAAATTTAGTTATTTTTTTTTTCCTTTAATTTTTTAACTTTTTTAATTCTGGCAATTACCCACTGAAGAAGGGTTCGGCCGCTCCTTGGCAACTTTTGTTTTTTTTTCTCTAAAGCCCCTTCGCAAAATGGTCACGTAAGGCATTTGCATATTTGCCTAAATTAAAAGTGTGAGCTGGCCTTTTTTTAGACTATCACACGTTTTTGCTTTGAACAATGATAGCGGAATGAACTTGCTACGCTAGTTGCATATGAATGTGTTGCCTATTTTTTTTGTGTAATTCCATATTCTTAGATGTTGAAAGAGAAATTTCACTTATGCCTATATAATCAAAAACTCTCAGCTTCTCGCTGTATCCCGCACGACGCGGAGTAGGCAGAGGGAACCCGGGAACCTAGTGTTAAGACACTCCGTTCCACTTCCATTCCCCACTTTCCGCCGAATTTGAGGCATTGCGTGTTGAGTGGCGGAACTCAACGCCGCGCTTTGCCTTATTACCAGAGCGAAGAAAAGAAACACTAAATATTTAAATTGAAAATATTAAATATTTCACAGTGGAGGAAATGAAATTTCCTCGACTGTGAATTGAATCCAGAACCTGTCGGTTACAGTCACACTCTTGTGCCGCTGCGCCACGACAGGCCTCAATCAAAATTAAAAATACTTATTTAGTAATCACATAAAAAAATGAAATCGGTTGTGGCGCAACGGCACAAGCGTGTAACTGTAAACGACAGGTTGTGGGTTCGATGTCCACTCAATAAAAAGAAATATTTAATATTTTCAAAATATTTTTTTAATGTTTTCATTTCTTTGCTCTGTAACAAAGCAAAGCGTGGCGTTTAGTTCCGCCTATCAACACGCAATCCCTCAAATTCGGCGAAAAGTAGAACGGAGTGTCTTAACACTAGGTTCCCAAGTTCCCTCTGGCTACCCTGCAGCGTGGATAATTAAAAATATTTTTCTTTTCTAAGTGTGGATTAACACTTGGAAAACAGTAAAACATAAAAAAATCACTTTATCGCACAAAAATAAAATACAAAGTTGGTATTACAATTTTATATTATGGCGGCCTTATATAACTTCTAAAAGTGATACCTTATAGACAACTTTTTATTTATGAAAACCTTTATAGAAGGATATTAGGCTCTGCATGGATAATGAAACACAAAGTTATTTCTTGTTTATTATATACTATACATATACATATACTCGTATACATACTCTTTTTAATGTCAATGTCAAATTCAGCCTTTAATCTGGATATAGCAGGGTAGGCAGAAGGGTCTCGGGAACCTAATGTTAATACTCCGATCCGATCCCCACTTTTCGGAACTCAACGCCGCGTTTTTCCTAGTTACCTGAGCGAAGAAATGAAAATATTAAATATTTCATTTGATATACACACATACATACATTCACATACATACATACATATATACAATAATAAGTGTGGCTTACCTTATTTTATTGTACCCTATATATAACATAACCTACTGAACCAGTTCTATTTAGCATTTGCTCATTTTAGATTTATTTCTTCTAAGAGTTCGTCAGGCCCCTAATCTATTCTTTTACACCTCCTGCAGATATTACGATGTAAATTTGAAATATATTTTTTATTTATTCATCAAATATTTTTTTTAATGTAAAATATTGAACTAAAAACCAATTAAAACATTTTTCCAGGTGGTGATGACGTTCAACAGCTATGTGATGCTGGTGAGGAAGAATTTTTAGAAATTATGGCCTTAGTGGGTATGGCATCCAAGCCATTACACGTGAGGCGTCTACAGAAAGCCCTGCAAGAATGGGTGAACAATCCTGCCTTGTTCCAAATCCCAATTGTACCAAACCTCTGTCCCGTAGATAACCCTTTTATGCAATGTAACCAAAGGATTCTTAATATACCACCCGCTATTCCAAACCTCCCTCGAACAGTAGCTTCTCCAGACAACAACAGACCAATGTATAGCCCATCTCCAGGTGCACCTGAAAACAGTTGTGGTTCAAACGCATCAGCTCCTAACGCTAGTCCTGTACATAGCCAAGCCACATTCACCAAGATCGTCCTCCCTTCATCCCCTGCTGCCCCAATCACGACAACAGCTAGGTCCTTTTCTCCCCAAAGTGCATGTCCTCCAGCCTCTTCTGGATCAAGCCCTAGTTCAGTGACATCACCTGTCCATTTAACACCAGTTCTTCTAGATATTCATGTACAAAAGTTGTCGGCTGCTGCTGAAAAATTGAGCAAGCACCTACCTCAACTGGAACCAAAGCCACAAAATACAAAGAAAAAAATGTGCAAGGACTTGGAGTTAGTGATGTTGATGCCAGAATCTGATCCGAGAAGGATGGAGGAGATTAGAAAGTACGCAGCAATTTACGGCAGGTTTGATTGCAAGCGGAAACCAGAAAAGCCCTTGACACTTCATGAGGTGCGTCACATTAAGTTTAAAAGTAATTTAATATTTATTAAGTTCAATCGAACTTATTTAGTACTACATATAAACATATGACAGTTTTTAATGCATTGTGTATTTGTTTTTTGAAATTGATAAAAATATTCTTTACCAATGTTAGTCCTTTAAAAATGTATTAGAGTAATTAGAACAAAATTAATGAACGTTTTCAGGTAATGGTAAATGAAGCGGCCGCACAGATATGCAGATGTGTGCCAGCGCTGTTAACGCGCCGCGATGAGCTGTTCCCGCTGGCGAGGCAGCTGGTGCGACGAGCTGGGTTACATTATTCTAAGCATGGGTAAGGCATATATAATTGTTATTATTATTTTTTTTGTTAAGAATATTGGAATTGGATAAATTCATAATCATTTCTTAATATTTCCATGTGACTATCACACGCCTGCCACATAAGGCTATGATAATGTCTTTGATTTTCGCGATTGTTACACATTTTATATGAAACACTTTTAACCGGATTAATCGCGTATATTGGTTGTTAAACATGTTTTTTGGGAACGGAACCCGACGTTTCGAACACTTTACAGTAGTCCGTGGTCACGTATAGACAGAAGTCTAAAAGTGTTTCATTTAAAACATAAAGCTATGTTAGTAGAGAAATCTTGTTAATCATCACTCCCATTTACACTTGCTGTCTACTCGTTAGGTTACGTGGTGAAATTCTGTGGAAAACCGTCCTTGGCTTCTAGATTAATCTGTTTTATCAGCATGTAAAACAATCTATGGAAAAGTACTATATGAGAATAAAGCCTATAATTATTGTTCAAGCAATAAATATATCGATATTTTATATGAAAAATTAAAAATAAAAACAATAAGTCACAACCAAATCATATCAAAATATATAGAAATGACCATAGTTCATACATTTCAGCTTGCCGCCGTCAGCGCCCGAGGAGCGAGACCGCGACGAGGACGAGACGCCCAGCAAGCGGCCGCGACAGGTCGCTCAGATAGACCTCACCAAATAAATACTAACTAACCTAACTTAGATTATCTACGCACTTACCACTAATAAATGGAATGATAGTAGTAATATAATACAAAACTAATATCTCATTACACGGGTATTTCAATAGACAATTGAGGAAATAGCTGTTTTTTTTAGTTTCACGCTGTTTCCCGGACATAGCAGGGGAGGCAAAGGGAACTTGGGAACCTAATTAAAATATATTTTGTTCCCATTAAGACTTCCGAATTTTGAGGCATTGCGTGTTGAGTTCCGGTACTCAACGCCGCAAAAAAATAGTTACGATTATTATTATTTACAATCTTTTATCAATAAATATATAAATATAGTATAGTAAGATATATTAAAGATTAAAATATTAAACTAGTTTATATGAAATGCACAATAATATCTAATATGATATTTAAATTTCAATGTACATACATATATAAAAACGTCCATATAAATTTAGGATATATTATTTATAACGGGTAAAAGAGCAAGTTTGTAAATACCTCATCTTTTGTTGTTGTATGGATAGCAAAAAAGTTGCATACGTAATGGAATGTTATGAATAAAAAAAAAATCATAGTCAGTATAATTTAAAAGGATTTTATATGAGAAATTATAAAACATTACATTCTAACTCGATTTTTCGTTTTACAATATGAACATTTCATATTAGATCTCCAGTCCATTTATGATTTTAATCTAATTTTTGTACTTTTATATTACTTGTCCGTCGAATTTTCTTTTCAACTAAAGATTTTCAAGGGAGCACAAAATAACTAATGTTAGATCCAATTCTATTTTGTAAATATAGTAAAATAGATATAGTAAATGGTAAATATAAAAATTTAAGATAATAATTTTGTCCAAGTATAATTGACATTAATATTATAATAATTCGAATTGGGAATTCATGATAATATTGATTCTGATAAGAATAAGTACGATTCCAGGCATTGTTTCTAAGTAATTTAAATTGTCTAAATCCGTTAAGTACCTTTTACATTCCATTTAAACGAACATCTGTCGTCACAAACCTCCACATTTAAAACTTGGAATTGGAAATCAGTTCTAACAAGAACCAACATTATTAATTTCTGCTTCCATATTTTTATATATTTACTCAGCTTCACGCAACCTAGTGTTAAGACACTCCGTTCCACTTCCGTTTCCCACTTTCCACCGAAGTTGCAAGTGGCGGAACTCAACGCCGCGCTTTGCCTTGTTACAATATTTAATTAGATATGAAAACATTAAATATTTAATTTGAAATTTTCCTTTATGTTCATTTCTTCGGGGATCCAACCGACATTTCGCTTGCAGTCACAAGCTTGTGCCGCTACGCCACGACAGGCTTCATAATTATATATTATTAGTATACGAATTATAAATAAACGCAAATAATTATTATTTATTATAGCTATGAAATAAAATTGGATCTAATAAAGGTCCTTGAAGTACTCCCTTAAAAAAAAATTAAGCAATTGGAAAAGTTTTCTTAAATCGGTTATCTCCATAAAACACAGAAATTTTCTTTCTTTAATTTGCTTCCTATTAACATTTACACGGTAAAGGTAAGCATGCATATCGAAAGCTTTTTATTTTTCTTTCTTAATTTTCTTTGCCATTTTTTTTACTTGTTTCAGTTGCGGTAAGTATTTTTAGTTTAATAACGCTTTTTAGAAATTCCACTAACATAGGTTATTCTAAGCTCCTATTGTGTTTTAGATATATTTATATCTGCTCAGCTTCACGCTGTATCCCGCACGAGGCAGGGTAGGCAGAGGGAACCCGGGAACCTAGTGTTAAGACACTCCGTTCAACTTCCGTTCTCCTCTTTCCGCCAAATTTGAGACATTGCGTGTTGAGTGGCGGAACCCAACGCCGCGCTTTTCCTTATTACCAAAGCGAAGAAAAGAAACATTAAATATTTAAATTGAATGACTTTGCTTTGGACAACAACTTTGATATCAACAGAAAATAACACTTTGTGATTTTCTAATATTTTAAATAAAATGCACTACTTTTTGTACCATATGATTCATGAGTATAAAAAATAGTCCATGTCAAATTATTCATTAACACAACATACGATAGTTATACAGTATGGTTACCGAGTAGTGGCAGCATTGACACTAGGTTTTAAATGTTTGGACATTGACCAATCGGAAAGAAATCAACGAAAGTAAGAAAAATTCTTTAAAATATTTCCAAACTCCGAGATATCCTGTAAAATATTTTAGATATATTGTAAAATATTTGGTCTTATTATATATCTATAATATTTGAATAAAAATAATTGTACTTGTTATTTCTATACAAAAACCGGAAACATTGGAAAAATATGTTTTCTTCTCCAGGATGGAGACGAAGGGAATGGAGTGAGGGCCAGTCCAGACACAGCCAGGACTTCGAATCATAGGTATAAAATAATATAGATTTGTATAAGATACTTACGTGTTTACTTATTTTTGAATTTTCAATATTATTTTGTCAGTCAGTCAGCTTCACGATGCCTATACTGCACTTGGCAGGGTATTGGAAATTTAGTGTTAAGACACTCGTTTTCCTTAAAACACTTTCGCTCCCCAGTTTTCGCTGAACTTGAGGCTTTGCGTGTTGAGTGGCAGAACTCGACGCCGCGCTTTGCCTTGTTACCAGAACAAAGAAATTCGGCGGAAAGTGTGTAACGGAACGGAGTGTCTTAACACTAGGCTCTTTCTGCCTAACTTGACATGTGTGGAATACAGCGTGGAGCTGAAGAAAAAGTTACATTATAAAATATTAATAAATATTTATTAGTTTTTCTTTAATTTTGATTAAATATAGTTGGTGGGGCATGAAGACTGAGAGCGACGACGCTGATTCACGATGTTCATACTCGAGCACCAGCACGCCACCGCCTGTGAGTTCCAAATAAAATATATCCTTTAATAAAAATATACACAAGTTTATCGTTGTTCAATTACTACTCGAGAAAATAAATTATTTAATATATTCTTATACTTGTTTTGGTAAAGCGGCAAAGCGTGGTGTTAAGTTTCTCAACTCAACGCGCAATGCCTCTGAAAGTGGAGACACGAGTATTTTGATGGGAACGGAGTGTATAAACACTAGGTTCCCAAGTTCCCTCTTCCTATCCTGCTTTATTTGGGCTGGTTAATAAACATTAAGGTAAAAAAAAAATCAATGGTTTTTAGAAGAATTGTTAGTTGAATTCAATTCATTGAAGTGGTCGAATCTAATGGTTGTATAAGCAAAATAAAAGTTGCCATATTCAATATACATACTCGTACATACAAAATAAGTGCTAAATATAATGTTTCTAGGAGACATAACTCTCTTCTCTTTCACGACTGACCGTTTAAATTATACTGTCCTCATGTACCAACGTTAAGGTCTCATTTTCCAGGAAACAGACGAGTCTCGTCCGCAAGTGGTGGCGGCGCGCGGGGACAGCATCATCGCCGTCGCCAACCCCGCGCTGCAGCCTCCGCACCCCGCCCGGAACCACTCCAACTGACCAACAAACATTTATTAATAACAAAACTTATTTAAAATAGAAGCTAAAAGGAATGTGTATTAGCTTGATCGTCCTGGTCTTAGTGATATTATATTGTTAGCGAATCAGTCCGATGACAATATAATATTAAATGCGGTAGCCGAGATCAAGCGCGGCGTTAAGTTGCGCCACCTAACACTCAGTCATTACATTATATTGGTTGATCGTAGTTTCAAGATTATCCTGATATAGTCAAAGCTCAGTAATAACTTCCGCCACTCTCAGCGAAATGTCTTTGTCGTTGGGAAAATTCGCATTAGGAAAGATCAACTAGATGTCCACCCACACCATCCAAATTTTCATGCGGGATACAGAGGGAACTTGGGAACCTAGTGTTAAGACTCTCCGTCCCCCACTTTGACAACTCAACGCCGCGCTTTGCCTCATAAATGACAAGTCTGTAAACTTAATAGTGTCGTAATAATTTCTTAAATTAACACTTATAGTAAATTAAAAGCTATTTTAAATCAAAAATTTCTTCTAAAATATCTTTTTTTCAAATAAAAATAAAGATTTAACTGTTTTGTATTGAATACAACGATATGTATATACTGTAAAGTATACATTATAAGTTAAAAATGATGTATGTACCTCGTATATATCCAATAACTCCATGAACGCGCAGTTGACATGTTTAACTTAACAATGATTATTGGTTCAAATTTCACTTATAAGGGAAGGGATTTATTAAATATATATATTTTTCAGAGGTAAATGTCACTTACGATGTTTCTGTTGTAAACGCGGAGTGTCACATCACTATTTTTTAGCTTTTAGCCCTAAAAAACTAAATATATTTTAACTTAACGAATGCAATGATGAAATAAACATTTGTGATTATTAACTATTATTAATATCGATAAAGAAATTCAATTCGCGTTTACTGATTATCGAGGCCTGTTGTGGCGCAGCGGCACAGCCCTGTGACTGTAACCGACAAGTTTTGGGTTCGATCCCCACTCGAGAAAATGAAAACGCGGCGTTGAGTTCCACCACTCAACACGCAACGCCTCAAATTCGGCGGAAAGTGGAACGGATGTTGAACCGAGTTTCATAATACTAGGTTCCCAAGTTCCCTCTGCCTACCCTGCCGCGTGTGGATAATTCGACTGACGTGTCGACTATTCCGTTTAATAGCGCGCGTGAAATGTATGAACAAATAGGTTAAAAATGTAAATTAAATTATTTCAAACACGTTAATCCGTTCCGGGATTCGTTCCGGAATAAAACCCGACATTGCGAACACGTCGTAGTCCAGCACGCGGTTACGGAACTGGGTGTAGAGAGTCTGCCAGTCGAGGAGACCTGAGCGTGTACATGTAACATTAAAAATAGCGATGAATGCGGTTGAAATAGTAATTATTTTAAAGTTGTACTTAGTTTCATTAAAAAATGTTTAGCAATGACGAAAACCAAAGATGATTTTATATATTTAGAAAACGTATAAAAGTTTGAACGTAGCGAGATTTGATCAGTACCGTCCTTGGTCGGTTTTCAAGAGGTACGTTCGTGTACGTTCAAGTAAAGCGATTTCAAGCATCCCTGCGTTATTTTTTTATATATTTTCTAAACGAATACTTTTCTTTACCAAGTGTGGATTAACACTTTAAAATAAATAAAAAATATATACTAGTACGGACTGGGAATACTAATTATACGCAATTAATACGGTTCAGAATGTTTGAAATATACATGCATATTCAACCAAAATTGATTCTTCAAATCGCATTCAATATAGCTCCTAACTATAAAAAGCTAAAAAAAAATAACACTTATTTTTTTTAGATCTAACCAAACTATAAACATAAATAATTAGTGAAAACATATACCTAATAGCATGGGGTTCATGTAATATTTTTTTCCAATCATTGAACATGACGCCACATCCTACAGCAAATGGAAAATCTCAATCAGTCACCGTACATTTTTAATTATTTAATTACTAACTCAGTGACGTTCTATAGAGTCATTTTGTTACAAGTTATAAATACATTAACTATAAATATTTTCAATATGACTCACAAAACATCCGTTCAGTGCTCAGATATTTAAATTAGTGGAATACGTAGTCTTTTCCATACTCATTTGGGGTTAATTTTGATTTCACTATATATAATCTCATAAGCGGCGTTGAGTTCCGCCACTCAACACGCAATGTATCAAATTCAAATTTCGGCGGAAAGTAGGGAACAAAAGTGAAACGGAGAGTCTTAACACTAGGTTCCCAAATTCCCTCTGCCGTGTGTGGGATACAGCGTGAAGCTGAGTATAATATCATAGGAGAGTATTTAGTGTCAAGACACTGCTTTTTTTAGATACTTTCTGAGCTGGATATCTTTAATGCTTTGGTTACAAAGGTATAACTTTAAATATATAATTTGCTGATATATCATGAGTTGAGTAGCGGAACTCGAAGCCGCGTTTCTCTCCCTTGCCAGAGTGTTAAAAAATATTTCATTCCCCCGACTAGGAATCGAACGTACGACTATTTACACCCGCACCCTTGTGCCACGTTGGCTCCAATGCAATAAGTAATAAGAAAACATAGTGATAGATCTCTCCGTTATTGAGTGTTTTTCAATTTTTATTTGGTAAAATTTGAAACCTTAAGCCTATTTTCTGAAGAAATATGTCAAATACGCTACAATGGGATTAAGAGGGTAATGAAATGCTAAAAATTTCTTACTTCCATACAAGTACTGGCGATACAATTAGTAACTTTTAAATTAACTTTAAAGCATTTTTTTAAAAATTTATGCTTATTTTTAATGTCACTTCAATACATTCATTGCATAAATCGAATTACACCAGTCCGCTTAAAAAAGTTTAACCTTTTGTTACGTACACTTTTTGGCTAATATTTTTAAATAATTTAAAAAAATCTTTTCATATATCGTCGGCTTAGAGCTAAATCCTTATTCTTTTGTTGCATACTTGTAAACCTTTATACTACTCGAAAATATAACAAAACATATAAAATTAACCTTTATTTGATATAATATAGGCTTGATTTTGTAATAATCTTCTCAGCTAAAATGCTTTCCGTGCTTACTGAGAAATCTACCGTTTTTAAATATTATTACATCACACTAAACGTTTACATAACTAACCCTATGTGTTGTTCTGACGTTTAAACTATATTATTGTAAAGTTTCATCAAAATTTGTTCAGTAGTTTTTGCTTGAAATTGGAAAAAACATCCCCTTACAAACTTTCACAATTATAATATTATTAGGAGCTTTAAGAAATAATTTTCATTATACATTTTAAATGAAACACTTTTAACCGGATTAATCGCGTATATTGTTTGTTATACATGTTGTTTGGAAACCCGACGTCTCGAAAACTTTACAGTAGTCACGGGTAGACTGACTTCCAAAAAACATGTTTAACAAAACAATATACGCGATTAATCAGGTTAAAAGTGTTTCATTTAAAATGTTTAACAATCGCGAAAATCAAAGACATTATAATGTTCATTATATTTTGTTTTTTTTTTTTGTTAAGTGAACCTATTTGTACAGTCAATGGGATCAAATATATGTCGCTATAAAATTCAGAACTGCCTTAAACCTTACTATTTTCTAGAAAAGTTGAGTTTCACTAAGTACGGAGACGATTCAGTTTTATTTTTAAGCGGTATTTTGTATGTTTAACGCCATGTCTATAAGTTTGTACTGTCAGTCTGTCTATGGCAATGTAACTCCTGAACGAATCCACAATTTTTACTGTTTTTTTAACAAGAGTCAAATTCATCGAGGAGGTTTTTAACTGTATTTAAAGAAAATCAGATTTTAGTAGTGATTGTTTCGGTCAGATTTTTTTTTCTAAAATTCATTTAACCATATCTTACACTTTACTGTGGTAAAACTTGACATTTACTAGTTATATCTAAGATTTACTGAGGAACTAATATGTTTATCTCTCAGCTTCACGCAGCATCCCGCCGAGGCAGGGTAGGCAAAGGGAACCCGGGAACCTAGTGTCAAGACACTCCGTTCCACTTCCATTCCCCACTTTCCACCGAATTTGAGGCATTGCGTGTTGAGTGGCGAAACTCAACGCCGCGCTTTGCCTTATTACCAGAGCGAAGCAAATGAAACATTAAATATTTCAATTGAAAATATAAAATATTTCATTTCCTCGACCGGGGATCGAACCCAGAACCTGTCGGTTACAGTCACACTCTTGTGCCGCTGCGCCACGACAGGCCTCAACTAATATGTTTATATTACCCAACTTCTCAATAAGGAGACATTCCACCAAATAAATATAAGCGTTATTTATATGTGTATATAGTTTTAGATATATTTAAAAAGCCATATATGCCTTTTAGTCATTACTTAAGTAAGTTAGTTAGTTCTGTTAATATTATACTATTTACCGTAGAAAAAACATTTCGGTTTTTCTATGTATTGAATCACTCACTCACTCAGCTTCACGCTGTATCCCGCACATGGCAGTGTAGGCAAAGGGAACTTGGGAACCTAGTGTTGAGACACTCAGTTTTACTTCCATTCCGCACTTTCCGACGAATTTGTGACATTGTGTGTAGCAAAGAAAAGAAAACAATAAATATTTAGCTTCACGCTGTATGTTTACTTCATGGAAGGGTAGGCAAACTGGGTAGCATTAGGTTCCCAAGTTCCCTCTGCCTACCCTGCCATATGCGGGATACATCGTGAAACTTTTCACTGCCTTCCCTCCAAAGGTTAAGAGATGCATAAATGTACAGATTACGATAGCTTTATATATCTTGTTCCAGATTGTATAAAGGTGAATAGTAATAATATTAATAATTATCTTAAGTATTTATATGCACATGTACATTTTATATAATTTAAGGCTTTCTTCGTTAGATGTGTAAATTATTTTGTAATTAAACTTTATATTTTTAACTGTAAATGTGTTATTATTTACTAAATTTAAAAACCTATAAAAAATTGAACGAAGCAGGATTTGAACCCGCACCTCTTGGAAACCATCCAAGCGCTCAAACCAACTAAGCCATTTGTTCTCGCCAAGATACGTCAATTCTTATATGTGTTTTTATTGCTTAATTAAGGATATCTAAACATATACTCGTTACATGACCTGTTTGATTATGGTTGGGATATAATGTTTATTTATTTATTTATTTATAGCTTCACGCTGTATCCCGCACTATGCAGGGTAGGCAGAGGGAACCCGGGAACCCAGTATTAAGACACTCCGTTCCACTTTCGTTTCCCATAATAATAATGTTTTCAATGCTTTCTTCCAGTTCGCCATACAATACGCATGCTTTAAAAAAATCTATGTTACAAGTGAGTGTAAAACATCAAGTCTCTATTAAAGTTTCTTTATTAATTTACAAATATTTTTCTACTATTATTACATATAAAATGACATGTTTGAGCGAACACAATTGTAAGTATAAAAAAAAATTATATAGATATTCTTAAAGGAGATATTATTATTATTATTATCATGATCAACAGAGAAAGGGGAATTATCAGTCATATTTAAAACAAAAATCAAAATAATAAGTCACATGCTTCATTTGTTGAAAGTTAAATTACCAATGGTTCACTAAAGTTGCTGCCTCAAACCTAAAAAGAACCGGAGCAAGAAACGTGCAAGACTATTTCTTTGACAAAGTAAGCTTTCTAGCTTATATTAAACGGTTGGAAACTTTCCACCACCTGGAACCCACTGTAAAAAAATTTAAAGTCTCAAGCACACCTCACTAGAGGATCAAATACAGTTAGCTCATTCTACAAGAATCCAGGGCAGTACGCGAGGCAATTAAGGAATCGTTGGCGGAATCGCTGCGCCACGTCAGGCTTTAAACTCAGGCTAATTTAAGGCTAATTTGAATTCAACAAATATCAAATGAGACCATGAAATTGATATAAAAAAGACAATATCTTGATGTCATCAATGATGTGTACGTGAGATGAGTATTCAATACTAGTTCTTTTGTATGCAAGATTAGTAAATTTCTGTCTGGGTGACGTGTTCGTGACATAATGATACACATAGACTCAGCTTCACGCTGTATCCCGCACATGGCAGGGTAGGCAGAGGGAACTTGGGAACCTAGTGTTAAGACACTCAGTCCCTTTTCCCACTTTCCGCTGCGTTTCGCATTTGAGACATTGCGTGTTGAGTGGCGGAACTCAACGCCGAACATACAGACATATTTTTTTACTATGTTATCATAGCAAAAGCTTTTTAATACCGTCGATTTAATTTAATATAGCGAGTATTGTTCTCTGATCTGTTTTATTGTTAAGGAGAGTTTTATTTGTTTGTTCAAACACAGAGTGCCAAATACCTAGGAGTGATCTTGGATAATAAACTCAATTTCTAAAAGTACATGAGATACGTACGCCGGAAAGCGACATAAGACGAAGAACTTCTTGGCATTAATCCCGGCTAGCTGTGCCAGGGTCTGCCTTCCTACTAAGCCTACTCCACTTAGCATGATCTTTTAGGTCCTCAGTGGTTAGACCATTGGCTCTTAAATCCTGCATCACGACATCCAACCAGCGCTTCCTTGGGCGTCCGGGAGGTCTCACTCCAGGGAGAGACATATCAAGGCACTTGCGTCCGACATAGTTCTTAGACATAGTTCATATAGTTCATAGTTCTTAGACGCTCTTGGAGCTTATCCGCTATGTCACGGACTCCAAGACTACCTGAAATGAATGTGTTACATATGCGGCCAGACCGCTTTACGCCGCACATCCACCTCAGCCTCTTCATTTCCGTGACATGAAGCTCCTGAGTGTCCCGAGATAATACTGGCCAGCATTCGCTGTCGTATAAAAAACCGGTAGAACGACGCTCTTGTATATCAGTCCCTTGAGTTTGGTCGGTATTCTGCGATCGCAGACCATACCAGTGACGTCTCGCCATTTAGCCCAGGCAGCGCTTAGCCGACTATGAACATCGAGATAGATGCCTCCAGACTCGTGCATAACAGACCCGAGGTACCTGAACTTTTCCAACTTAGCGGCTGGTTTTGGATTGGCTTGGGTATATGGATAGTTCTTGAGTCCGGTCTCCCGCAAGCCATGTACTTGGTCTTCGACACATTTAGTTTAAGACCGCCGTTCTCAAGCGTACCATTCCAGAGGTTCGCTTAACGCTCTAGCATCAGCCGATCCTCGTCAGTGAGTGCTATGTCATAGGCATACATCATCAGCCACGGAGGCTGGTCTTGGATGTGAGCCGAGATAGTATCTAGCACTACATTGATTAAAATGGACTAAGGGCCCAGCCCGTACGTGTACGTACTCTCTTGCCTATACCCGCTGGTCTGTGCCAAATTTAAAATGTCCTTTAGAAATAAAGCCCACCTGTACACCACCTGTATCAGGCCAATGTTCACATATGCCAGTGTAGTGTTCGAAAACACTAGCCTCCGGCGTTTTCAAATTATGCAAAACAAAATCTTGCGCATTGCCACGGGAGCTCCTTGGTTCATGCGCAACATACATCTATATCGAGACATCAATCTCGACTCCATTTAAAAGCACTGCAGGAAACTGTCCAGTAGCTACTTTGAAAAGGCCTCAGGCCATCCGAACACCCTGGAGGTAAACGCTCCCCGTAGCTAAGAGAATATTCCGTAAGGTCTATCGTAGACCACGCAATGTTCTGTTCGATAAAGCTGACCCCATTACAGTCGCGAATAAAGTAAAACAAATAGGTAGGACTACACATAAACGCAAACGCACACGATACACATACCGTCCCCGACGGTGGAGACGAGGTCCAGTTATACAGCAGCCCAAGCGCGCCTAGGCGCCTAAGCCTTACCCAGTAGGCTTAGCTCGGGCCGAGCGAAGCAAAGCTCGGCTTGCGAACTTCGTTTGTAGTGCCCCCACTACAAACGAAGTTCGCAGTTTGAAGTTCGAGTCTCGCAAGAGGCGCCCTTGCAACTTTGTAGTATCTCTTTGAGTCACTCAATCTGGTGATAAGTTCAAGATCATAGCTCTCCCAGCTCTGTAGAGGTCGCAGGGCCAAAATCATACTACCCCATCGAAAGAAAAAAAATAAAAAGGATGAAAAAACACAAAACAAAATATAGATTTTATATTTTACATTATTTTTCTGTGGACAAAATTTTAAATGTTAAAAGAAAACCGAGGCGAAAAAAAAATTAACGGTTCAACCGATTCAGGACAAGGGGCGGCTTGAATATTTCAATTGAATTTCGAATTCTTCGGATGTGAAATCTACGCGTAGAAAAGTGGTTCAGCTTATGTCTTAAAATATTTTCTTGTATTTTTTCAAACGTCCAAACCGAAGCCCGGGCTGCGCCTGGGCCGCCCTTGACGGCCTGCCGCCCCGGGCTATAGCCCTTCTGGCCCTAGGGTAAATACACCCTTGCACTATTGGGATATATGTTTTTAGCTTCACGCTGTTTCGTGCACATGGCAGTGTAGGTAGAGGGAATTTGGGAACCTAGGGTACAGGAACTTAATTTTATATTAAGGCGGAAGTATCCGTTCTCTATTTTCCGTGAAATCCTTGAGACATTGTTGAATGGCGGTACTCAACGCTGCGCTTTACCGGAAGGAGGAAATCATAATATCAAATATTTAATTTCCTCGAGACGGAATCGAATGACCCTGTCGAGTTTACAAACGCACGCTTGTGTCCTACGATGGACTTCATGTTCAAGCATATCTTAGTGATGTAATAATAGTATTTAAACTTACGAAAATTAAACAAGTTACAATATTAGTTAAAATCTATAAATTGTTCTGTTAACTTTATGAAATTAAAGAATAAAAATTAAATAAGGATTATTTATTAGTTTTAGTTAAAAATCCCTCGGCTTCATAGTGATGTATCCTATCAGTGGTAGAAACTGTTCATAAACATTTAAATTCTATAGTACCACAAATTACAAATTATTGAACGACGCCATTTCAATATATATATATATATATATATATATATATATATATATATATATATATATATATATATATATATATATATATATATATATATATATATATATATATATATATATATATATATATATATATATATATATATTATATATATATATATATATATATATATATATATATATATATATATTATATATATATATATATATATATATATATATATATATATATATATATATATATATATATATATATATATATATATATATATATATATATATATATATATATATATATATATATATATATATATATATATATATATATGTAATTTCAGTTTCTGTATATAGAATTTTTGGTAATGAGTCCCTATTTATTTTGGATTCTATTCTATTTCTGCTAATATAATAATTGCCTGTAGTAATTAAATTCTACGGATTTCTTAACTATATATAAATAAATGCTTGAATATTTTTACATAAATAAATGAGGACTAAAAAAATTTATAATTCTGATCACAACTTCAAATACACTGACAAGTATGTTTGTTTTCTTAGAAAAAATCATAGAATCATTAAATTTATTTACGTTGAATCATTTGTTAAAAATACTAGTAGAGACTACTAAGTAACGTAATTTACCTTCACACTTCACACACATGCCTAGCCGGGTAGCCAGAGAGAACGGAGCGCCAAACCTTCTGGTCTCGGGGCATACCTCTTTCGCCTCTTCCTGTCATCAACCTCTTCATATATGCCCTCCGAGAGGTCTTCATGCTTATTACGTGACCTCGAGTTTCGTAGATATTGTGTTTTCTAAGGTCAACCTTAGACGCTAAGTGATAAGTATTTTATAAAGGAATAATTCTTGTTGTTTCTTGTTAATTCTTGTTTTATAAAAGAATAATTCTTGCTGAGGCCTGTCGTGGCACAGCGGCACAAGCGTGTGACTGTAACCGACAGGTTCTGGGTTCGATCCCCGGTCGAGGAAATGAAATATTAATTATTTGCAATTTAAATATTTAATGTTTCATTTCACCGCTCTGGTAATAAGGCAAAGCGCGAAAGTGGGGAACGAAAGTGGATGTGAGTGTCTTAACACTAGGTTCCCAGGTTCCCTCTGCCTACCTTGCCTCGTGCGGGATAAAGCGTGAAGCTGAAAAAAAATTCTTGTTCTAAAACAGTAAAATGGCCAAGCAGTTGCCCCAAATATAACAGTAGCTGTGGAATATCAATAGTATAAAAGCGTTATAGAGGCTACTACCTCTATACAACGACGCCGCCTATAGCGACTGACCGTAAATGCAACAGTTACGAGTTCAATTCCCACTCGGGGCAATTGTTATCGTTTGTGGAATCTATCCCTACTCGAGGAAGTGAAATGTTTAATATCTTTAAATTAATTACATAATGTTTTATTTTTTTCGCTCAGGCGGCGTTGAGTTCCGCCGCTCAACACGTAATGCCTCGAATGAACGGAACGTAGATTCTCTACATTCTTCTGCAGGCAGGGTATAGTAGTATTTCGTATAATTGCTTTTTTTGCATTTCCGTCGCACTTTGTCTTGTTACCAGAGCGAAGAAATGCAAACATGAAATATTTAATTTCAAAATGTTCATTAATATTTCATTCCCTCGAGTGGGGATCGAACCCACGACCTGCCACGTTTACAGCTAGAGGCTTGTGCCGTGTCATTGGGCATTAGCCTCCTGTCAAATATATTTTAGAGATATGACAGTTATCTATCTTAAGTTATGAAAAAACCAGTAAAATGAAATGTTGCCAAGATTAGCTTTACTTCTAACACTATTAGAGACTGATCGTAAACATATAAATTCTATAGTAAATTATCAACAATTACAAATTGTTGAACAAGGTCATTTCAATTCTACGGATTACATAAATAAATGTTGGAATATTTTTACATAAATAAAAGAATCAAAAATTCTGATCACAACTCTGCCATTTACGGAATACATATAAAGCTAAGAAAATAAAGAAAATATTGTTTTTATCTTAATTTTTTTTATAATTTAAACTATAGCTTAGGTACATTTTAAGCTTTGATCAAATATTCATAAAATAAGTGTTACAGTCCAAAAAACGACCCGTGAAATAAGAGCACAAACAAAATTGTGTACTTATTGGTTTTAGTAAAGTCCAACCATACCCAACGAGCGGACGTGTCGAAATGCCTCAGAGTACTTTTAAAAACTGCGTAAATACACACCGAAACTGATGGTTTCATAAAGAATGTCTTTCTCTTGTTAAGAACCAGTGGAGATAAGTTTTATAGTTCTCGAAAATATTTTTAAGCCATTAAAAAAAAAAAGTCGTTTGGCCAATATTTACCATCACTAATAATCTTGTCGAATCAAAGGTCTGGAAAAGAAGCAAAGAAATACATAGAGTGGTTTTTCTTTTAATGTAATTTGTACTGTAGTTTATCTATTGTCACCCAAAAAGAAGAAAAAGAACAAGAAATTTGGAACAGGCCAAAGAAAATTCTATATATGTTTATTATTATATATATTTATATTGTTTATATTATTCTATATATGTTCCTACATAACTTGATTCATGGTGAATAACTTTAAATTACCTATATAATATATATGTGGCCTTTTTTATTCAAATTCATAATGAGGTGGAGACCCGTATGCCGTGTGATCCCGGCTTAGAATAGGATCACCCTGGTACTGATGGTGTCGTAAGAGGCCACTTTAGTCGCCTCGTGTGGTAGAGTCACGTTGCCAGTAATGGCAACACGCATGGGCAGACTCGACCGGATTGTTACCACCCCCGGCATTTAAGACCGGCGTTAAGTAGTGGCTTTGGCCACTGCGTTTCGCATTAGGTAATGCCGGGCCCCGGTGCCCATCCACCTTAAAAGACGGCAACGCTCCTGTAGCTCCTGGAGTTACACGGGGCCGTGGGCGACGGTAATCACTTACCATCAGGTGACCCGTACGCTCGTTTGCCGTCTCTACCATAAAAAAAAAAAGACCTGGTGGCCTGTAACACGGGTCTTGTACATATCACAGGCACCAGCAACCCACAACATGTTATTGTTACAATTGGCTTTACGTATTGTATCTTTTTTTTACCTTACAATGTTGTGGTTGAAATAAAGAATTTTTATTTATTTATTTTAAATATACGAGTTCATTGGACAAATATTTTAAGTACATGTATATCTGAATCTAAAAGAAATGTATATATGGCAAGTGGCTAATTACGAGTATAATAAGATAGTTTAGGGCTGGTCCATTATATATTTCATACTTTTGATGGTGTAAAACTGAACTGATGAAAAAAAAAACAAGTTGACCCCCGAAGCTAAGGCCAGGGGTAAATACGCTGTAAGTCTAAATATTTAAAAAAAAAAACAAATAAATGATAAAAAAAGACTAAGGGACCAACCATCGTGGCGAAGAGGGACAATTCTCGACTCAATACAGTTTAACGTTTCTTTCAATTCTATTATAAGTAATCACAATTTTAATAAAGATCTACATATATAAATATATATTTTTTAATTGAGGCCTGTCGCGGCGCAGCGGAACAAGCGTGTGACTGTAACCCTCAGGTTGTCGATTTCCACTCGAGGAAATGAAATATTTAATATGTTAATTTTTAATATTTAATGTTTCAATTTCTTCGCTCTGGCACAAAACGCGGCGTTGAGTTCCGCCGCTCAACACGCAATGCCATATTTTTTTTATCTCTCTCTCTCTCAGCTCGTCACCACATCACGGACGTTGAAGGGTAGGCAGAGGGAACTTAGGAACCTAATATCAAGACACGTTTCATTCTCTCTACTTTCCGCCGAATTTGAAGCACTGCGAGATGAGTTATGGAAATCAACGCTTCGTTTTGGCCTGTTACCAGAGCGAAAAAATTTAATATTTAATTCAAAATTATTGAATATTTCATTGCTTCGAGTGGGGATCGAACAACTTATCGTCTACAGTGACATTCTTGTGGCCAGGCGCCACGACAGGCCTAAATTCTCCTCTTTTTTATTATTATACATACAAACTGGCTTTTTGTATAGAAAACATAGAAGGTACATAAAATTAAAAGTATAATTACTTAACGGTACAATATACGATAAGGAAAAATATGCGTAAGATCCGTTCTGATTAAATGTAGTTCGATTTCGAGAAACAAACAAGGTCTTTGTAAGGACGCACCGACTCATGTTGTGCGTATGTAATTTATGAAGTAGCGAGAGCGACTGGTCAATGAATAATAATTAAGAATTAAAGTTTTAAAATTTAGAACTAAACTTCTAGTTTCAAAGTGGCTTTTTTTTTAAATTATTAGTCCCACTCACTCACTCAGCTTCACGCTGTATCCCGCACATGGCAGGGTAGGCAGAAGGAACTTGGGAACCTAGTGTAAAGACACTCCGTTCCACTTCCATTTCCCACTATCCGCCGAATTCAAGGCATTACGGTTGAATGGCGAAACTCAACGGTGCGCTTTGCCTTGTTACCAAAGCGAAGAAATGAAAACATTAAATATTTTAATTTGATAATATTATATACATTTCAATTTCTCGAGTGTGGATCAAACTCACAACCTATCGTTTACAGTCACACGCTTGTGCCGCTGCGCCACGACACGCCTCAACAAGAATTATTCTTTCATAAAATACTTATCACTTAGTGCCTTATTAATATGTCTTTTTTTCAGCGGCACGCTTTACCCCGCGTATGGCAGGGCGCCTACCCTGAAAATAAGCGTTAAGACACTCCGAATTGAGGCATTGCGTGTTGAATGGCGGAGCTCAACGCCTCGCTTTACCTTATTACCTTAGCGAAGACATTACAATATTAAGTAATTAAATTGAATATATTAAACATTTCACTTTCTCGAGTTGGGATCGAACCCACAACCTGTCATTATAGTCCCACATATGTGTCCCGGCGCCGCGACAGGCCTCAGATATGGTTGATAACTTTCATTTTGCGTGTGGTAGAGTCACGTTGCCAGCAATGGCAACACGCATGGGCAGACTCGACCGGACTGTTACCACCCCCGGCATTTAAGACCGGCGTTAAGTAGTGGCCTTGGCCACTGCGTTTCGCATTAGGTAATGCCGGGCCCCGGTGCCCATCCATCTCAAAGGACGGCAACGCTCCTGTAGCTCCTCTGGAGCTGCATGGGGCCGTGGGCGACGGTGATCACTTACCACCAGGTGAGCCGTACGCTCGTTTGCCGTCTTTTCCATAAAAAAAATAAATAATAATAATTCCTTTCTGAACCACCTTGGAGTATATATGACTACACATTCATGACAAACATGTCCTTAAATAATACGTACTATAATGCAAACTTATGCAATGTGAACTAGAAATTAATAGTTGAATGTCAATTGTAAGCAGTTTTTTTAATAACATTACTATAATGCGTCTGGCCTGGCCTGTCGTGGCGCAGCGGCACAAGAGTGTGACTGTAACCGACAGGTTCTGGGTTCGATTCCCAGTCGAGGAAGTGAAATATTTAATATTTTTAATTTAAATATTTAATGTTTTATTTCTTCGCTCCGGTAATAAGGCTAAGCGCGGCGTTGAGTTCCGCCACTCAACACGCAATGCCTCAAATTCGGCGGAAAGTGGGGAACAGAAGTGGAACGGAGTGTCTTTACACTAGGTTCCCGGGTTCCCTCTGCCTACCCTGCCTCGTGCGGGATACAGCGTGAAGCTGAGTAGAGTAGTATTACTATAAAAGCGTTGACGCAGAAACACAACGGCGCGACAAAGTTGTATGTTCGATTCTCACTCGCAACGAAATATATATGTACTTTTAATTAAATCTGTAACTGACTGACTGATGATTGTCTCTACATTGAATATATATTAAAAAAAATTACAGGATAAAAACGAAATTAAGTACTTATTTCCGAAATAGGACCCAAAATAGTAAATGATTAATTTTTGTATGTTTGTCTGTGCGTTTGCACGCGCAAATCTTCGGAACGGCCAGATCTAAACAAGTTTTACCATTATTTTTTAGTTTTACCTTTATTTTGATAACTTTTATTAATTCGACTGAAATTTGAGTTTTCAATGAAGTTATAATAATAATAATAATAATAATAATAATTCTTTATTGTACACCCAGAGTAAAAAAAAAAAAACATCACCGAAATACAAGAGAAAAAAAAAATAACTGTACAAAAGGCGGCCTTATTGCTTAATAGCAATTTCTGCCAGGCAACCTTTAGGCAAAGGAAATAGCAAATTAAGATTAGTTAGTTATAATATTATTAGAACAAGAAAGCAATAAAGATAAGTAAATAGAACAGTGTAATTCAAGCGGGTGAATTCGCGGGCGGCTAGTATTTAATATTTTCATTTCCTCCTTCTAAAGAGGCTACGCGCTGCGTTGATTTCCACCATTTAACATGGGAATTGTGGAACAAAAGTGCTTATTATAACGGAGAGGTTTCGTCTGCCAATATTGCCGTGAGCAATATACAAAAACGTTCCTATTAAAATGTTGTAATAATAATTATACCAAAAAAAATCATATACAATACTAAATTTAATATAAATCGGTTATTATTTTTATAAATGTATTCTATCTACAATCGCTCAGTTATAACAATAAAGGAAATTGCAACAGAATAAACATTCAAATCGAGATTTTGAAGATAACCCACTTTCTCTATGGATTCATGGCAACATCGATTTAGTTATATTAGAACTTTACATACACGCGGTCCTATCGTTAAAAACATCACTATCAAGTATTTTTTTTTAATTTCGTTCAAAATGACCATAACGGGCAACACTATATGTAGTATAATACAATCTTTTCCCGTTTTACTAATATTAGTACAAAATACTAAGAAATGTCTCCATACACCCCTGATTTACAAACCTCCTTCACCAACTCACGCTCCCGAGTACTACGAGGCTTACGATACTCTAATAAACACTTTGCTCCACGAAAACACTTGCCACGAATATCAATATGGGGTTCCTCATGTTTACAACAAAAAATACTCTGTAGACAGAAAATTGTGCTATAATTTCTATCCAAACCCGACATACGGACATGATTATGATCAAAATCATTATATTTATGGTTACCCAAGCTATGAAGGTCCCCACCCTACATACGTTTCGCCTAGCTTTTATGGTTCGAAACACAGTGGTTTTAATACAACATACGCATATAAAACAAATTATGCACCAACTGTGAACAATGTTAAGAGAAAATACAAGATTGTAGTGAAACGCGGGAAAAAGAAGTCTCAGAAGTTGACAGGTAAAATTTTATTATCTGTAATTATTTAAGTGGTATTTGTGTAATAGGGAAAATATTGAAAAAATCTAAGCCAGAAACTTGTTTCGGTTCTTCAATCAAATAAGATTGTCAAAATTAAACGAGACGATAAATTAAATTTTTTTAGAGTATAATAAATATCCATAAAAATCATAAATCAAAACATTATTTTATTATTAAAATTAAAAAATATAGACAAGTGCTTTGAAAATGGTCAAGTGTGAGTCAGTCACACGCACCGAGAAATCCGTACCAATTTAATTTTTAAATGTCAACAGAATACAACATACAAAAGTTGACACACTTCTAAGATAAGTGTACTTTTATTTCATTAATTACTTTTTGTAAATAATTGATAAGTTCTTCTTGCCAAATTTAATAATTATAGGCCCACGGTAAGTACCCTATTGGTTTTGATTACGTGGTAATTTAAAAGATGCATACCATAACATAACGTAGGTAATAAATAGAAAATTCTTGATTTTATAAACTTAAAAAGATTTTTTTTCTATACTCATGGCCCTATAGAATTGAATATTTATTATGGTTTGTAACTTGATATGTATCAAGCCATACAGATTAAAAATATCCAGCTGACAAACGGACAACAATGCGATTCTATAAGGATTACCTTTTTTATTTTGGCGTACGGAACCCCAATAATAATAACTTGCGATCCTTAAGCATTAAGGCAACAGAGACAAACAACACTATACATATATCGAAATAAACAAAAAATCAAATATGTAAAGATATTCCGTAGGTATATCTTTTCATTTTATGACCATCTTAATGAAAGTAAAAGGTTATCAGCACAACCACTATAATATATATACATATATATATATATATATATATATATATATATATATATATATATATATATATATATATATATATATATATATATATATATATATATATATATATATATATATATATATATATATATATATATATATATATATATATATATATATATATATATATATATATATATATATATATATATATATATATATATATATATATATATATATATATATATATATATATATATATATATATATATATATATATATATATATATATATATATATATATATATATATATATATATATATATATATATATATATATATATATATATATATATATATATATATATATATATATATATATATATATATATATATTATATTCATATTAAATAATATGCCGTAGGTATAAAGCCGTGACCTTATGCGAAGATAAATCGTTAATAAATAATCATGGACTTGAAAAAATATTTGTTCTTTTAAAGATATATATTACTGTGTGTGGAAGTAGAACAAAATATACTTTGTTAATTAAAAAAAAAACTTTTTTCATTAAAAAAATATTTTTTGAAAAATTTTAAGGCCAAGAACCGCCAAGCCAAGACCAACTAAATCATTACCTCATCTTGGCAAAGTATCTGTAGTTCGATCGAACAATTACTGCTTAAACGATTGTCATAAAACTTAATTCATAAATTACTTAATTTATTCAGTAGCAATGGTGCCACAGAGAAACAGAGAGAGAGACACAGAGATGTCAAACTTATGACACCTAGCATAGCCCTTTCAATAGCTCTTTGAGTGACCTTGAGCTTTCTTATTGGCCCACTTTCAGTTCCATAAGAAATCGCTTATTTTTGTTCAAACACACTTTGATATACCGACAGTCAATATGGCACCTCCGAATAGATTGAATCACAGCCCAAATCTCGATCGAATCAAAGGATTTTTAATAGTCCACAAACGCTAAGGTCTTCTGTATAACCTGCCGCAGCGAATGTAAGTGTATTGTGGTGGAAACGCCCATTTAGAAACCATACCTATGAGCGAGACTTGACGAGACGAGAGAGAGCTTAACAGCTTGTAAACTAGACTCAGGAGCGATATCGGCCTGTAGTTCTACAATTCGGTGTTATATCCCTTCTTACGGAACAAGACGACGATATTTCTGTTCCATGCTTTAGGTGTGACAACTTTTTCGAGCACAACGGAACTAAAAAGTTTCTGAAGGTTAAACACAAGGCACCGACTTGCCACCCGATTTCAGAAGCGCCGAAGTGATTCGGTGCTCACCCGGCACATTGTTGATCTTGAGCTGTTTTAGAGCCATCCTTATAAATAATAAATAATAAATAATAAGGGCTGATGTCCGGAATATGGTCGGTGGAGTGTTGGGTTAGCTTGGCCCTAAGATCTTTCTCCAAGCCAACACCAGGTTTTATATACGATGTGTACAAATGCCCATAGAAACATTCTACCTCCCCCAGAACATTGATTTTAACCAACGTTATACTGCCGCCCTCCATTTTTAGCTTTGTTAACTGATTTCGTCCTACAGAGATGTTTCTAGCGAACACTTTGAAGTCTTGGTTAGGTTGATAGTCAGTTTTTTTTTTGCATTAAAGGCACTAATGTCACATGCCCTGTCCCTCTCTTCGGACTTTCAACAACCCAATTATATTCTAGTTCAACTTACTCAATTCTGTTCAAGCTCCACAATCTTCTAGTCTTTTCTCAAAGTGCGTATGTTGTGTGTTAGTAACACAGTGTTACCAGGGCCAGTGTCCGTTTACGATGGTAGCCTTGTCTCTGCCGGGACGCTTAGCACCCCCTGACCCACCGGTACTTTGATTGCTTCTGAAGTCAGAACTAATGGGGCTGCTAAGAGCTTGATTTTTATTTTTACGCTCCTTCAGGGGTTTTTCCTATACACGCGTTGCTGGGCAGACGGGTTGGCGAGCGCACTACAGTTGGACTGTGTAGATAAGAGGAAATGCTTCTGCCCATCCCATCCTCGCCAATTGCTATATGCTATATGCTTTCACCTTTTACTATATCCACGAGAAGATAGAGGGTAGTAGCAATTGTATTCTTAAGCCGCCATCGGCATGTAAAAATACTAAGGATATATTTTTAAATTATTTTAATTGTTAATTCACACTTGGAAATGTAACATACTTATTTATGCTAACAACATAAACAAACAACTTATTTAACAAGCGTATAAGAATTTTGACGTATCTTGATAACATATAGTTTAGTAGATAGAGCGCTTGGACGGATTCAAAAAGGCGCAGGTTCAATCAATCAAACAATAAAAGAATTTTAAGTAGACTTACTACTGATTTTCGATTTAATGTCGTACTAGTTAATTATATTTTTCACCTTTTTGGTCGTTTTGGAGGTATGCGTAAACAAATTAAGCTGAAAAAACTAAAAATAATCTTAGTTCTTAGCTTTAATTCAGATCTATTAAAGTATAAATAAATATATAAGTATCTTTATCTTGAGTAAGAATGCTTACAGAACTGTTGGATAGTCAGTCATTTAACAATTACACTACTTGGTGCTCAAAACACTCTTGTTTCTCCGCCCATAATCCGCTTATACAAAATTATATGTTCCATTCAAACAATTAGATAGTTTTTAAAAATTTACGCTTTTACTAATATATTTATTCATATATGCATATATATATATATATATATATATATATATATATATATATATATATATATATATATTCATATATGCATATATATATATATTCATATATGCATTACTAATTATAAGCCAGGCGTAATGCCTTTAAGTACTTTCCAAGCTTTATCCCAAGGACGTCACAAGTTCGATTTCTCCAAATTTTGTTGTACATAAAATGCTGGGTTATCACGAGATGAATCATCGCACGCACAAATTACTAACTATATCAGTCAGGGGCAACTAGTTCTCAATGTTATTCAACTCTCAAAATTTATCTACGTCTTGGGCAAAATATTTCTTAGATAAAATTTATTTATCGAGGCCTGTCGTGGCACAGGGGCACAAGTGCGTAAACGAGACAGGTTCGATCTCCACTTAACAAAGTGAAATTTTAAATATTGTGAAATTTTAATTATAATTATTTAAATTTTAATTATTAATTTAAAATTATTAATTTAAACATTTTAATTATTTAAATTTTAAATAAGTGGCTACACTTGTTATTTTCGTAATAAGTAAGTCACTTTTATCGGAAAGAGGGAAACGGAAATATTTTATTGGTGATCAGAATGTCTTGACATTAGGTTCCCAAGTCCCCTGTGACTACCCTGCCATGTGCGAGAAAAAAAATTTTGTACAAGTCGAAGTCATTATAATCATGAAAAATATGACGAAATTATGTCTACTACTAATTTACTTATCATTACTGATTCCTTAACCTGTAGAAAAGGAGAGGAGCTATAAATGAATCACTATCTTCTACTTTAAAAAAAAACATTCTAAGTAATATTTTCTTGGTTTCCACGTAACTATGAAAAATCTAATTTACATTAAAAGGATCCATATATTTATAACTAAAGCAAAAAAAGCTTAGATATTTCTCATAGTAATAACACAGGTTAAGTTTCGAATTATGTAGGTGCATTATGTACATTTTACATTACGCTCAAATTAATTCTCAGCCTTCTTTAACACCAAAGTATTTAACATTATTTAAACATTATTTAAACACATCTAGCTTCAATATGTAGACTAAGCAATAAACAATTTAATTTATATCGGGATTTCCAAATTCCCTTGGAAGTAAGTTCCGGTACTCCGTGGTCAGTGGTCAGTTTGTCGCCTCGAACGCTTATATTAAAATGTCGGTCAAGATCACGCCACTAGTAAACTGAATGCGGTTGAGACGGTCGCCTCTAAAAGTTTTCTAGTAAAAACTTTATTTAAATTAACTACTGTGACGTTACTGGAAATACTACTGGAAATGGGGAGAGTGTACATATTTAGTTTGTGTGTGTGTTTGTGTTTAAATTTAGTTTATGGCCAATTTGGTAAGTAATGGAAATTAGTTATTAATTATTATTATTACGAAGTTACTTTTAAGATTACTTTTAATATTATTTTAAATATTAAAAATATATTTTATATTTTTTTAAATTATGTAAACCAGATTGTGTAAATATTGTAATTTGTCAATGTTATTAAAATAAATCATTTAATTAAGTGTATATATATTTTTTAATGGCGTCAAATGTTTTATTCATGAAAGTTAGGAATGTGATATGACTCTGTTAGGAAATATGTTTTTTAATACTAAATATATTATGTTATCTCTTCAGAAAGTTTAATAACCTTTAACAGTTTACTGATTTCTTTATTGTAGAAAAATGTTTATCCATTTAAATATAAAAATATATATCTGTTTGTATATAAGATCAACAACTTTTACAATATCGATATATGTTTTAAAAAGCTCAATTACTAAAAGTGTTCTTTTAAAATAAAACTAAATTTAAGCTTAGTAGCTTTTATTAATTGTGTATTAAGTTATGTTAACATTATTTAAACGTTATTTTATTACAATTTAATTAAATGTATTAGCGGCGGCGTTGAGTTCCGCAACCAAACCTACCTCTTCACTACCTGGGCCTAATTGTGCGAAGGTAAAGAAAAAGCGTGTGTATCTGAGTAAATGAGCAGGTCGCTAGTATGATATAAGAGACAATTTTACTGATAGAATTTCGATAGTCATATAATTTTATGTATAGTGTTGATATCTATAATAATCATATATACTGGTTTAGTAAAGTAGATATATTATTATTTTAAAATATTATTATCATTAAAGCAGTGTTATTTTTTATGTAAGTATGTTTAATTTTATACTGTATAAGTCTTCTGATGTAATATGAATGAATATGAATCTTGATAATTTTGTAATTCTACATTATATTCTTATCATTTTTTTATCATTTTTTTTGACCCATTACATTATTATCTAATAATTACATTTATAATTAATACTAGAAACCACTTAGATTTCCGTTAGATATTATATGTATAACTTATATATGCGCACCGATCAAACTCAGCAGTAATTTACCTACTGCTGAGTTTGATATATATATTATTATATACATAATCATGAAATGTTGCAAAGAGAATATTTTTAGAAAAAAGTTAGTGTGAAAATCAACCCCTAAGATATTAACAAAGATGGGGTAAAAATTTGATTAAAATCATAGAAACATGTAATTTGAAATTGAATATTTTACTTACGCAAAAGTCTCAGGCAAAGGTCTATAGATTCAAAGACTTGTTGTTGCTTACATAATGACAGTAATTGAACTGTTTACAGCTACTTCATGTTTATGAACGTTAGGGGAATCATTTTTTCCAATAAAATAATCATTAGGCTGACACATATAAAGTACTTTACTGGTATTTTTTTATTAGTACCAATGAAAAATAATAAATATAATTAAAATACGAGGAAGGAACTTTAATTACGCTGTTTTGTAATATCATCAAACACAATCGCCACGTTACATCATTCGTTTAATGTAAACAAATGTTTTAATTGCTCATGTTTATACATAGCAGCTTCACGCTGTATCCCGCATATAGAGGGTTTGGCAGGTTGAGACACTCCGTTCCCCACTAATCTCTCAATTGAAAAGACATTGCATGGCGGAACTCAACGCCGCACTTTACCATTGCAAGGAAATAAAAGTATTTTAGTCCAAAACCTATGATAATAATATGTATTAATAATAATCTTTTAGCTATAAATTTTATATATGCCACTAAACACGCAATGCCTCAATTTCGGCGAAAAATGCGAAACTGAGTGTCTTAACACTAGGTTCCCAAGTTCCCTCTGTTTACGCTGCCTGAAGCTGAGTGAGTGTGGTTATAATCTCGCACTCTAAGGACTTGCATTAAAAAATATTTACTTGATCCAAGCTTAATTAGTATTGAGTTAGTGTTAAGGAATATGTAGAAAAGAAAATTGAATGATATTTATGAAATATACATACGAGACTGTTGTGGCCCAAGGGCGAGTGACAGTAAGCGCTATAGTAGCCCGTTCGAGCCCCAGACGTAAAATATTTAATATTTCCATTTCCTCGTTTTCTAGCACTCCATATACAGTGCCTTAAGAATTCAGCGGAAAGTGGGGAACAGGAGTGTTTTATGGAAGCGGAGTGTCTTAATGCTGGGTTTCCAGGTTTACTTTTTTCCTTTTCCTTTGCCTACCCAGGTATGTGCGGGGGGCAGTTTGAGGCTATACATATAATAAGCACAAGTTTTTGTGTTAGTTCGCGTTATTTCACTCGCTCACTTGGCTTCACGCTGTATCGCACATGGCAGGGTAGGCCGTGGGAAATTCTGATCCTAGTGAATCGCCGAATTTGAAGCATTGGGTGTTGAGTGGCGGAACTCAACGTCGCACTTTGCCTTGTAAGCAGAGCGAAAAAATTAAAACATTAAATATTTTAAATTGTTAATATAAAATATTTCATTTTACTATATAAAAAGAAACAATGAAGTAGTAAAATTAATTTAATTTGCATCACTGCGTTCTGCATCATGGTTTGTATGTAAATGCTAATTATTAGTAACGTATTGAAAAAATTGACCATTGTTTATATCATTTACATGATTATATGTGATCGTAGCTCAGTGGGTCTAACTGTAAGCGATGATCCTGGGTTCGAGTCTTTACTGGACACATTATATTATTTTAATTTCCTCTTGCTCCAAAGCGCGGCGTTACGCACCACTACTCAACATGCAATCTATCGAATTTAGACGGAAATTGTAGAACAGAAAGTGTACCTTGGTGTACGTCTTACAGTGTTTAATTGAAAATTTTAAATACTTATATTTTGTATTAATAGTAAAATAGTACGTACACACGATTTTTTTATATAAATTCACGCAAATTCATTGTACGTTTTCAGCTTTTTCTTCTTTATTTATAACTAGCGGTCTATAGAAATATTTAATTATTTTGTTTACATGGAAAAATTCTCAAAGCGCAGTTTTAGTTTCCCGCGGAAGTTCCGTATTAAACGTCTACTCTTTTGTAGCTCCACCCCCAACTTATTTTTCAGTATCAGTCCCAAGAGACTAATCCGGACAGAAGGCAATGTTTTAAATATATGTTCACTTTAAAAAACGCAGTCATTTTGAAATCACATACAAATACTTTAATTTTATTTATATATGTATATGAAATATCATAGATGTCTTCAAGTGAATGTCAATCATTCTTTGAGGTTACATAATATAAAGATTACATAGCATATATGATATGATGTTATATATACAAGCTTAGAAATTATCTATATTTATTACTTACAATAAATCTGATCATTGTCCGTACATGGAAGACATATTAAATAATATTATAGGGGACGTGTAGGGCCCAAAATAGTGATTATTAAAATTTTTGCCTGTTTGTCTGTGCGTTTGTACGCGTTAATCTTAGGAAAGGCTAACCAGATTTAAATATAACTTTTACAATTATATTTTGTCATTCAATCACTTTTCGATATTTCGTATTTCTTTTATTAAAATAGGTAAATAAATAAAAACGTAACGTCAATTGAAAATATTAAGTTTGATAAAATTGCTACAACTATTTTATTATTTTAACTATTTTTTTTTTATTTTTAATGTATATGATATTGTCTTAAAAGTGATAATTTTATTAGAACGAGAAAGCAATTAAGATAAGTAAATAAATTAATGTTCAAATTCAAGCGGACGAAGCCGCAGGCGGGTAATAAGTATATACATATACAATAAAAGCAAAAGCCTCAGAAAATTCATACAAATATTTAAAAAGGATATGACGTCATTTTATACGTAAAAAAGGAAGTAGGTACAAAAGTAACGTTGCAATATTACAGATTAAGATTAAGCATCTTGAAGCATTGCAACACTAATTTAGTTTTTTGGTTCATTAATATTACATTGTTTTTTTTTATATTTAACCCACAATGTTTTCAACCACAAGTCCTTGATCGGCCTCATACTGTGAGACAAAAATACATTTCAAATATATTTTTCCAGTTCACTATGGGATAATATATATATTTTTTAATTTCCTCGACTGAATATCAAACCTACAACCTGTTATGTATCATAATATTAGAACAATAACAACAATTTCCGTTTTTTCCATGTTTTTCCATTGTTGGCGGAACTCAACGCTGCATTTTTTCTTATTTTAACTAGAAATAACCAATAGGATATATATATATATATATATATATATATATATATATATATATATATATATATATGTATATATATATATATATATATATATATATATATATATATATATATATATATATATATATATATATATATATATATATATATATATATATATATATATATATATATATATATATATATATATATATATATATATATATATATATATATATATATATATATATATATATATATATATATATATATATATATATATATATATATATATATATATATATATATATATATATATATATATATATATATATATATATATATATATATATATATATACAACCTGTTATGTATCATATTATTAGAACAATAACAACAATTTCCGTTTTTCCATGTTTTTCCATTGTTGGCGGAACTCAACGCTGCATTTTTTCTTATTTTAACTAGAAATAACCAAAAGAATATATATATATATATATATATATATATATATATATATATATATATATATATATATATATTAATTAATTTAATCCGTCATAAATGCATTACGACAGCGTAATAACTATATAACATAAATAAACAATTTATTATGAATTTATATTCTATTACGTAAAACTTTTCCGCTATTAATTGTTCGATGAACAACACTATAGTAAAACCGGAACTACGCGGTGTTGAACGCTGAATTTGGCATGCTTGGGCACAAACAAACAATTTCTCTGAAGTCTTAAGGCACGGCAAAAAAACGGGGCTTTACTTTTTGCAGTTCACGTAATAAAATTGCTGGCTTTAACCTGTTTGAGGCCTGTCGTGGCGCAGGGGCAGGCGGCAACGTGTGACTGTAACCGATAGGTTGTGGGTTCGATCCCCACTCGACGAAATGAAAAACTGAATATTTTCAAATAAAATATTTAATGTTTTTATTTCTTCGTTCTGGTACAAGGCAAAACGTGGCGTTGAATTCCGCCACTTAACACGTAATGTCTCAAATTCGGCGGAAAGGGAGGAACGGCAGTGAAAAGGAGTGTCTTACCACTGGGTTCCCATGTTCCCTCTGCCTACCCTGCTATGTGCGGGTTACAGCGTTAAGCTAAGTTAGTAAAGTTTAAGTTATAACCTGTTTCTGTTTTTGTATATTTGAATAATGTTATAATTCGGTATTTCCATAGTTATTTAGTTTAAATGACATGGGACGTGCCATAGGATATGACATAAAACTGATTGAATGGCGGAGCTCAACGCGGCACATTGCCTCGCTACTAAAATGAAGAAATAAAACTGCGCCACGTCAGGCCTCATTCTATAGACATTCATATAGCTTAAATATTGAATTAGTAGATATATATTTTAAAACATATTTTTATATAAATGCTATCAAGTCGTATACGAACGTTAAAATAAAAAGTAAATCGCTGCCAGTGACCGAAAGTATCGCCAAAGTTAATTGCGGAACCGGTTCCTGGTTAAACGCGGTACGGTGGTACAAATAACATACTCGTAGCTACCTACGTCAATTTAATAATAAAACAATATTGGTTTTTGGTGACAAGTTGACGTAATCGAGGCTAAGTTGCATTTTAATATTGATAAAAGGTGTGTCGATCGATACCTATGAAATAATTTTATTATTTCGAAAATTTTAGATTGTTATAAAAATGTTTATTAGCTGATTTTTCATATAAGTATATAATGAATATTTTACTCAAAATAGAAAATAATACGTGGCACAGCGGCACAAGCGTGTTACTGTAACCGACAGGTTTTGGGTTCGATCCCCACTCGAGGAAATGAAATGTTTAATATTTTCAATTTAAATATTTAATGTTTTAATTTCTTCGCTCTGGTACAAGGCAAAACGCGGCGTAGAGTTCCGCTTATAATGATCCGAACGGAGTGTCGAGTACTCGTAACTCAACGCCACTCTTTGTCTTCTTACCAGTGCAGGGAAATAAAAAAAATCCATGCCTCTGATCTGGATTTAAACCCACAACCACAGCGCTTACAGTTAGACCCTGACCAGACCTAGACCCTTTAACCTTAAACTTGTGATCTTTTACTGGACAAAATAGATAAATGGAATTACTTTTCATAATTTTCTTTAATAAGCAAAGATGCTTATACTTCATTAATGCAATATATACGTATCTGCGTAAATTAAAATAAAACAAATATTCATTTATTGCGAAAGTAGCAACTTAAATTGTGTTAACTATTTTTTAACTATTTTTAAAATGTTAATTCACACTTAGTAAAGAAAAATACGTATAAAAATTTAAAACGCTAGGATTCCAAGAGGCGAGGGTTTAAATCTCGTAACGTTCAAATTTTCATACGTTTTCTAAACAACTTCAATAGTGCGTAATAGCCATATTGACTTGACAGCAGAGAACCACCTCAAGGTTAGTTTCGAGTATCTAATCAGAATAATTATAATACTTTGCGCATTTTGTCAACTACCTGTTGCCTGGAGCAAAAAATCACAGTTCCGCATCATTACATTTAAAGACAACGTAGGCAAATACTAAATACTTTTAAAATTTGATTTAACAGTTATCTTTAGATTAGGTAACGGTTAAATAACGGTTTCTATGCATCGAAGTATATACTATTTTATTTATAAATAATCTATTGAAATATACTAACATGTTTATATACTAACAAAAAGGCTGAGAGATTACAAAAGGAACAGAAAGAATAAGAATCTGTGTATGTTCATGATTCATGTATAATTCAGTATATATTTTTTACAATAATTAATATATAGTATTAATCATCTCCTGTCTGTTAAGCTGTTAAGTCGCGTCAAGTTCAGGTACACCTAGAGATTGCCTGTACCTGCTCAGCTTCACGCTGTATCCCGCACACGGCAGGGTAGGTAGAGGGACCTTGGGAACCTAGTATTAAGACACTCCGTTCCATTTCCATTCCCCATTTTTTGCTGAGAAAAATTAAATATTAAATATTTCGTTTCTTCGACTGGAGATCGAATCCACAACCTGTCGTTTACAGTCACACGCTTGTGGTGCTGCCACGTCAGGCCTCATTGCCTGCACTAGAAAAAGTAAATTTTAATAAATATATATATTTCAAATCATTTGATAGATATATGATTTGCAGTGTTTTGCAAAAACATATGAGTATATTCCAGGCATGGCTGTCACATGAAGTATTATTATGAACTAAGGACAAACAGGTTTACGAGCAGTAATTTAAAAATTTTGGAGATTAATGAATTTAAAATAAAAATATTTCTATTTCTAGAACCAACTAAATATTTATAGAAATACGTCACTAATTGCAAACCCAATCAATATACATATAAAACCAGTTTGCCTTACAATGTTTTGTTATTAAATGTTGTAAGTGAGTAAATTAGGTAATGGACATGTTTTTATTAGTTAGCGTATTCATAAGATCCTGTTCGTTAATTAGTATTCAATATGGAGTTATTGAATAAAATAGTGCATAAGTATGAATATATTGTGATAGTTATAGCTTCATTTGATACGCTATCAAGGCTTGTAAGAATTAATTGTAAGAATTATTAATAAAATCAGTGAACGCCGGTCGCAAGCACAAAATACTGTCACGTTCCGCTTGGGCCGATCGTGTAAGCGAGAGTGCAGATCTATTTTTACCACTGCAAAAAAAATGCAAAAAACATTTAACTCCTCTTTGTATTATAAAAAAATATGATGATTCAGTGATAATAATTTAATTCAGTTCATTCAACGTCATACCATCAATGTTTTCTTTTGAATTTGACGTAACCTAACATTATCGTCAGTAAACTGAGTACAGATAACGAATTTATTTATTTAGCCATCAAATTTAGTGTACGTAGTGTCTCTTAATTAGTGATGTACCATATCTATATATCTTAAAGGTTTGTCTATACTTCTTAAAGAGGATTGGCAACGGGAAGAAACTGCATAGGTACATATATTTATTTTTAACACAAGGTTATAAATATTATATGGATCGGAAAATTACGTACATTAATATTAAAATTTATTTCGCTTTTATTTGTAGCTGTATTTTATAATAATTGAGAATTAATTATTATGTAATGTAATAAATTATTATTGCTTCCTACATTGAAACTCAATTACAAATACACTACGGCAATAATGGCACCAATCGACCGCTCTTAGGTAAATTATTGCAACGTCTTCTGCGAAAGAACACAAAAGCTTTATAAATATTAAAATACTAAGAAAACTTTCTTTAATTAGGTTGCACGGCGTTGAGTTCCGCAACTGAACACTGAACTTACTCTCCAAATAATACATTAGATGTCGCAATTATTCAACGCTATGAGATATGTAACACTTAAACATTATTTATATGTTTTAAAGCGTTATTCCACACTTCGGACAGAAAATACCAAACTTAATTTAAAAAAACGTATAAAAATTTTTGAACGAAGCTGGATTTGAACCCGCGCCTCTGGAACGAACGAATGGCTTAGTTGGTCAGAGCGCTGGAACGGTTTTCCAGAGGCGCAGGTTAAAATCCTGCTTCGTTCAAAAATTTTTATATAAATTTAAAATTTTTATATATTAAATTTAAGTTTAGTAACTTAAACATTATTTATATAAACCTATATTACAATTAAGTAATGTAAAATGCTGTTAAGAAATTAGATTTAGAACCAAAGCACTACCTAACTCCTCCATTAAATTCATTTTTTTAAAACCTCAGAACCCAGTGTTAAACGCTCGGTTATCATTAGGCTGCTTCTGTTTCCCAATCTCCACCGAATGATGAAGGCATTGCATGTTTGGTGGCGAAATTCAACGCCGCGGTGTAAATTATGTTTAATAGTATATGTGAAAATCATTTTATTACTCATTTAAAATATATTCTAAGCTTAAAATCCATTATACAAAGTGCCATATTTGTACAAAAGGCAATGTGATTCATGTATCTAATTGACCGTAGCTGAGTGATATGTTTTTTAACTTTTTGTTGGAAATATTTGATCAATTCGGGTCTTTACCTGACTTTTTGCATTAGTAATTGTATTTTATGACATTATATATTTTTTATTATTAGAAAATATTTAAATTTATGATAGAATTAGTTACAGTATAATGAATATCATTTATGTTAACATATGTATGTGTATATTTTAAAGAATTAAACCTAATTATGTTCCATAGGATTCTTTCCACAACGAACAGATCGCCGAATTCCATCACCATTTGGTTTCGCACAAAACCTTTTTACTGGCCCAAATGGACTCAGAAATACTTTGACAAACATATTACACGTTCGACCTGAAACTCCAGCCAACAATCCTGCATATATCTATCCGTTTCAAAATCGCCCAATACATAATAACCAAAACGATCAAAATCAATTGATACATAACAATGATTTTATTCAAAATCGGCCAATTCAAAATAACCAATTTGATCAAAATCGACCAATTAGCAACAATGAGTTTAACCAAAATCCACCTATCAACAATCAATACGATGAACACTTCAGTAACAATCAATTTGACCAAAATGGTAACAATAACCAGTTCGATCAAAACGGACCTAATGGCAACAATGAGTTCAACCAAAATCAACCTATTAACAACCAATATGATGAACATCTTAATAACAATCAGTTTGATCAAAGTGGACAAAATGGTAACAACCAATTTCAAGAATATCCCCCAGAACAAGAAATTGGTCCACCTAAAAAGCCTGTCCGATTTCCAAACGAAGGGCTGGTAACTGGTGATGTGAATTATGAAAATCAACAATCAACGTCGAACCCTTTTGTGGATACAAATCCAGAATATGTCGAGAAACCAAAGGATACTGGAAATGCATTTAGTAACGGCAATGGCATACCATTAGTAACGAAGGCACCGAAAGTAAATTTAGAAGATAATGTTAATGATAAACCTACTTTTGCACCAATTAATAGCGGAAATGTAGGATTGGAAGGAGAAGATAAAGGAGGAAATGATGAGAATAGACATGAAATACCGAATGCCCCGCCTCCGGGATTCCCTTTGACGACACTGCCCCCACTCACTCCTGTACCTCTCTCAGCCTCCCGGAACTTCAACATCGAAGGCTTCGGAATTTTCAGTAATCATTTTTCTTTAGTTACATTACTAATTGTTTAACTGTAACTAAGACGCGGTAATGGATAAATAACATTGGTTTTGGATTACTTATTAAAATTATGGTGCGGTTTATTTTTACGGTAATTATTTTTATGTAGAAAATATACTAAGATTAAAATAATTTTTATATTTCATTATTTTCATTATTGTTGATTAGCTGCTTCGATCAACTATGTATAGTTGAAAACATAAGCTATCTATTTCTCTTCTATCAAAGTCGAAGGAATATGTGTATTTTGGATACGAATTCTCCTTCGGGTTTACAACGTTGTAACATAACATAAACAATATCCGAATTAAAATTTAATTATTTTTTTAACAGGTAATATGTATGTATAAATGAAGACTTAACAATTATTTAACCTGCCGTTACTAACTTATGTTTAACATTATATTTTTTTACTTTCATCAGCTTCACGCTGCAGCCAGGGTAGGCAGAGATAACGTGGGTATCTAGCTGCTAAGACCGTTACGTTACCCACTTTCTGCCGAATTTACATTGCGTGTTGAGTTGCGGAACTCAACGCCGCGTTTTGCCATGTTGATTTTAAGTAGAGTTTTTTTCTTTAAGGAATTTGGGTACATAGTGTAAGGACACTTTGTTTCCATTAAAACACTTCCGTTCCCCAATTTCTGATGCATTTGAACCATTGCGTGTTAATTATAAGATCTAAGTTGAGGTTAAAATATTTAAAGACAGTTGAATGACGCAGTTTGCTTAAAATCAGATCAGAATTTTAATCATCGATAAGTATATAATTAATAATTATAATATTATAGTAAGATCCTTCCACTGTTCTCATAATTTCTCTAATACATTCAATTGGGCGGAGACAGAAGTGTGTGAGCATTAAATGCTTAGAAATACAAGGGTATAATGCAATAATTATCACTCGCTGACTTACTCAGCTCCATGCTGTATCAACTGACTATTCGGAACTCAAAGGCGCGCTTGGCTTGTCACCAGAGAGAAGAAATTTAATATATAAATTGAAAATATTAAATATTTCATTTCTTCTAGTGGGCATCGAACCCACAAGCCGTCACCTTCAAAGACACATGGTTATGTTGCTAAGCCACGTTCCACAGGTCTCAATTATAATTTACTATTTAATTATAGTTAACGTATAAACTGTCAAAAGAATTTAGAAAGATTACAAATCTGAACGTATAATTTTGACCTTCTCAATATATGATTACTCCATATGTGTAGATAGAACGTAGGAAAACATTGATTTCAACGATTTTCCTTGTACTTTAAAATTGAAGATGCTACCTACAACCAAGGCCGATATCTCAGAAGACAGCTCAAACTTGCTCAGTATTTATATAAGACTAAGTAAATACTATACTATTTACACATACATGTGTAAATCACGAAGTGACGTCCAATCGTTACCTGGTCAGATATATTTTTGTTTAATAAATTAGAGATATGAGGCCAGTGGTGTGTTAATGTAAACTACAACTTGTGAGTTGTGGGTTCGATCCCCACTCGAGGAAATTAGCTGTTTAATATCTTCATTTCTTCGCTCTGCTGTCACGTCAAGGCTTGTCGTGGCGCAGCGGCACAAGAGTGTGACTGTAACCGACATGGTCTGGGTTCGATCCCCAGTCGAGGAAATGAAATATTTATTATTTTCAATTTAAATATTTAATGTTTCATTTCTTCTCTCTGGTAACAAGGCAAAGCGGCGGCGTTGAATTCCGCCACTCAACACGCAATGCCTCAAATTCGGCGGAAAGTGGGGAACGGAAGTGGAACGGAGTGTCTTAACACTAGGTTCCCGGGTTCCGTCTGCCTACCCTGCCTCGTGCGTGTTGCAGCGTGAAGCTATAAAAAATAAAAAAAAAAATCTGTACCTCTGACTCTGTCTACCCTGCCAGGTGCGAGATACAGTGTCAAGCCAACGATAGGATCGGCGAGGTGGAAATATTAATATTCACTTTTCAATAAAATCATGCTTAGTAAATAATTCAAATTAAATATTTAATGTTATCATTTCTTCGCACTGATAACAAGGTAAAGCACGGCGTTGAGTTCCACCACGAAAGAAACAGAGGTCTTATCACTAAGGTCTCAAGTTCCCTCAGCCTACACTGCCAACTGCGGGATACAGCGTGAAGCAGAGTGAATAAAATGAGTCAAAATAATGAATACTTTATTATTTTTATATATATACAAATAGATGACTTCAGTGTTTAGCATTCAACATAAATAGTACACATGTACATAGATATCTTGAAATGATTGGGCCGCTTATTTTCCATTCAGAGACGTTCGTCATTAGTTTACGACAGACGTAAAGCTGTATATAGAATTTATTTAAATAAAAATTGTAGCCATATTATTATATTCGTGGTTGTTTTTTTCCTTCATTTCACATAAACGAAGACAATTTGAAGTTCTGCCAAGTTTAAAATTATTATTTTATTTTTGAAAAATACTTTTAACACAATTTTTAAATAAATTAATTTTACGAATCCAAGGAAATGTGAAATTTGTTACAATTTTTTTTTAATACGATTTACATAACATTAAAATAAGATTTATTATCTGTATAAAATTTCGTTAAGTATATCTTGTGCTATAAGCGTGGGAAATAAAATTTGAATAACTCGTTCGTAGTATTCTTCTATAATGGGTATATCGTATTTTTTTGTTTCGTACAAACAAAGGCGGTTATAAGTTGTATGTCATATAAAATTTAATAATTTTAAAATATTTTAAAATACTAATCACAATAATGAAAAAATTTGACATATAAGTTTTTTAATAAAATCTTAAAAAAAATATAATAATACAGAATAAAAAAGGCTGTCATTGCCAAATGGAACGACGGAATTCCGCCACTCAGCACGCAATGCCTCAAATTCGGCGGAAAGTGGGGAACGGAACTGGAACGGACTGTCTTAATACTAGGTTCCCAAGTTCCCTCCGCCTATACAGCGTGAAGCTGAGTAGAGTAGTGAGTTTTTCGAGTGAGAACGCAACCAGATCAACGACAGGCTAGATAATTTCTTGTATTTACATCATTTTCAATTCCCTACCCTGGATGACAACGTGTGGCTTTGTGTTTCAATATTCATCACGTAAAAATGTCTCAACACCTCTTTTATTGCTATGCGGTAAACGTGAAAAACATGAAGTTGATTAGTAATAAAAGTTAAAATCTTAGAAACAACGAGGCCTTTTCTTATAACTTTCAATATAACATTGATAGATATTTGCTTTATATAAATATTAATGACATATATCATATTTCATATGACGGAAACACACGTACATATCCTTTTAAACCTGATTTAAAAGGGTAGAGCTTAGTCAACTAATTATCTACAGTAGCAAGGTTTTCTATTTGTAGCACTTTGTTTTATTTGCTGGCCGTTATTGTGTAATGTTTGTATTGAACATACAATTCTTAATGATTCTACATACATTGTCTAAATCCTATTCAAAGTTAATATTACCTACCTATAAATACATAGTATAAAATAAAATTACTTTTTCCGTCTGTCCCTATATATGCTTAGATCTTTAAAAGTGCGTTACCGATTTTGATGTAGTTTTTTTAGATATATAGAATGATTCAAGAGAAACGTTTTTGTGTAATAAATAATAAGATTTTTGAACAAATGGCTAAAGTATGATAGTATTTATCAAAGAGATTCGGAGCTATTTCGGCGTACGCTGCCTAAACCAGGCAGGTATGTATATGAAAACAATGTATGGTGAGATAGTAATAGGGCTCAATATTCACTATATATATTCTTTGTGTTTGTCTGTACGTTTGTTACACGGTATTCTCATAAGCGCTAGCCAGATTTAAATGCAGTTTTCATTATTATATATCTTCAAGTGGCAACCTCACCTCAACATTTAGTGTTTGTTATTAAGTTCGACAATATTTTTACATTTTTTTTTTAATTTAGCCGAAATTTTAATTTTCAATATTACAGATATTGTCTTAAAAATGATAATATTAGCATGACAAAAAAATATGTAGTGTAATAAATGAGGGAGAAGAAACAATGTAATTTCAACCGAAGTTGCGTAAAAATATTAATAATTCGTTCTCCGAAGTGAAAACAAGACAGAGGTTAACTTTTTAGAATAAGATTTTGCTTTTACTATGAATTTTACTGAAATTGGCTTCGACTATTCAATATTTAGTAGGTATTTCGAAAATCGACTGTTTTTCCACCATATTTCCTCTGCCCATACTGTTGATATTAATGTTGATATGCGAGATAAAGCGAGAAGCTAAAAAAATCACGTTTGGCAAAATTTTATTTAAATTATACTGACAAAAAAGCACACATATATACATATATTATATAATATAGCGATAAATACTTTGTTATTCGAGATACATTTTGATCACGACAATCATTAATTTTCAACACAACGAGTGTTTTGTGAAGGTTTTCAACTAAAATTCAAAGTTTTAATAGTTTTTGTGGTTAGGTATTCGGTTCAAGGACATCAAAAAAAAAAACGATAAAAAAGCTGTGACGAATATAAAACAGGAACAACTATAGTGCCTTCGAAATTATGACATACAAGCTTAACTCGCGTATTCACCCGTGTTGATTATTTTGTCTATTAGAGAACTGAATAGCTATATTGAAACATTTAAGCTAATGGTGATTATTCTTAGATTTGATTAAAACTTTAATATTTATACTTTAGCATTTAGTGAGATAGATAGATAAACTCTTTATCGCATATAAAAAAATAATAATAAAAATAATACAGCATTTACATAAATTATAAAAAACAACTCACTCTCACTCACTCAGCTTCACGCTGTATCCCGCACATGGCAGGGTAGGCAGAGGGAACTTCGAAACTTAGTGTTAGGACACTCTGTTCCATTTCCGTTCCCCACTTTTCCGCCGAATTTGAGGCATGGCGTGTTGAGTGAACGGAACTCAACGCCGCGTTTTGCCTTGTACCAGAGCGAGGAAATGAAAACATTAAATATTTAAATAGAAAATATGAAATATTTCATTTCCTCGAGTGGGGATCGAACCCACAACCTGTCAGTTACATTATTTTATGTATATGTAAGTAATTTGGTGTATGTCTATTTAACTGTTTGAATAATTTCATCCTTCATCAGATCTTTATCAGTACTTCAAAACTTATAATAATCCACTTAATTTACCGTGATATTACTGACACTTAATTTGACTGACACTGAATTTACTGTGTATTTTCCACAATACGTGACACTGGCATTTAGTTTGCTCCTGTCATCGCAAAATCAGGCCATACAATAAAAAAAAATATTTATAGACACATCATTACTGAATAATTAATTAATATTATTTTATATATGTAAAAATATTCATGAAAATTAATGTCATCCAACTAACTATAGTTACTATCAAAATTAGTATGTTAAAATGGCTTAGACCTTACATAGATTTATATGTAGCATAGCTTTGGATGGTTTACGTAAAGATAGATATTCTGCACTTATTTATTATATATATTTCAGATTTCATATAGTGTACGAAAATATGCACCTGTACAAAAAAGCTTACTATTTTCTGGTATTATTCGTAGTTTTGTTCGCTTATTGTTTGCACATGCTATTTCATTTTTTTTCAGTTTCACGCTGTATCCCGCAAATAGTTGGGAAGGCAGAGGGAACTTGGGAACCTGTGCTAAGACTCTTCGTTCCGTTCCCCACTTTCCGCCTATATAAAGGCGTTTGAGGCGCGCCACGACTAACCTGAAATCCTAAATCTCAAACAAATATGTGTTTATTAATTAAATGTTGATCAAAAAATATTATATATAAGCTTTACATATTTTTTACAAACTTATGGTTCCAAAGTATTTTCCTTTCTTTTCGTATTAAGGATAAAAAATGAATAATTTTTATTGTAGCTAGCTTTAATAATAAAAGATTTTCATGAGAGAAATAAATAAAAATATTCTTTTTTCAGAAGAAACATGTACAACAATAGACGGTGGAGTTGGCAGTTGTCTCAGCATAACTACTTGCGGACCATATGTAAAAATATTACAGCAAGCTAGAACTAACCCCGAAGCTGTCCAAATCTTGAGGAAAGCCCACTGTGGCTTCGAAGGCAATAACCCTAAGGTAACAGACAATGTCTTAAACGGAAGATAAATTAAAATTTTAAGAATAAATAGATCATATTATATTCTTTATTCTTAAAATTGGTTTTTGACTCCCTTAATATAAAAGCGACGATTATCTTTCCAATTCCACCACTCTGGAAAACTTTGTGAACTGGATTGCGTGGGGAATGGAATGTATTAACTTAACCCGGTCCTAGCTCCTCTGCTTACTATTAAATGTAAATCGATATAAGTAGGGACTTAATAACAATTAATTACACCGTAGTAGAGTATTTATATACCTATCATACTTGGAATTTTGAATAGAGTAACTGTTGAGTTTCTTGCCAGCTCTTTTAGGCGGGCCTGCCTTTCGAGGTGGTATTTTCCTGTAGGACATACAGATATTTCTATGTATAATATGTAATATATAAATTAATAGTAGGTATATACATTTCAATACATTACATATTATTATCGAACACCTGTCGCAACGGTCGATAGTCAAAAAATGACCTTTTAATGTTTGCCTCGTTGTTAAGATTATTACTATTTAAAAAGCCACTATTTAGAACCAAAAATACATTATATTTCAGATATTTAATTATTCTGTGTAACTAAATGTAGACAGTGTTTAGATTCGCTAAACAAGTGTAACTTCTCCATAATCGATTTTACATACTAACTTAAATAAAATGTACGCTTGCCTTGTGCCTGTAAATTATTGTGGGTTCGATGTATGTTCGAGGGAAATTTTTTATATACATTTTCTACCTCTAATGGACAAAACTTGAAAATGGCTCAAACTTGGTTAACGAAACATCTTGACATTTTATCATTATATCTCGTTTCTAATGTGGAATAATAATTAAAGCTGGAAAACAAAACTAAATTTGTAACTTTTTTTTTCTAATAAATGGTTATTCTCACAGGTTTGTTGTCCTCGCCAAAGTATCCCTGATGCTCCACCTCCAGTACCAACATCAGCACCAAGTACACTAGCCCCAGTGATACCTGACCCTAACTCTAATTCACCGTCTGGCAAATCATTGCCATCTTCGGACTATCTGGACAGGTTCCCCGTTCCCCCTGAATGTGGAGTCAGCAATGCGTCATTCAGTCGCGTTGTGGGAGGTATAGACGCTAAGCTAGGTAAGATTGAGTTTATAGATTTAATTTTTAAATAACGTCGAGATCGGTAATTTATTCTCTCTGGCTTCCTTGCTAGAGATAAATCATGAAGCATTACAAAAAATGCGGCGTTGAGTTCCGCCACTCAACAAGCAATGCCTCAAATTCGGCGAAAAGTGGGGAACGGAAGTGGAACGGAGTGTCATAACACTAGGTTCCCGGGTTCCTTCTGCTACCCTGCCTCGCGCGGGATACAGCGTGAAGCTATATAAAAAAAATTACAAAAAATAATTATATCAGTCTTAACTTACGTCGTCTTTGTCGTCGTTGTCGATGTCCACTACTACTAGTCATTAAGCCACTTGTATGTATGTATTTCCTACAATATACTACTAAACTTAAATTTAAAAAGCGTATAAAAATTTTGAACGAAGCAGGATTTGAACCGGCGCCTCTGGAAAACCGTTCCAGTCTAAAAGTTCTGTACTAAGTGTGGAATAACACTTTAAAACATAGTAAAAAAAAAAAATCTTAATACTATTTTTTTTTTCAGGTGATTTCCCTTGGATGGCACTCTTGGGCTACAAAGGCAGATCAGGTTCACCAACCAGATGGCTCTGTGGAGGTTCTTTGATTAGCACCCATCATATCCTCACCGCCGCTCATTGTATTCATAACCACGAGAATGATCTGTAAGTAGAATCTGTCGTGATAATAGTAATAAGTAGGGTACAGCCTGATATATCTGGGATATAATATAAAATTTCAAACGAAACTATTTTATCTTATTGGTGTATTAGTACCATAAGTAAACTGACAGTCCACTTATAACCAGTATTCATCTTTTTTAGTTAACTTCAGCTGTATCCCGCAAATAGCACGGTCAGAACCAGGAACGGGAAGAAGTGGGGAACGGAAGTGGAACGGAGTGTCATAACACTAGGTTTCACTTCCGTTCCCTCTGCCTACCCTGCCTAGTGCGGGATACAGCGTGAAGCTGAAAAAAAAAAAAAAGAACCAGGAACCTGGCAACCTAATGTAGTAAAACACTTCGTATCTATTAGGGGTACTTCCGTTTCCCACTTTCCGCTGAATTACTAAGGATTTAATTTCATTTAAGCCTCGTCATCAGCGTCAGCGTCATCACCTTTAGAGTATTCGAAACGTCAATTCAAGAATATGTGTACAGAATCTGGATTCATTGCTTAATCCGGTTACAATAAAAAAAATAAAATAAAAGTTTCGTTTTAAACCGCCCTAAATTAAATTGTCAATTCTTCTAATATTTCTGATATATTATCGATGAGTTTCTTATTCATACATATTCACTGTTACTAATAAAGCAAACACGTCAGTTGTTTATGTGTATAAAAAAAAGATAAGAAACTTGATTTTAAATCTTACTTTATATTTTGAACTATTTTTAAAGTGTCAATTAACACTTAGAAAAGAAGAGTAGACTTAATGAGACGAATAGACTTAATGAGAAGAATGAGAGAAAGAAGAAGAAAGAAGAGTAGACTTAATGAGAAGAATGAGAGAATCTTAAAATTAAACGGTTGTCAAGAGGCGTGGGTTCATTTCCTGCTACGTTCAATTTTTTATACGTGATGTAAATATATATTTTACACGAAGATTTTACAATATATTTTTTCAATCATAATATTTCCACGTAGTTTGATGTAATTGCGTAATATTTGTTATATCCGTTTCAACGTTATTACGCCTAGTGTAGTAATTTATCGTGGATAATTTGTTTCATAAATCCTAGAGTGGCAGAGTAATTTGACTTATTAAACTCAACTTATGTGAGGTGTGAAGGTTAATTTTTATATATCATCGTTGTGAGAGTAGACTGTAACATTTTCAGTCATATATTATAAATTCGTCTACTGTAGGTAATTTTTTTTAAGCGATTATATAAAGATCTACTATTCTCCTACCATTAGTATTTTAAGAATATTTGAATTACCCATAAATCTTAGTTCTTTGTAAAAGTGACCTTAAAATTAAATATTTGCTGCATAATCTGTATTCTTAAGTAATATACGGTTTCAGATACGTTGTACGTCTCGGCGAACTGGACCTGGCTAGGGAGGACGAGGGAGCAATACCAATAGATGTTCTTATTAAATATAAAATCAAACACGAAGAATACAATCCTAAAGCATTCACTGATGATATCGGCTTATTAGTTTTGGAACAACGTATACAATTCACTGGTTAGTATTATTTTAGGGCTGACCTGAAGGTTATATCAGTATTTTAAATATACATTCTCAAAATATGAGAATGTTTTTGTTTATATCCATAAATTCGTATGTATTTTAATAAAATGTTTTATCAGCTTTACGTAGCATGTATTTTAATAAAATATTTTATCAGCTTCACGTAGCATCCCGCACATGGCAGGGTATGCAGAGGGAACTTGGGAACCTAGTGTTAAGATTCTCCATTCCATTCCCACTGTATTTTATCATTGTTATTATATAAATTATACCTTTTTTTATTACAGACCTGATAAAACCTATCTGTATACCAGACACCACCGAACTGAGAGCCAAAAATTTTGAAAATTATAATCCACTTATTGCCGGATGGGGTGACACTGAATTCCGTAAGTTATATTATATTTTATTACAAAGACAACATACCAATTGTCCTGGAATGTCACTAGGATTTATTTTTCTGAATAAAATTGTATGTAGATCTTCATATTAAAAAAGAGAGTTTCTTGAAGACCCTTTGCAGCTGAACTACATTTGGAGAAAGTCGCGGTTTTAAAAATGTAATTAAAAATAAACATTGCTTTGCTTTGGGCATTGTATATTGGTTTCCACGTATGATGGGGTTGCTTCAAATGAGCTAACATGTTGAAAAGAGAGATAATATATTAACGAGAATATCTCATGGTTTCTCAAATTTTATTATTATATTGCGTAGAAATAAATAAATTATCAATATTATTTCTTTACCAGGTGGTCCATCAGCGACGCATCTCCAAGTGTTACAACTGCCAGTCGTCAGTAATGAATACTGTAAGAACGCGTACTCGTCATACAAATCCCAAGTTATCGACGAGCGGGTGCTTTGTGCCGGATTCAAGAAGGGTGGAAAAGACGCCTGCCAGGGTGACAGTGGCGGTCCTTTAATGCAACCTATTGTGAGTTTATTGATAATTAATTGTATATATTAGTTAATGAATAAATTTTATCATTAAATATTTAATTAAATAAGAGTGCTCCATATTTTTTAAAGATAGGCAGGTCCAATGTTGGTATATTTTATGGATGGCAAGAAACACCAATACTTTATTATACTTAAATAAAAAAAGGAAAACTTATAAAATATTCCGATATAAATTCTACAGTATAACATTTAATCATATAAAGATTTAATTGCAATTGTACAGACTATGCTTACCTTTAAATACCACTATTGGCTAAAAGAAATATGTATATGCAATTAAATCAATTTACTTTCTATAACCACCTTGTGGTTAACATAGTTTAGCTTTCACGGTCTGCGGAGGGGATATGGGAACATAGTGTTAAGGCACTCCGTTCCGTTCCCAGTATTCTCTAAATTTAAGGCATTGCGTGGTACCTGGCAGCACTAAACGCTGCTCTTTCTCCCTCATTACCAAAGCGGTCATATGAAAATATGAATTTAAGTATGAAATACAAGTCCTGTAAGAGGCCTGTCGTGGCGCAGCGGCACAAGAGTGTGACTGTAACCGATAGGTTCTGGGTTCGATCCCCAGTCGAGGAAATGAAATATTTAATATTTTCAATTTAAATATTTAATGTTTCATTTCTTCGCTCTGGTAATAAGGCAAAGCGCGGCGTTGAGTTCCGCCACTCAACCAACACGCAATGCCTCAAATTCGGCGGAAAGTGGGGAACGGAAGTGGAATGGAGTGTCATAACACTAGGTTTCACTTCCGTTCCCTCTGCCTACCCTGCCTAGTGCGGGATACAGCGTGAAGCTGAAAAAAAAAAAAAAAAAGAAATACAAGTCGTACGCCTATGCCCCTGCGTTACGACTGCCCTCGATATTGAATGGCCCTGCCTCAATATTTTTCATTATTATTTTAGTATCATTAGAGAATCATTAACGATATTATTTATCTTTACAGTACTATCAAGGAAATCTTACGACATACATCTATCAAATAGGCGTAGTGTCGTACGGAAAGCGTTGCGCCGAAGCGGGATTCCCCGGAGTGTACTCGCGGATCACGCACTTTGTGCCTTGGCTCGCCAAATATGTTCTTGGCATTGAATAAAACCCGACTTATGTATGAAAACGGCTTGTTTAGAATAGATAGACAAATTATTATAATAGGATAATTAAGATTAAATATTCATAGTTTTTATAGATTTTTTTTAATTTAATTTATCTCATAATAACCACTCGTTGACAAAGACAGCTATTTCAAGCTTTTTTTTTTCTTTTATAAATTTCCTGTAAAGTTGAGATTATTTTATTATCTTTCTAGAAACTTCAAATTGTGTTTTTGTATTGTCATACTTTATTTTTGTTTGTGCTTATTATTTCAACAAGTAAACTACAATAAAAATATATTTATTATTTGAAATGTTAAGTGATAAAGAATATCTATCTAATATTGTTGTGATAGTAATTTAAATAATATATATTATCATTTTATTTATCATTCAAGTAGATGTGGGAAATAAATTATATATCAGTCTATATTATCTTTTGGAGCAGTAAAAAAGTAACTAACAGATGATATTAAAGCATTGGGATCTTCACTATTTGAAATTTTCTTATATAAAACTACTGGTGTTACAATTTAAAAGTCATTCTTGCCATGTTTTAATTAAATAATTTCTTTTTTCTGATTGCTATTTACTTTCTTTTTAAAGTATAACACTACTTACTACTTATATTTGTAAAATATATATCTATTAAAATATGTTTAGACAAATTTGCTGACAGCAATAAGACCAAAATTATTAAGAATATTTTTTTTTTACAAAACTAACTACTAATTTTTCTTATAACGTTATCCTCAATGAGATCCGATGTATATAAGTTCAATGACAGACAGACATGTTTCTTTAATAACATCCTACATCATTTTTAACTTCATTAGTATTGGAAATATATTTTTTGCACATTTATGTTGAAAAATGTATGTTAAATACAATGTAGTAAAATAATAGAATAAACAGTATTGAAATATCTTTTTAAGCATCAGTTTAAAAAAAATCACATTAAAAATGTAACATATATTTATATTTATAATTATAATATTTTCAAGTTTAAATAACTAATCAGCACCTGAAGTAAATAATCTCATTTCAATTTTGTAAATATTCTAATAAGATATTTAAGAATAGCTCCTTCTGTTTGATAAGTGCTTGTTAAAGTTGCTATTAGTGCTTACTTTTAATATCTTTACATGTCCTGATACGCTCTTATATATAAATATCTTGATAAAAATCTATCTATTACTTTAACAGTTACTTATCAGACAGCAGTGATAAATGGCCTCATCTCAAAAATCATAAATATGTGTTTATGTACTAGTTTTTATATCCAGTGACTCGATAAATAAATGATTTAATGACAATTAGTAGCTTTTTTATTAAATTTCACCCATCCTGTTAACTAACGAGGGATTCGATGAGTCTTTGTAGAGGAAATGTTTATATAATAATGTTCTTTACACTCATTCACTCACCTTCACGCTTTATCCCGCACATGACAGGGTAGACAGTGGAACCTTGGGAACCTAATGTTAAGATACTCCGTTGTATTTCCCACTTTCCGTCTCTCACTTTAAATTTTTGAAGTGTCAAATCTAAAATCACTTGTGAAATTTTATTATACATACGTGTACCATGTTCCATAGAAGACTTACATACTTTTTTTTCTTTATATTACATCTTTAAATTATCATTTTATATGCCCTGTATGATATCAGCACATAGCAAGGTAGGATTGGGCACTTGGTGTTAAGACATTTCATTCCTCTTAATATACTTCTGCTTTTTGTTATACCGAGGATATTGAAATATTTATTATTTCGCACCCTGAGAAGCAATCAAATTTACAAACGTCTCATCCTTTAGGGGGAGACCTCGGTTGACCTTCGAAAACACAGTATCGACGATACTGGAGGAAGGTCACGTAAAAAGCACGAGGACCCCCCGGAGGGCATGTATGAAGAGGTTGATGGCAGTGGACGAGGCGAAAGAGGTATGCCGAGACCGTAGCGTTTGGCGCTCCGTTCTCTCTGCCTACCCCGCTAGGGATATAGCGTGAACCTAAGTAAGTAAGTAAGTAAGTCTCATCCTTGTGCTATCAGTCTAAAAAACATAAGGTGGTAGTACGATGATTTTCTTGAACGAATTAACTTGTGTGTCTTGAAAAACATGGCAGGAGTCCATTATACTCGCACGTATGTATTTCCACCCTCACTAACTCTCTTCTATTTTGTGCATATTTTGGTGACACCTTTTATTTTTTTCTTCGTGATTCATTCATCATTTCGTTGTCACGTAGTTGTTTAAGTTTCCAGCTGCAATACGTCAGTTAAAGATACGACGTCTTCGGATAAATAAAATATTTATTGGTATTAGTTGCAAATTTCTTGTAAATGACTGCTTTCATCTAAGTTCACGCCTCCTTAATGCAGGGCCAGAGCATGGTGTTAAAAACGTTAGCGATGATCAAAAATGTTGGATGGCGGCCACCTTAAGCAACAGCAACTAGCGTGTCTGACTCACTCCGAGTTTGGGAAACACCGTCAAATGTCCATTGTGGAAGGCATATTGTAGGTCTTCCACCGCTGTGTCAAATAAGTGAAGTTGATCACAGTTCAGTCTATCAATTGTTGTATCATCTAGCTCCAATAAATAGGCTGAACCATGATCAACTTCATTTAAATCGTTATTTCCAAATTTTCCGTATTTCCAAATTTTAATCGTTATTTCCAAAGTTTCAGTAATCCGTGATCAGTGGTCAGTTGTCGCCTGGAGCACTTATATTAAAATATCCGACAAGATTGCGCCGCTTATTCACTGAATGGGGTTGAGATAAACGCCTTTAAAAATTATTTGAAAGTAACTACTGTGTGTGTGCTGGAGATGGGGGAGAGTGTATATATTTAGTTTGTGTGTGTGTGTTTGTGCTTAAATTTAGTATATGGAAATTATGATAAGTAATGAATATTCATTATCTTTAAGTTCATATCGATATTATTATATCGATATTTGAATTCAAAATTACCATAAATAAAATATAAAATGTTTTTATTGCAAAAATAAGTACATCGGTAATCTCTCATGTTTTATATTTAGAAAAGACGCCACCACTTATTTCGCATTTTAAAGTACGTAAAATCAGTGTTTTTGTTACCGCTTGTTTTGATTTTTTATTTAAAACGTATAATCTAAACTGCACTATTGTTAGTAACGCGTTGAAAGCTGAACTGAAAGCACTATTCCTACAAAAGTACCAAATTTCGAAAATTCTTTTGTTCTGTTTTTTTACAGAAAACAATCGCTTTAATATGAAACTATGTTTAAATGAAAACCATAATTCAAATGTGGTCGTTTGACAATATTAACATTTTAATCAAAACAAAAATATGAGGTACTGAGTGACTTACATTATTTTTGATACTTGGAAAATGTCTATTTTATATACAATAAACTGATTTTAGAGAGGTACATCTCTTACTAATATCATAATTGTAGGCACAAGGGTATGATTGTAAACGATAACTTGTGAGTTCGACACTCTAGTGAAAGAAATATTTAATATATTAAAATAAATATTATAATATCGTATTCAATTCTTCGCACTGGTAACAAGGCAAAGGGCGGCTTTGAGTTCCCCCACTCAACACACAATACCTCAAATTCGGCGAAAAGTGGGGAACGGAAGTGGAACGGAGTGTCTTAACACTAGGTTCCCAAGTTCCCTCTGCCTACCCTGTCATTAGCGGTGTACAAAAAGCCAAAAGAGTCCACAATTATGAAATTTGTCTAAAAGTAATCATACACATGTTGTTTTTGTGTGCGTGCCTTAAAACTTCAGTTTTGTAATTTTTTAAACGGTTGTTCTTTCTGTCGTCATATAATCCTAAAATGAGTACGAAACCTTGGATAGAAGAGTCCGACTTGCAATTGACCGATCTTTTTGGTAGAAATTCCATTACACAGATCAAAATTTCAGTTTCTATCTAATTACTGATGAATCATTAAATGCGAAACTTATTATCGTTATGTTCAAAATAATCTACAAATTTGCACTTCTTATTATTTATCTTAGGCGATAGAGATAAAAATAACAATTTGTTTACTAGGCTAGTTTTTCGATTTCAATTGAAGTATATATTAAAAATGTAAACCTCTTGTTGTTAAAATAAATTTTAAATTCAATTATCTTAAAAACCTGCTTGAATAATGTTTTAAGAAAGCGAAATATGAATATTACAGAATAAGAATGAAAGAAATATAGATAGTGTGATGATGTGACCTCTTCGTAGGATATGCGGACTTTAGCTGACCGTATCCACAATGAAGCGATACACAGAATGGCATGTATTAGCGAGGATGTCACGGTGAGAATGAAGAAAAACGTGTTCAGGTGGTTTGGGCACGTCAAGAAGTTAAAAGTGACAAAAGAATAGCAAAAGTAAAAAATATTTATAAAGCAAGAATGTGTGGTAATAGAGGCCAGAGGCGTCTTTGGTTCAATCGGTATTGGTTCTATTAGGTATGTGTACTGGAAAGGAGAGGTAGAAAATGTAGCGTTTGCTTAACTTAAGTTTAAGACACTCTTCCACTTTCCGCCAAATTTGAAGCCGTTTGTGTTGAGTGGCAGAATATAAAGTCGCACTTTACCTTTTTACAGATTAAATATGTCATTTAAAATATTAAAGATTTAATTTCCCTGCGAGATATTTATCTCCAAGTAGCAAGCATCACCATAATAATAGGAAACAAGATATTAAAAAGCTGAATGATTTTTTTTGTACCAGAAAAACTTTTATGTTTTAGGGTTTAATGGATTCTTTGATACTGTCAACAGTAGTATATTCATAAAACTTTAAGCCCTCAGCGTAAAGATAGATCGTGTAGGTCATAATAGAGTCAATCAATCTTGAGAAGAGAAGAGGAGATAAAATACCACCTTGAGGCATACCATCTTTCTAAACGTTGCCAGTTTAGAACCATTAATCCGACCTACACGGTCAAACTTTTGACGTCCCAGAAGATAGGGATAAAATAATTCTAAGGCTGAATCTCTGACATTAACACTAAGTAAATGAGCTAAGCATCGTGATATTTTGTATTGAATGCATTGCTAAATTCAATTAAAATAAGCATGGTTGAATTTCCTTTTTTCATTGCCACGCTAATATCATTAGTAACTCTCCACAAAGCAGTAGTTGTGTTGTGTCAAAATGTTGTGTTTTGATAAATAAGAGGATATAAAATGTTGCTTTAAATAAAAAATAATAGCAGTCGTGGGACTGCCGATAGAAGTGAAAACGGAACTATTAAGTTGAGAGTAATTAAAACTATATGCAAAAATTATATGATTTTTTTTATGTTTTATTTATTAGTTACATATGATGGGTTAAACAAATCATGAACAAAATATAAATACAAAGTGGTTGAAAAAATAATTAATATACAATTATCTTAATTATACATAGTATTTATATTTACACGAATTTCAATGAATTCAAGTTTGAACATTATTTTCATTATTTACATCATTGTCGTGGCTCACAAAATTATACTTATCCAAAAATCGTCCAACGCGCACATAATACAGTCAGAAATAGCCGATGTATTAGAGTATACGTGTACACAGGCTACTGCGCGTGCGCTAGTCTGGGTCTCCATAGCGATAGATATACTATTATCATTAGCATGTCGGTGACGCGAACCGAGGATTTTACCCTCTACCAAAACGCTCATCGCGCCTAAAGAAGTTTTCACTTCAAAAAATAAGTGATCATTATATATAACGGCGCGACGACAACGTTAATAAATAAACTGTGTAAATAAATTAATAATGTCAGTTTCAATCTTACAAATGTTTTCATGATTTATCAGTTATAAAACCTAAATTAATTAGGGCTAAATTACAATAATTTGCTATTGTTAAAATATTAGTAGATAACAATTGATGACAACTAGTTTTTGTAAAATTCATTGGGGGGGGTAATGGTCTAAATATGAGTGATTTTTAATACTCGTGGTATTCTCACTGGCATTCTCACATTTGCATTAGCAAAGACTGAGAAGTTTTAATTGTTATAAATAAAAGTGTTTGAAGTAATATTTTATTTTATTTTTATTGTCATGGAAAGTTGAGACATTATTGAAGAAAATGACGAGAGTATTGCTGGCATCAATATTTTTAAAAGCAACTCGGCACCGCCTGCTTTGACATATAAGCATAATGTAATTTATTACAATTTGATTTATTATTTTAAGGAAATGTTTGAATAAAAAAAATATATAAATCATTTATAAATATAATATAATATATTTTCGTGTGATTCTGGCTTAGAATAGGATCACCCTGGTACTGATGATGTCGTAAGAGGCGACTAAAGTACGTGTGGGAGAGCCGTTGTCAGCAATGGTAACGCGCATGGGCAGACTCGAACGGATTGTTACCACCCCCGGCATTTAAGACCGGCGTTAAGTAGTGGCTTTGGCCACTGCGTTTCGCATCAGGTAATGCCGTTCGAGTCACATGCTATTTTTAAGATCTAACCTACTTTAACTCCAAATTAACGTGATTCGCACAAGACTAATTAATACAAGTTTGTATAATAATATGTAATATTCTCATAAAAAAGATGTATCATTGTTACTTATAATATACGATGTAAAGTTTTGTTAAAAAGAGATGTCACGCTGAATTTCTTTCGCCGGTTCTTCTCAAGTCTGAGGCAGTAACTTTAGTGAACTGGTGGTAAATTGTCTGACGTTCAAATAATTAATCTAATTTAAAAATTTCATTCAAAATTAAAACCTATAATCTTCTTATATTGAATAAAATATTTGACTTGAAATTGAAATTATATAGTTTTGCTTATTATCACGATTTCTGATTCCTTTTTATTTTTTACTTGTGGATAGGTCTTCGGTTCTAGGACATAAAAAAATATACAAAAGTTGTGTTCCTCTTTTATAAGAGGAAAACTTGGCTTATAGCCTAAAATTATAATATACATATATTATCAAATCGTGGCATCGCCCGCATTTATACTTTATATGGCCATTTTGTTGTTTCTTGTTTGGTTGAAAAACTGTCTTCATTCTGATTAAATGTTTGCTTGACCTTTCCTCTTTAACCACTCCATAAATACCTAACCTAAAAATTGATGTTTATGTGGTTATTTTCTTTTTTTATTATTAATTTCTATTTTATATTAAAAATAACCATTGAAGTACGGATCCGTGCCAATTTTACGATTGTAGGTTAACAAGAAGTAAAATATATAAAAAAGACAAACTTAAATTTGCGGGCATATATACTCATATTGTATTATTGTGTAATGAACTACATACACACATAAGCTTGTAATAGGTTTTTATTTCACGGCTTTTTAGGCCAACAAATAAAATGTAACTGTTTATGCCAAAAAAATAAACAAAAAATAAATGAAGTCCCCATATATTCTGATAACATAATTGAACTTCATGCAAAATGCAGAAAAATCAATACATAACTAGTCGTATCTTTGACTGCTATGACATAGAAACTTGAATTTTTTATACGAACGTAGACTTGCATATATGATATTAATTTCAGATATTTCCATAAGAAAAAATAAAGCGAATTCGCTTCTACTGATTAGAGCGATTTGACGTCATAAAGCATGAATATCACATTGTTTAAATGTTAATTATCAAAAAGGAACCATCTACAGACAATATTTTGTTGCATCTATTAATATTTTTTTTATTTATGTTTGTGTCAAAATACTCAACTTTACTCAGCTTCAAACTGTATCCCGCACATGGCAGAATAGGCAGAAGGACTTGGGAACATGGTGTTAAGGTACTCTGTTTCATCCCCAGTATTCGCCAAATTTGAGGCATTGCATGTTGAGTGTCGGATTTCAACGCCGCGCTTTGCCGTATTGCCATAGCCTAAAAATGAGAAACGAAATATTTAATGGTTAAATTTAAAATATTAAGTATTTCCTTTCCTCTAGTGGGGATCGAACACACGAATTTCAAAGCTTTCGCGTGAATATTAAATAAAAATTAAGCGCGTAAATAAAAATTTATTAAAATAATTATAAATAATCGATTTCTGTATCGATGTTCATTACTTATTATACAAAGCCAGCATGAGAAAACATTTTATAATAGAAATTATTATTATTATTATTATTATTTTTCAAAAGAAGCGTGTACAGCAATCATTGGTGATAGTGACGTGGTCAGTTGTGTCAGTATTAATAATTGTGAGCCATATTTAAAATTATTGCAACAACCTAGAGTTAATCCTGAAACTGTCCAAATTTTGAAGAGAGCTCACTGTGGTTTTTAGCTTTCCGCTGTATCCTACACATAGAAGTTAAGAGGTACCTAGGGAAGCGTAAGTGCATACTTATAATACATATGATGCGTCAATCAATAAAGTTTTCATTTAAATCAAGTAACAAAATATTTACAACATATAAATAATATGTGTATATTACGATGTATAACATTTAATAAATTACTCTGCGACGATAGTAAATCAAAAAATGACCTTTTGTTCTTGTTTCGAGACAATAACAAAACACTATTTCTTTTTTTTTCCAGCTTCATTTTCAGCGTCACGCTGTATCCCGCACGAGGCAAGGTCGGCTGAGGGAACCCGGGAACCTAGTGTTAAGACAATTCGTTCCACTTCCGTTCCCACACTTAATTTTTCTTTTTTCTCAGCTTCGCTTACGCAGCAACTTTATTTTTCTTTTTTTTTAGCTTCTCGCTGTATCCCGCACGAGGCAGAGTCGGCTGAATGAACCCGGGAACCTAGTGTTAAGACACTCCGTTCCACTTCCGTTCCCACACTTTCCGCCGAATTTGAGGCATTGAGTGTTGAGTGGCGGAACTCAATGCCGAGCTTTTGCCTTATTACCAGAGCGAAGAAGAAAAAAGACTAGTTATTCTTTTAAGTGTTCGTATTGACTTGATCTATATGTAAAAATTATATGTAAATAAAATTAACATATGTAAAATCAGTACAATTATCCTGATTTAGATATTCAATTGCCTCTGTAACTTAGGCATATCATGCATAATCCCGATGATGTGGATTTTAGAGAGATATCGAGGTCTTCCGACTTCTCAACCATTCCATCCTCTAGCTCTTGGCTATGACCAAGCTTAGCTATGGCACACTCTTCCGGCGACTATTACCACCCCGGTAAGTATTGGCTTCGGCCACTGCGTTTCGCATTGGGTAATGCCGGGCTTCGATGCCCATCCACCTTAAAGACCGGCAACGCTCCTGTAGCTCCTCTGGAGTATCACGGAGCCTACTAAACTTCCTGGGACAACATTTCCAGAGCTGTTCATAATGCATGCGATGCGAAACGCACAAGTTTGAATTTGCAATATTATTTGGCAGGTCATTCTCGGTCAGGCTTCGCTCGATTTTTGTTTTAAGTTCAAAAAGGGCAGCAGCAAATCTAGCAACTTGGTACTCCAGTAGTATGTGCCACATCACATTCGGATTCCAAAGAATTCTTTAACTTAAACCTGTGAAGATGTTCTACCTCTTTATCACAGTAACTTGTCAACATTTGAAAGTGTTGTCAACATTTGAAAGTGCAAAAAAGTAAATCTCCCTCTAGATATATGAACACCGCTTCAAATATGAATCTTTCAGATACTACCGTAACCGCTCTCAGTCACCTGCTAAGGTCGATGGATAATCTTCAACTGATCCCAGTAGACTATTATTGTGGCTGTAACCAGTAGCTTCCTATTGGTTGTGCATTGTGTCACGTGGGTTCCGGGATATTTCTTAAGAATACCACTCTTATCCATGTTTGATACCTGCATTAGGGTTATTTCAATACCATTCGATTATTGCGACTGGCAGCAGTTCCTGTGTTGATATTTTTGCCCGTCGCCAATTTACTTAAATTAAGCGTAAGTACTGTGTTTGGTCTAGAAGTACATGAGAGATTCCGTATTTATTTATCTGGGCGCCTTCAACAGTACGCTATCTTTGATATTGCAATAGCTCGCGGCTCTCATGTATATTAAATGCAGTGACTCTGTGGGTGGACAACAGAGTAATTAGACAATAATGTGTTTGTCTTGACTTCCTTTATTTATGTGGAATATAAAAAAATGTTCTTTTATCTGAATTTGGTTATTTCTTAGGTTTGTTGTCCTCATCAATTCATCCCATATTCTCCAGTAACATCAGCGCTAAGTACACTAGCCCCAGCAACACCTAACTCTCAATCTAAAAAATCGTCTGGTAAATCATTGCCGTCTTTAGACTACCTGGACAAGTTCCCCGTAACCTCTGAAAGTCAAGTGAGCAATGCATCCTTCAGTCGTGTGGTGGGAGGTGTCAACGCTAATCTAGGTAAAATTTGGTGTAAAGCTTTAATAATTAAATGACTTAACTCTTAGCAATTCATTTTCTCTTGTTTCCTTGCTAGGTATAAATTGTAAAGCACAAGCAGAAATTATTATTTCAGTTTCAGCTCATTGTATGTTTAATAGCAAAATGTATCGCCTAGTTTTGTTTTGCCAAAGCTGTAAAATTAAAACAATTTATTTCCAATAAGTGGAGATGAATAAGTGGAGATCGATCCTCCATGATCACATTAATGGTTAATTAAGTGGTGCTAATGGACAGACCATTGTAGCGTAATCACTATGACTGTCTTTTATGTCTGTGCATTTGTTACTATCTCTAAATGCCAGTTTATTTTCCAGGTGATTTCCCTTGGATGGTTCTCTTGGGTTACAAAACAGAGTCGACCACCAAATGGTTATATGGTGGTTCTGTGATAAGCATCCAATCAGTAGCAAGCAAATCAGTCTATTGTATTTGTAACATAAAAAAATGTAGGTTAGAAGTTAAAGTATAAGTCGTATATTTAAAAATTAACAAAATCTAGGCTAAGGCTTTCGATTTTAAAAAAATACGCTATAATTAAATAAAAAAATTGTACTCCTGAATGAGTAAAGTCCTCATTTTATATAGAGGATTAATTTAAGTAATACTATTTTAACCTATTAGTATTTTAGTATTACAATTCACTAGTATTGTATGTATTGTGTGTACCGGCCGGTCTCTCTTTTTGCAATAAATACTCAGCTTCACGTTGTATCTCCCACTCGGCAGGGTAGGCAGGAACTCGGGAACCTAGAGTGACGGAGTGTTTGCAAAATTGTACCCAAACTATGACCTAAGCTTTATAGTTTTTAATTTGTAGACATCTATTATTCATGTTTATATAAACATATTTTTTTTATCTGTTTCATTCTGTATCACGCACATAGCACACACATAGCAGGAGGGAACGTGGAAACCTGATGGTCTTTTCACATTCCTTACCCTTTAATACACCTCTGTTCCCCATATTGGCTGAAACTTTATTGTATTACGTGTTAAGTGGTGAGTGATGAACACTTTTGTGCTAAGAGTAGTTTCATTCCCCGAGTGGAAATTAAACCCACAAAAATCTTATGTATAGTTATACCATTGTGCCATAGGATAACAATGGCCTAAAACATATTAACTTTTCCAAAATAGCTTGATCTTTAAATAGTTTTCAAGAATGAACATTCTAATAAAATATAAAAAAAAATCAAAGTTCATGTGACGTGAACTATCACTGTTTAAAAGATAGTAATAGTCGTTCAGTAAGACTGAGGATATCACAGAAAATCAACTGTAAGCGAAGCAATTGTTGGTTCTTTTCTCGCTCTATGGAATTAATTTCAGGGCCACATTTTGATATAAAGATGAAGCAAGACGTTCGGCTCCACGCTGTAAAACACAATGTGTCGAAAATTAGGCAGAGCGTAGGATACGGAGTGTCTTAACATTAAGATTCGCTTACTTTCTCTATTTGGGAACATTAAGTTTTTTTTTTTTTCATTTCAATAGGCCTGAGAATCCAACCCTGACGTGGCGGAGGGGCACAACATGTGCCTGTAAGCGGCCCCATTTAACGCAGATGCTTTGCTGGCCTTTAAGGCTTTAAGGTCTTTGAATTTATCCATGTAGCATCGATCTGGCATTACTGCCACAGGTAGACCATTCCACAGATGCGTGGCGCGTGTAAGGAAGTTCCTACGAAAGTGACAGTAGCAGCATATGCAAACCGGCTCCTAAGGATAATTCCACATCCAGGATTCACGTAGGTGACTCAACATCCTTTACGAACACAGTGAACTCACCGTGAAGCTGAAAATCGTTATACGACATAAAACAAACTATTGTATCAAACATTCTATAAATAATCTCTAATGGACTATAGTTGTAGGCAAAGTTTGCACAAAATAATAATTATCATATTCAACACGGTAAACAGCGCCAATTTATCGATACAATGCAGATAAAGGTAAACAAGTATTAAGATAATCGATGGACACACAAATAAAAATATATTAGTAGACTGAATGTCAGTCGGTCAGTTTAATGTTACTTGGAACTTAATTAATAAAGAAATACTATATATTCTATACTAATAATAAATCAGTAACTGATCGCTGTCTGTACATGGAAGATATGTTAAAAAGTATCTTATCGCAAAACACGGCGTTGAGCACCGCCACTCAACACGCTATGCCTCAAAATTCAGCGGAAAGTGGGGAACGTAAGTGGAACGGAGTGTCTTAACACTAGGTTCCCAAGTTCTCTCGGCCTACCCTGCCATGGCAGGGTAGAATGAGTATCTTATAGGGAAGGGGAAGATATATTAAAAAATATCTGTCGGTTTTCTGTTTGTCTGTGCGTCTGTACGCTCTTATCTCAGAAACAGCTAACTAGATTTCAATGTAGTTTTTACTATTATGTTTTGGTAACCTTTTCTCAATATTAAGTTTTTGTTTTATTTAAATCCGTTGTAAAATAAAAAAGTTACATCAATTTAAATAATTTGTTCGACAAAATTGTTAAAATGTTTTTTTAATTTTCAATGTATATATATTGTCTTCAAAAAGATAATTAGAGCAAGAAAGTAGTTTAATTTAAATTAATGAATATAATAATATATATTCTGTAAGAGAAATAAATGAATTCCTAAACCGTATATATTATATAATCTATTCAAATGGACGAAGTCGCGAGCAGGTCGCTAGTATTTAATATTAAATATTGCAAATTAAAATACGCTGCGTTGAATTCCGCCTTAACGCGCAACAAAGTTCTAATGTCCAGAATTCGGTAGAAACTGAGGACCAACCAACAAAGTTATTATCACGTACGATCTGTATACCCTGCCATGTGCGGGATGCAGCGTGAAGGCAAACAACTGTGAAATCCGTAAAAAGCCCTTAATCCCTATTTAAATGGACAAGCTACGGCAAATGACAATATCGAAATTATACAGATAGATAATATATATTATCATATCAGTTAAAAAATCTGATAATTTTGACAATCGATAACCGAAAACGTATACGGCAGTGTACGTCTAACGCTGCACGATCACGTTACTATAAGTGTAATTTAAGATTTAATATAAATAATAAAAATGCTTTTGATGTTAATAAGTTATATTTTTTAAATAAAGCGGTGATTGTGATCGCGGTGGAGATATGATGCGTAAGTTTTTGTTTGTATATATATATATATATATATATATATATATATATATATATATATATATATATATATATATATATTATATATATATATATATATATATATATATATATATATATATATATATATATATATATATATATATATATATATATATTATATATATATATATATATATATATATATATATATATATATATATATATATATATATATATATATATATATTATATATATATATATATATAATATATATATATATATATATATATATATATATATATATATATATATATATATATATATATATATATATATATATATATATATATTATATATATATATATATATATATATATATATATATATATATATATATATATATATATATATATATATATATATCTATATATATATATATATATATATATATATATATATATATATATATATATATATATATATATATATATATATATATATATATATATATATGTATATATATATATCTATATATATATATATATATATATATATATATATATATATCTATATATATATATATATATATATATACATATATATATATATATATATATATATATATATATATATATATATATATATATATATTTGTGTTTATATATATGTATGAGGCCTGTCGTGGCGCAGCGGCACAAGCGTGTGACTGTAAATGATAGGTTGTGGGTTCGATCCCCACTCAGGGAAATGAAATAATTAATATTTTCAATTTAAATATTTAAGGTTTATATTTCTTATATCTATATGTTTTCTGTATTTCGGAAACATTGCGTGTTGCATATGTGTTGTACATAATGAAATTGTCACGGACGAAATCCTATTCAATTTAAAAATTAAAATTTATGCTTAAATGCTTGAACTTATAAGAATTTGACATTTTGAACCAAATTTGACATTGAAATCACATTTGTTTCATTTAAATTTTCTTAAAAGCTAAACTATTAATAAAAAGCTTAGATTTATAAGTATGCTAATTTATATACTTGTGTAATGGTTATAAATTAGTAATTTTTTTGTAAACATGTTTTTAGTTTTTCGTATATTGATTTTACATCTTAACGCTGTATTCCGCTCACGACAGAGTAGGCAATTACCCTCCTTGCCCAATTTCCGCCGAATGTTAGACATTGAATGCTGAGTGGCGGAACTCAATGCCACGTTTTTCTCTTGTAACGGAGCAAAGAAATAAAAACAATAAATACTTAATTTGAAAAAATAAAATATTTCATATCCTTCAATGTGGAGGGCCCACAACCTGTCGATTAGTGTCACGCGCTTGCGCCCCTGCGCCTCTACAGGATGATGGTATTAAAGAAGACAATCACGTTTTTTAACAAATAGTTCAAACTATGAATAAGTATATATGATATGAATAAGTAGCATATATAAAGTTTATAGTAACATTTCGGGTTTGTTTTATGAATTTTAATTTTAATTTACGCTATAATTTTCACATTATTTATTTATTCCTCTGAGAGGACATCAAACCCAAGGCAAAGCGCGGCGTTAAGTTCCGCCACTCAACACGCAATGCCTCAAATTCGGCGGAAAGTGGGGAATGGAAGTGGAACGGAGTGTCATAACACTAGGTTTCACTTCCGTTCCCTCTGCCTACCCTGCCTAGTGGCGGGATACAGCGTGAAGCTAAAGGACATCAAACCCATAACTAATGTTGACACTTATATTTTACCACTGCACCATGACGGTACTATGAAATTTTTATTTTTTTACGCTGTATCCCGCACATGGCAGGGTAAACAGAGGGAACTTGGGAACCTAATGTTAAGACATTCCATTCCATACTCCACTTTCCACCGAATATGTAATCTTAATACTTTATGTAACATCGATATCAACAAACGTGACCCCCTACAATAATTAACGTCAATTAATGAACGTTACGCGCGTATCTAATCATCGTATTTTGATAAATTTATTAAGTATAAGCTAGGATAATATTATTTTTTCTTTAAATCAGTATTTTATATTTTTCTTAAATTTCATTTAAAATATGTTTTAGATAAAATATTCGTTAATGTAATATCAATTTTGTCCTTACTTTAGTAAAATTTCATGATTTCCGTTAATTTTAAGACTATTATCAAAAGATGTGTATATTTTTGCTTTGATAGAGCAGGCAGAGGAGACCTAATAATAAAGCAAAGCATTCCCCATGTACCACACAATTTTCAAGATATCAAGAATTGATTAGCGAAATTCAATATTGCATTTTATATTGTAACTGGAGCGAGGATATGAAAATAATTAACTTTTCTAAGTAGGTATCGAACCCATTATAACTACAGCTGACTGTAATCGCCATCTTGTTGCGGCAGCCATTTAAAATTGACAACATTGTTGAATAATCAACACAAATTTTACAACAAAACTATTAACTACTTTTAGGACATCCAGTGTCCCATATTTTCAAGGTTTATCACAAGCTAATAGTTTACGTAAAATCTTGGTACCACGACAAGTCAAATGATGACTTATGTATACTGAAAAGAAACAATTAAATTTAGCTCTTAAATGAACAGACGTCATTAACAATTGATGCATTGAATTTGAACAGATGCATTAGGATTTTTTGTACAAATTAACCAGTAGATTATGAAATGAAAGGGTTTGAAATATAGAATTCATGAAAAAATCTTTCTAGAAAACTTATTTTATAGAGTTTTTTTTTAATATATTATTTTTCAGTATTGTTAAAAGTGTGGTTTCTCCTTCGCAAATATATCCTGACGATACCGCGATTCGATCTGTTCTTACAAGGGGCTTTGTTAATCGTAGTTTTTTTGGAAAGCTACGTGTTCCTTCTTTTGAGGAGAAATGCTGGATCTGGATACCTGAGGTCAATTAATGAAGGTGATGTTACATTTATAACGCTTAAAATTATATTTATGTTACATAATGATTTACATATATACAGCTTCTACGCTGTATTCCGCATGTGGCAGGACAGGCACAGGGCCCGAGTTTCCTCTGCCCCTAGTGTTGAGACACTTCATTTCCATTGAGTCATTTACATTTTTCGAATTCTGGAAGCATTTCGTGTAGAGTGACGGAACTCAACGCCGAGCATATCCTCGTTACCAGAGCGAGGAAATGTAAATATGAAATATTTCATTTTTGCCCGATGATTGAATCCACAACTACTGCAGAGTTTACAGACGCCCTCTTCTGCTGCTTGGGCCCAGCAGATGAGACGCTTATTTACATAATTAGATATTTTTTTAAAAAAAATATGGAAGCTCGTTTGCTTATTTCCTTAAATTAATTAATAAGAAATATGATTCCAGATTGGTTAAAACTAGGACTTGGTGGAACGGAATTCGTATTCGGTTCTATAGTAGCGTGGTGGGGGCGAGGCTCGCGACACTTTGCTTTAGCTGGATGGCTGGGTGCTACCGCAATATCTGGCCTGATTGTATTGGCTTTCCCTTATGCTGATTCTGGGAAACCATCAGTTGGTAAGTGACAGTTAAGAATTAAAAATATTGTTGATATAAGAGAATGAGCGGACGTCTTTACGGAAGGTTCCCAAGTCATTTGCCTACCCTGTCATGAGATACAGCGTAAAACTAAGATAAATTATTTGTTTCGGGGGTTGATATCCCCAAAGAGAGGGGTGTTTTAAGTTTCTGTCTCCGGAATGAATAAACCGATTTTGAAGTGGTTCCTTTTATTGAAGAGCTCACCATGGTTCTTAGCTAATTTGATGAAAATATATATAAGGATGAGCTGCTAAAATAATACAAATACTTTGTGAAGCTGAGATCGTGATTTTTTGGTTCGTGGATGTATTTTTAGTTTAAAGTTTGTTTTATCACACAATAATTACATTCAATTTAATTTATCAGAACTCTGCACTGAACACTGATAATTATAATGTTTCCGCTGAAACACTTCGTTATCATACTTTATATTCTATTTAGATATGTTATTTTCACCTACCTCCTCAGATGGGCTCTAAGAAATCACTGTTAGAGATAACTCCACCCACCCTAAAACCTACAGAAACTTTGCTTTAGCTAAATGGTTGGATGCATTTTTGTAGTTTTTACCTTTACGCTGTACGGCTGAGGGAACCGTAGTGTTAAGAGACTCCGTTCCTATAGAGATAATTAATTCTGTTCCCCAAGCAAATACCTGGTCCAATTTCCCGAGTACTTATTGGCCACATATTTTGCTAAACGCCGCGCTTTAGCAGCATAGAGCAGATGTGGCCTCGTACCCTGAACGAGAGAAAGATTAAATACTTAATTGTTTGAGTGAAATGGTACCCACAATCCTGACGTTTATAATGGTGATATTTACGCCATGAATACATCATTATAATTTAGATATATTAAGAAATGCTATTCGACGGTCTACAGCTAACGTTAGTTTTTATTGATTTCGCTAAAATTTTACTTCACAATGTATAGATATTGTCTCAAAAATAATAATGTATAACAAAAAATTAATTGAGATTAATATAATTTCTACAAAAACGTCAAAAAATTGTGTGCATCAACAAGTTGTTGTATAATATTTTATAATAACATAAGTTTCTCTGTTTATCTGATAAATTATCTTCTACGTAATATTCAAATTCAAAGTCAAATATTTTTATTCAAAATAAGAAGTTACAAGCTTCGTTTTTTGATCGTCAAACAATTTACCACCAGTTCACTAAAGTTACTGCCTCAGACCTGAGAAGAACCGGCGAAAGAAACTCAGCGGGACATGTCTTTTTTTTTAATCAAATTTTACATCATATAATCAATTGTGACAATGATACATTTGAAATAGCCTGGAGCGAGCATTTTATTCCCAAGGCGTGTTATCATTTATAATATCGTTAATTTGGTAATAACCTTTAACACACAAACGTCTTTTCACAACTTTTTTAAATTGTGAAATAGATATTATTTAATTTATTTGCAAATCATGTCTATTGGAGCACTATCAATTATGATTTGCTAATATTCTGTACTTTTTTAATAAATATATATAGTACCAAATAATAGTTTGATAATTAATTCTTAATTAATTAGATAAATATGACAATAATCTAACTACAGATATACATTGGTGATACACATTATATAAATTTACTCAATATATATTAATAGAGAAGCCGGTGGTTTGACGTTCAAAACATAAAGCATGTTGATTTTTTTTTCAGCTTCACGTTGTATCATGCATATAGCATGGTAGGCAGTGTAAACTTGGAAATCTAATATTAAAACACTTCGTCCCGTTTCTTACTTTCCACGCGGTATTGGCGGAACTCAACGCCGAGCTTGCATTGTTATCAGAGCGATGAAATAAAAAGCTTAAATATTTTATTTGAAAATAATAATTATTTAATTTAAATTAAAATATTTATCATTTGAATGTTAAATATTTTATTTTCTCAAGGGGTGATCGAACCCACATACAGTCTATAACAGGCGCACGTTTATGCCCTACGCCACGACTTCTAATTATAAATAAAAATTTTGAATTTGTGATGGAGCCAGTTTCGTTCCAAATAAAACACATCTGGACCCTAATAAGATCATTGATTTTCGCAATTATTACACATTTTAAACATAACAAATTTTACCAGATTAATAGCGTATATATATTGAAAATCAAACCTTTTTGGAAACCTGACATTTCAAACACTTTGCAGTAATCCATGACGACGGTAGAGTCAATCTACCTGTACGATAAAATTTGTTTCATATAAAACATTCACTCACTCACTCAGCTTCACCATGTCAAGGTAGGCAGAGGGAACTTGGGAACCTAGGGTTAAAACAATCCGTTCCGTTCATGTAAAACATCAGAACGTTTTTATAACCAATATTATTTTTTGTTTATATATCAATTTTTATTATTTCTCTCCAGGACTGTGCGGAGGTGGAGTAATCTCAGCCTACACATCTATTCTAGACGAATATGAACCAGAATACAGAGAATACGACCCTTTATTAGTCCCGCGAACTGCTTTTCTGATTATCACAGCCATATTTTGTAGTTTGACCAAAATTAGTATTTGGGCACACGGTATCACATATTTGGATGACCATGAGCCGCAAAGTGGACCATATTTTTACGGTGAGTACTTTATTTTATTTATTTCGTTATAAATGCAGTTTCTCATTGTACATAGATTTTTTTTCGGTTTCTTTCTACTATGGGGTCAATCAATTGTTTGATTCTAATCTTGAGGTACAAAGTGTCGCTTTAAGCGGTACAAAACACACAATTTCTTGACGTTGGGCAGAGCAGAGACCGGATAGTGTCTAAACTTAGATGTATTCAGAATAGAGTTTGTTAGTGAAAAATCTTAGATAATTTTGTCTTTAAATGTTCAGAGAGGAAAAAACATGAAAATTTAAAACTAAATAATATAATTGGTTCTCACAAGTACGGCGGAAACAGCCAAGAAATAAGTAACACGTAGTAATCGATTTTTTATTAATTCTACACCAGTAAGACCAACATTTTTAACAACATCGTGGTTTCGGTTGGTAAAAAATAATAAAAAAAAAATTGACCATCATTATATTAATTTTAAAAGTAGTAAAATTTTATATAAATATTTATAGGTATTCTAATCTCAATTCGTCTATCACTGGGCCTGAGTGGTCAGAATTGGATGAGAAATGTATCGGTGAGAGATGACTGGTGGGAGGCACAAGTCTCATTATCTATGTTGACTCTCATGTTCTCGATATTGTTTACTTTGTTCCCAAGAAAGATGGAAGGTTATAAGGAGTTTGAGGATGTGGAATATAATTGTAAGTTTTGTTTTATCTACAAAAATTTTAAGTTGCAGTTCATTAAGCAAATGTTGCTGAAGATTAGTTTATCAAAACATAATATTCTCATCTATTGCCATATTCTGTAGACCAATTGTACAAGATTTAGTAAAATTATTCTTACGTATTAACTGTATTTAATTTTTTTTAATCTGTGTAGTAGTTGGACGCTAAAATTATTTTATCAGCTTCACCTTGTGTCGCAAATGGCAGCGTAGGAAACTTGGGATCTACGTATTAAGAAAACAATGAAATTAACTCCACTTCGCGGTTGGCCTTGCTACCAAAGCAAAGACATTAAAATAATAAATATTCAATCCCTTCTTCACATCCTGCCACGTTTACAGTCGCACGCTTGTGACTCTGCACCACGACTGGCCCAAGACTTAAAAAATATATTCGTATTTATTGAGTGTGTCCTTATTAGGAATGCTTAAAACTGAAGCCTGTTTTGGCGCACGGGCATTCGGCGGAAAGAAGGAAATGGAACGGAGTGTCTTAACACTAGGTTCCCAAGTTCCATCTGACTACCCTGCCATATGCGCGATACTGCGTGAAACTGACATGAAAGGTTTAAAATGGAATTTAAATAATTCACCTGGTGAAAATTTTCAGGTATCTTGAATCCTATTGGTCGAATGTTAAGCAATAAAGCCCTAATGTTACAGACAATAGCGCTATCTCTTCTAAATACTGCTCTTTTTGGATACGTCAATTATGACACCGCATCTATACAGGTACCCTTCTAAGTTTCTTTTAATTTTTTTAACTTCTCGCTGTATTCTGCACGTGACAGTATAGGCAGAGGGAACCTTGGGAACCTAGTTTCCACTCAGTTTCAATTAGAATTCTTCCGTTCTTCGTACCAGCGGTACTGAACCTACCTTACTATATATTTTGATAATAATTAATCTACCAATTCCGTTCAAGTTTTGAGGCTTATAAGTAAATACTAACCATATAATTTGGATGTGAAAGCAAACAATATATGTCTACAGCGTTTTTTTTCTGTTCATTCAAATTAATTCAAAACTATTAAAGAAAATAAGAAGCTACAAGCTTTATTTTTTGAACGTCATTTAATTTACCACTGGTTCAATAAACTTACTGCCTCAGACCTGAAAAGAACGCAAGAGGCGAGACGGGATTTTTTTTTTCAGCTTCACGCTGTATCCCGCACTAGGCAGGGTAGGCAGAGGGAACGGAAGTGAAACCTAGTGTTATGACACTCCGTTGCACTTCCGTTCCCCACTTTCCGCCGAATTTGAGGCATTGCGTGTTGAGTGGCGGAACTCAACGCCGCGCTTTGCCTTATTACCAGAGCGAAGAAATGAAACATTAAATATTTATATTAAAAATATTAAATATTTCTTTTCCTCGACTGGGGATCGAACCCAGAACCTGTCGGTTACAGTCACACGCTTGTGCCGCTGCGCCACGACAGATCTCCTCTTTTTTAATTAGCACAAATTAGATATGCTCCCACTTAAAACTATGTAAATATATTAAAATATTTACAGTAAAGTAATAATTTATGCTACAGAGTAAAATAATATTTCAATTATCGTTTTAGGCGAAATTCCATGTAGAGACATTACGGCAAGACCCTCGAACCACACGAACGATCATGGACATATTTCGTTCATTAGTCATCATTTTCTTTGTTTCTGTAAGTATGTTTCTTTTTATTCACGCTATATCCCGTATATGGCAGGGAAGTTAGAGACAAAATAATCTGTCGCTCTTACAATAGCACGCTCGTTCTCCTGCGCCACCAAAGGCCTTATTTTATGTATACTTTACACATAAAGTATATTTAAGGCCTTACTTTATGTATAGGTATTTAACACCTTATGTATATATGTATACTTAATTTGTAATAAACTGACAATTATTATAATAAATTACAGTAGGTATATAATAACCATTTCCAAATTATAAGTAAAAAATTAGAGCTTATTTCAAATTGTTACAGTAGCACGCTTATTTATTTATTTATTTATATACACTTTATTGTACACCACAAATGAAAGTACAAACTAATATTTACAGTAAAAATGCTTTTTTTACATTTTGTGAAGCACAAAAGGCGGTCTTATCGCTAATTAGCGATTTCTTCCAGACAACCTTTGGGTTAGGAAATATAAAAACGACAATAGTGGGTGGTGCGAAAATTCATAAACATAATACACAGATAAGTATAAAATAGTCAAATACATATTTTAATTAAATCAAAATCAAATAAATATTTTTATAGAATACAGAATATAAGCATATATACATATACACATATATATACATATATATACACATATACACACACATACATATACATACACATACATACATATATACATATATACATATATATTGTATAACTATTATAATTAGGAGTAAACCTATAAAATGTATAAAAAAAAAATATAATAAAAGATAATAGATGCCTTCATCACGTACAATTGTTTAAATAGTGATTTTTAACAGCTTTCTTGAATATACGTAAAGATTTTGAACGTCTAATAGGAAGTGGTAAGTCATTCCACAGATTTGTTGCTTGTACCGCAAAGGAGTGCTTATAAAATTTACTTCCATATATTGGTATTCTTAAAGTAAGATTTGCAGAGGATCTCAATCTATTTGTCAACGCGCCTAAATATTCAAACATCTCCCTTAAATAAGGAGGAGACTTATTGGTAAATAACACACAGTACAGAAGTGAGAGTATACGTAGATTCCGGCGAAAACGGATTGGAAGCCACTTGAGCTTTGAACGAAAATCGGATACATGGTCATACTTGCGTAAGTTAAATATGAACCGAATAGCAAGATTTTGAAGTCGCTCAAGTTTGTTTAGGTAGTCCTCAGGTAAAAAAGGATAGCTTGCGTCTGCATAATCGAAAATTGGGAGAAGGAGAGAGTTTGCTAACATAACTTTGGTAGGGATTGGTAGAACAGAGCGAAGACGTCGAAGCGTGGCTAATGTACGGAGAATTTTTCCACTTATGTTGGTTATCTGTACAGACCATGATAACGTTTGGTCTAAGTGTATCCCCAGGTCTTTAACTGTACTGTAATATGGAATTACAGTCTTATCGTACGTTAACGGCGGTAAAAGTCCACAGTCAACCTTCGCCATCATACTAGGGCTCCCAATTAATATTGCTTGCGACTTTACTGGGTTGACTTTCAAGCCGTATAATTTACTCCAGTCTGCAATGGAGAGTAGATTATTGTTTATAATATTAATTGAATCGGACAAATTATCCAAAGAGGAATGAATATAAATTTGGATATCGTCTGCATACATGTGATAGGGACACGAAATATGACTAATAATAGAATTAATAAAAATTGCGAAGAGTAACGGAGACAAAACACCACCTTGAGGTACCCCAGCCTGGACAGCACACCAAGAAGAAACCTTCTCCTCAATGCGAATGCGCTGCCTGCGGCCTATAAGGTAACTTTGAAACCAGTCAATCACAGACGGAGATATGTTAATTGAACGTAACATACTCAACAATATATCGTAATCTACGTTATTAAAAGCATTGCTAAAGTCTAGAAGTACGAGAATTGTGAGTTGCTTATTATCCATAGCTCTCCGAATGTCATCAGTAACTTTGATTAGTGCAGATGTGGTACTATGTCCAGGGCGGAAACCAGATTGGAAAGGACTTAGGACGTAACAATCATTGATGAATGTATTTAGTTGTTGATGGATAAGCTTTTCAAGCACTTTGGAAAGAAACGGTAAAATAGATATAGGACGGAAATCAGCGTGATGCTTAGGATTGGACTTTTTTGGAAGAGGAACTACTTGTGCAAGTTTCCATGCTTCTGGAAATTTGTTAACAGTTATAGAGTAGTTAAGGATGTGGGTCAAGACAGGAGTAACAATATTTAAGATAGGCAGGATCATTTTGCGACTAATACGGTCAGCACCGATAGCATTCGAAGAGATAGATAGAATGGTCTTATTAACATCACGTTCTGTGAAAGAACAAAAAGAAAACGAAGGGAAGTTTTGACTTGGAATTGATGAAAGAATGTTTAATAATTTGTCTTTATTGACGCTTGTTCCTTTGCGCCACGACAGGCCTTCTTATACTATTATATTGATAAAGGAGTCCCTCTCAGCTTCACGCTGTATCCCCCACATGGCAGAGTAGGCAGAGGAAACTTAGGAACCTAGTGTCAAGACACTCCGTTCCGAGTCCAATATTGAGCATTCATTAATTTATCTAAATCAATATAATTTAATCAATTATCAATGACATTGCAGATATTTCGAATGAGGTTTTCCGTCCGTAGAAGTGACGGTGTCAAGTCAAACACTGCATCTAAAGTAGGCGGAGGTGTCTGCGTGCTTGTGGCCGCTTTCTTTGCAGTTCTAGCAGGACTCAGTTGTAGTACTGATCAGATTGCCGGTTTAGATGGCACTTATAAGCAACCGGATTGCAGTACTGGATGCGGGTAATGTATTTTTTTTAGTTTCACGCTGTATCCCGCACAAGGCAGAGTAGGCAGAGGGAACTTAGAAACCTAGTACTAAGACATTTTTTTCTGCTCTCTACTTTTTGCGATTGTAGCGTGTTTGTTAGTTCACTTGTTTATTAATATATTCCCTTTGGTCGACGCTGGCACTGCGTGAAGTTTTACCTCTCCATATGAAAAATCTTGAATATTGGTTGCTTGATACAGAAAATAACAGTTTTTATTACTAATAAAATTAGAGAAACATTTTTTAGAATTACAAAATACTCTACGTCGGTATCTTTTTTAGGTAAATATATAAAATTAAAACTAGATACATGTTATATTAAACTAATAATTTTATATAAATAATTGGGGCCTGTATAGACGCAGAGGCCTGTATAGAGCGTGCAACTGTAAGCACAACAGGTAGTGGGTTCGATCCCAACTCGAGGTAATGAAACATTTATAATCTCGCACTGGTAACGAGGCAAAGCGTGATAGTTTCGCCACTTAACACGCAATGCCTCCTTAATTCAGCGGAAATCGGGGAAAGAAAGTACCGTAGTAAGGGAAACTCCATCTCAACGTTAGGTTCCCATATCCTCCCACCCTACCCTGCTATGTACTAGACGAGATAACGTGAAATTGAATAAAAAATATAAGTATTTTACAGTTGTGCGTCAGAAACTTATGGATTCAGTCCAGTGTGTATATTAAACACATCCACGACATACTTTTCGCCGTGTCACGCCGGATGCAGGGAATACGAAGATTTAAATGGCTTTCTGTAAGTTTGTATTTAACATATAATTTTTAAGGTATTATTATGTAGAAATTGTGCATATAATATTTATTAATTTGAATAAATTCGTATATTTTAACGCCTTAATAGCTACGTAAAGCTGCTGCAGAACACTTCGATATATATCTAAACAAATATATTAATAATATTAACAAGTAAAATGTGATTTTTCGTTCGTGTTTAATTTGCAGCAATTTTGAAAACTTATGATATTATAAAAAAATATGTGTTTTAAAAAATATAATTTAAAATTAAGTAATAAATTGATAATAGCTAATAGCTAAGTTATGGAATTCGAAGTCTGGTGTTCGTTAGTTAACTTTAAATTCATAGTACATCTCAAAATTTAAATTGATATTAATAAAATCGAAGAGTTTGTGTGTTTGGTTGAAAGTTCTAATTTCAGAAATATATAATCTGTAACTTTTGATTTAAAAAATGTTTTCATAATACATAGCCTATATATTTAGAAATACTATATAGGACACTATACTATATAGTGTCCTATATAGGGACAAAATCGGCGGAATCGCCGTAAGCCGTAAACCGTCAACGTTTCACAATGTAATCTAATAATAATGTGTATGACAAGATCGTTCACCAAAAAGTTCTGAAAAAAATGAATCGGTTGGCATATATCTATCTCCTAAGGATAATTGACAGTAACCATTTCTATGCTTTACAAATTGCAAAAATATAAAAAAATATTGTTGAAACTATTCTAAACTACAAAATAATATAATTTATTCAGCTTAATGAGATAAATACTTCCACACTGTACCTCGCACATGACAACCCTGTCAGCAGAGGGAACCTGGGAACCTAGTGTTATGGCACTACGTTCCGTTCACCACGTTTTCATGAGTTAAATACGTTGTGTTTCAATTCTTTTTTCTGAAATTACAATACACATAATTTATTTATTTCAAAATATTGAAATACATTTTAATTTATTTATACATATTTAAGAATTTAAATGTTATATACAGGCTGTTCGATAATTGCGAGTGTGGTCCAAACCGCGCAGTGAGAGGAAGCTGCACGTTACCAGACTGTTGGTTCCCATATTCCATTTATTTGGTATTCTTCACTCTAGTCCTTGCGGCTACAGGTAATTAAATAATCACTCACTCAGCTTCACGCTGTATCCCGCACATGGCAGGGTAGTCGGAGGGAACTTGGGAACCTAGTGTTAAGACACTCCGTTCCGTTCCCTACTGTTCGCCGAATACCAATACCTCAAGTGTTGCGTGTCGAGACGTTGCGTTGACGCAACCCAACGCCGCGCTTTTGCCTTGTTACTAAAGAGAAAAAATTAAAACATAAAATATTAAAATGGAAAATGTTCATATTTCATTTCCTCCAAATCAAACCTGTCGCGTTTACAGTCACATGCTTATGCCCCTACGTCACGATAGGCCTCTAATTAAATAAATCATCTAAAATGGTTATAATCTTCTTTTTTGTTTTGCAGATCTTCTTTTTTAGTAAATCAATTATTGTCTATCATCTATTAAGATGGAACTTTTTGACACTATTTTTTTTTATCAACATCACACGGTCACTAATTTTTCCTTTAATAATAATAATGAAAGATTTAAGAGATGTCATCAGATCAAGGAATTCCTAAAGTCTCTTCTCTCTCAACTATCAGACTCAATAAGCCTATAATTCTTCATTTTTCTTATTTATTGCAATAGAATTAATAATTTAGTAGATATTTAATATAATTATTAATATTGTTCAGTGTAGAACAATTAATATTTCTATATTTGTTTATTTAAGAAATATATATATATATATATATATATATATATATATATATCTATATATATATATATATATATATATATATATATATATATATATATATATATATATATATATATATATATATATATGTATATATATATATATATATATATATATATATATATATATATATATATATATATATATATATATATATATATATATATATCTACATGTATATATACTATCTAAAGAATTATGGCTGTAAGTATGGCTTAGTCCTTAATTCACAGTGCCTAGACTGCTTATTTATTTTTACTTACATTGTTTCTAGCTGCCTCATTTTTGATGCAAGGAATGGTGATCCTACGAGCGGTGAGAACACGAGACAAGCCTATAGCGTTAGGCGTAAGCTTTGCTCTTATTGGACTACTTTCTCATGTTCTCGGTCATGCTATATACATGGTGATAAGTCGTAAGTATCTTATATAATAATAGCAACCCGCCCGCGGCTTCGCCCGCTTGAATTGCACTATTTTATTTACGAATCTCAATTCTTTTTTTTTGTTCTAATAGCAATATCACTTTAAAGACGATGTCTATATATTGACAACTAAACTTAGAGCTTTATGAATAAAAAATGTAGCAATTTTGTCAAATTAAATATAATATAAAATGATGCAACTTTTTAATTTATCAATCGATTTAAATGTTGTTACTGAGAACGAAAGAGACCTGAGAAGAACCGGCGAAAGAAACTCAGCGATACATGTCTTACTTTTTTAATCAAAATTTTACATCATATTTATATATTGGTAGAGTAACATCGGTGGACAAGTCCGATTAGCACTTGATCGCACACCTTTTCCAGTTAAGGGGGTGGGTAGTCACAATTGAAGTCGTTTCGTAGGCATTTTCGAAAAAAAAAACACTATATGTTTTATATACCATCGACACACACATATATATATATATATATATATATATATATATATATATATATATATATATATATATATATATATATATATATATATATATATACATATATATATATATATTTCTTTATTTTCACGCTGTTACATATACATACCACGGTAAATATCAGAAAATTGTGGCACTTCATTTCTTTTGAATTTTAGAGGTATTTTGTGTTTAGTGGCGTAACTCAGACCGCAGACCGCACTATGCCTAATTACCCGAACAAATAAATGGAGATATTAAATATTTAATTTCGTCAAACGGGAATAGAACTCACAAACTGATATTTACGATTTTACGTTTGAGCCCCAGCACCACAACATACCTATTATTATTTTAATCTATTACAGATCTAACATGTGCCTATGAAAGGAAAGGAATTTGCATACTCCACAATTTCTCAATATGGTCAATAGGTGCCGTAAGCGCAGTGCTAACAATACTGTCAGGTATTTTCAGTATAATGGCAAGTCGATTCCCGCCTGCACCCGAATTGCTTGTCACTAGAGATTCTGATTCTAGTTAATAATTATAACTTTTTGAAAAGAAAAATTTTTATTTAATTTTTTTATATTTATTATACGTAGAATAAAATATAAAGGCAAAAATGTCTTTAATCATTGATTTTGCTTAAAACACTTTTTATAAGAAATATATTTTAGTCTTGTGGTAAGTGTTTTAAGTAGTAAAGTAAGTAAGGAATAATATGAAATATATTAAAATATACTTTTTTAAGTAATCTGTCATAATTTAATAGTGATGTGTTCATGAATGTCAGACCGAAGATTACCATGGTAATCTAGATTTGCCATGGCAAAGCTGAACTGGCTTCTAATGATTTTTTAATACAATTATATTTATTGCCTAATTGTCCCAAATAGACACATTAAATGTGTCTTTAACCTTTACAAAAAAACTTCGGTGTTCCTTTTCATAATCTAAAAAATGTTTTATTAAAATATGAACATTTAATTCTGTAAATATAAAATTATCAATAAAACACAAATTAATTAAATTTTAAATAAGTATATTTTGATATTTAGCGTTTTTTTTTATAAAAAACGTTAATTTTAAAGTTTGCCTGTAATTTTTTTTTATTATACATGTATATCATTTTGATTCCCTACTTTCCGACGAATAATAAAGATATGTCACAAAAAATACCTTTTTTGAGTTTTAGGACGAACGCTTTTTTACTCTATATTTTTGTATAGATTAAATAAGAATATCAATACAGAAAAAAAATATAACTTTATGTATGTATTTTTCTGTACATAAATGTTAAAAGTAATGTTTGTACATGTTTTGTATATGTTGTAAATAATAAATTAAATATTAATAATTTTTAAAACGTATTTCTTTTATTTATACTTGAGCAATTAATTTTTCAGCTTCACGCTGTATCCTGCACTTGGTACGGTAGGCAAAAGAGAACTTTATTTATATTTAGAGACATTCACTACTTTCTGCCGAATTTGACTGACACTGCATTGCTTGTTAAGTGGCGGAACCCAACGCCGCGGTATGCCTCGTTACCAGAGCGAAAAATAAAAATATTATATTATTTATTTATTTTATTGATCATCTTTCACAGAATTGTTTAAAGACTAAAAGGAAAAGTAAACAACGTAATATTTTAACCATTTTATTATGAACTTTGAGCGATAGAAAATTACCAAATTACAATAACTGTAAACTATCTAAGTCTAAAATCATATAAAACAGCTACACATTTAAAAATCTTCATATATAATATATTTTAATATATACTAATAACAAAATATTTTTTTCACACAATCATTTAATGCCAATTAAATCTAAATTGACATCTGTAAGTGCCATTTGTGTTATACATACTATTTGTTTTCAATAAAAAATAAATTAAAACACACTTTGTACTTGTATATTATAAATAAAAACAATATCAAATTGTTTAATATATTAAATATTCATTGTAGTTTTATTTTATATACAACATTTTTTTGTTAAAATAATGTTTTTATAAAAGAACTATATATAAAACTTCAGTAAAATATTTTCAAACCGTTAAATAAAAAATATATATGGCAACACTAAAAGTAAATATAAAATAAGAAAAAATAACTACATCTATTAAACCCTTCAAAATATTTACGTTTGTTTTTAATAATATTTATAACTTTTACTTAAGATTATATTTCTTTAATAACAAAAAATAATAATTTTGGTGTTCATTTAAATAATCCTAATAAAAAATTATTATATATTTATTAGTTTTAAGTACTTACATTTTAAATTTAACGTATTTCGTATCTTTTCTTTTCGTTTCATAAAATTTTAGAGTATTCAATAATTTATATTTTGAAAAAAAAAAAAGTATATATTTGATAGATTCTCCCGAATCTGCATGGACTAGATAATCGTATCAAACCAATCAGCCAATCAATTGTGTTAATAATATTCACTAATTAATATTATTAGATTTCAACCAAAAATCGATTTTAACCAAAAATCGATTTCAATCAAAAATCGAATTCAACCATTAATCGATTTCAACGACATTCGATGTGGACTAGCAATCGATTTATTGTGTATTAATGATCTAGTATACGCAAGTTGCCGGATACGATTTTGTTTTCGAGAACAGCACCCGACGGTATATCGATACGATCTCCGTGATTTGCGATTATTATTACAGTGCCCTGAAAAAAAATAGAAAATATGTTTATATATTACATATATTTATATAAATCTGCTTTTATTCTTCTGCTTAGACATTTTTTATTATAGCTATTAATAGTTAAAATTTGCAATCATGATAAATAAAATATCTCGTCTTTTATAAAACAATATCATAAATACTCAATAAAATTTCAAATTAAAGAAAAAACCTACCTTCAAAGACACGCCTCTACCAAATGTGACGTCACCGGAAACTGTCAAATGATCCAACTCAATCAAATCCGGTACTGTCGCGAATCTATTCAAAAACTCTTTGACCTTCGCAAAGTGATTATCACCGAGCTTCACCAAAGGGGTCGAAGGGAACATCCTCTGTGGGGACATTACCAGCGAGCCATGGGACAAACTATACAAGTTAGACATAACGAGAAGGAGATCTGATGTCTTTTTTACGGGAAGGAACCTGCTTCTGGGTACGTTAACACCTATTCCACCTTCAAAACACTTCATGGCTGCACCCACAGCTGTCTCTAATTGTATAACATTGACCCCATCTGCCAAGCTCTTGTTATTAACAATGATCTCCATATTTAACGACCCTTGTTCCACAACTCTTTGTATCGCATCCAATTTGGCCCACAAATTGTTTGTGTTGAAGAATTTGAACTGACTGACTGATTTGAAGTCATCAACATGTTCTTTAGGCACTTGAGCTATTTCAAGTAATCTTAGTTTATCCTCATACTGTATGAGAGTGCCTCCTTTCACATCAGCTCTGGTCTTATCAGTGACTTCCATGACAAATTCTGAGCAAGCTTTTTGTTCTGGGTTTAGAAGTAGATTTAGAATGTTCAAATCGACTGTTGCTCCCAAATTATCAATGTTGCTGATGAAGCAGTACGTTCTGCCTTCTTTTATAAACTTCTGGAGAAGACCAGAGTTGTGGAAGGACTCGTAGAAGTCGCCGTGACCTGGTGGGTACCATCTGTAGAAATGTGAATGTATTAAAAAAAAAAAAAACAGATACGCATATAATAAAGTTCATTGTTTTGTTTTCTAGTAAAAAATCTTTCTGTTCAAAAATAATAATTCCTCTTTCAACCCTCTTAAAGAAGTAAATTGCATTTTTTTTGCGGAGGCAGCTTGGGTAACTTAATGTTAAGACACTACGATCCGATCCCCACTTCCCGCCGAATTTGAGGCATTGGGTGTCGAGTGATGGAATTTCACGCCGCGCTTAGGCTTCTTACCAGGACGAAGAAATTGAAATATTAAGCATAATCCGTCTAGTAGGGATCGAATCCACAACCACGTTTACAGTCCCACGCTTGTGACCTGACGTCACGACAGTCCTCGTCCTCTTTTTTAGTTGCCATAACACCGCGCATCATTTAAATTTAAAAAGACAAAGACGATATATATAATTATTATGCAACCCAAATATTTAAGGATCTTCTTTAATTATTTGAGGATATTTAAATCCACAAATAATTAAAGAAGACCCTTAAATATTCGGGTTGCGTAATAATTTTATGTTCATTTTTATCAAACAATTAATAACCCGATTACCAAATCATGATCCGACTAAACTACGGAAATATTATATATCGAAGATGAACGATAATGTAATGATTAATAGCAATCTATTATTATTAATAACACATGTCGAAGACATTTAAATTTTCAATGAACTTATTTTATCTATTTCTTTTTTTTACTTCACGTTATATCCCGGAAAGTTAAAGGGTACATACGAAATATCAAAACTCTTATTTCCCATTAGGATACTTCCATTCAATACATTCTACCGAATTCTCGAGGCATTGTGTGTTGAGTTGCGGAATTAAAAGCCGCACTTGGCCTTGTTACCAGAGAGAGTCGCACTAACTTTTCTTAAGTAAATAAAAGTGTAATTTAAACCAAATTATGACTTCCTGGATTTAAGCAATATTTTTTTTTCTATAGCTCCAAACAAAATATTACCTATTTTATAAATTCTAGGGAAAAACATTTTTGTTTACAAATATTTTCCTATATTTAGTGTCATAGTAAATATCGGTACTTTAGTTATGTAGCTAATCTTGTCGCGTGGAATCATAAGTATGTTTCAGTGTTAGGAAATATAAAAAAATCTGAACTTTTAGAAACCTATATCTTATATAAGTCTAATTTTAAGTAAAATTAAAAGTAAATTAAAAAATAAATAAAATTAATGGATGTTTTGTAACAAAAAATACGGACCATAAATCCGTAGGTAGCGTAAGAAAAAGAAGATATTGAAGAAGAAGTGTTGGAATCCTTATAAAAATAAAAAGCCTACAATTATTATATAGTAACCGTAAAGTTAGAAAAAGTAGTATACAAAATTCTACCTAAACCAAATTATTTAAGCCATACTTACGCATCAATATCACCATGTACATCCGGATTCTTGGCAATCGGCAATAGAGACTCCCTGTTGATCCTTGGATGGCAAGACTGGTTGAAAGTGTGAATGTCCAGCTTCAAGCCCTTGTATTTACGTATAACCTTCTGGGTATCTTCGTCCGTATTAAAGGAGTTCATCAAGACTAGAGGTACGTTACACTTATACGTTTTGTTCAAGTGCTGAAAGATTAAGTCATTAAATATAGATTTGGTCAAGATATCCAGATATCCATGAATTTGAACGAATGAATTGACGATAATGATATCTTATTGTTTAGTTTTTGGGTTCAAAACTGAAATAAATAATAAAAGCTTATAAAATATTGTGACCATTTTTCTTTCATCTTCAATTTTTATCCTGCATGGAAGAGTAGACAAATTGAGACGGAAAGTCAAGATTTCTTTTATTCCTCACTGTTCGCTTAAATTATTAATAATGTGTATGTTAGCTTTGCCAAGCCAGGGAAATTAAGCAAACTCTGTACCCTGGTTGAAATGGCGAATATTGACCATTGATATCGAAATCTGTTCCATTTCACCACGTTGGCATATACAACATTTATAAAAACATTCTCAACTTTAATATTTTTACTATTTTTTAAATTGTTATTATTTATTCCACACTTAGGACAGAAAATACTAAACTTAAATTTAAAAAACGTATAAAAATTTTGAACGAAGCAGGATTTGAACCCGCGGTGATTGAACGCTTCTCAAGAGGCGCGGATTCAAATCCTGCTTCGTTCAAAATTTTTATACGTTTTTAAAATTTAAGTTTAGTATTCTCATCTTTAATTTTGTTTTTAGGTGGCGGAAATCAACGCATCTTTTAACCTATCAAAGTGAAGCATTGGAATCATTAAATAGTTCAAATTTTGGAGTGAGATCGAAACAAAACACGTCATGTTTCCAACTGCTTGTGCCCCGCATCACGAGATTCTTAATTGTAAACTAAAATTACACGCATAGTTATTGTCCGTAGAAATACTCATACCATGTCATCGATTAGAAAAGGTAGATAATACTAAATGAGATATTCATTCGTTATCTTGAGCCGAACGTCACCACAGATTATACACGATAGAACAATACGTCCATGTAGGCATGTACACACCAATAGCTGATGAATCATTGTGAAATTACATATTCTTTGCATTTTATCATTGTTCGAACGCTTTAACAAAATTTAATATTGCTCTTTCAGTTTCACGCTGTATCCCGCACATGGCAGGTTAGGTAGAGGGAACTTGGAAACCTATTGTTATGTCACTCCATTCCGTTCCCTATTTTCCGCTGAATATGAGACATTGTCTTGTTACCAGAGCAAAGAAATGAAAACATTAAATATTTAAAATTAAAATATTATATATTTAATTTCCTAGAGACTTTTACAGTCACATGCCTGTGTCCATGTGCCACGATAGGCCTCAATCAAAAAGTTTATATTACATAAAAGATATAAAATTTATCAAAAACTCAAATAATTATCAAAAAATTAAAGTTTATTTCCAAATTGATGGTTTAGGTTTCCGAATGATTTTGCATAAAGAAACCTTACTCCTCAACTAAAAACAAACGTCAGCACAACCATGAAATATAAATAATGAAAAGAAACCAACCTCAATTTGCTGTACAGTTAAATCCAAGAAGGTCAAGTCGTTTCTAACTTGTATAACCGACTTGGGTCCTTTACACCCCATCGACGTTCCCAAGCCACCGTTCAACTTGACCACCACCAGTTTATCTAACATGTGATGAACGTTATCTGTGGTCGGTGTGTTTAGAGTGGAATAATCGATAACTGCCCCTTCGGGAAGCTTCTGGATCTTTTCCCATGTTACTGATGGCCCCTCTAGAAGTTGAATTTATATGGTTTATATTAAATTATCCAGAGAATATTATAATACATACAGAATTTGTATTTACTTATTCTCTATGATTATATAGAATAAAAATAAAAAGGAGTAAGGTGCATCACATAACTATGAAAGTTGGATAATAAACCCAATACAAACTTTGATAAGTAAATGTATCAGAAATACCCGATTTTCACTATACTCAAAACACAAGAAGAAAACGTTCTATCGTTATCGATTTTAATTCACTATAAATAAATCAATGTTGCTTGAAAACAAAAAGGAAAATATACAAAAAATGTTTCTATATCAACTATTAAAGCTATTAATAAAAAAAACAATTTTCTTTCTACGACTGACCTCTCATCTTGTTTAAAATATTCTAAATTAAAAAAAAAGATATTAAAAAATAATAATTGCTTTATAACGACAAATATAGTTTAATTTATCTCAATTTCTTTTTTATGAAAAAACAACACTAATAGCGGTTAAATATTACGATTTTGTTATAATATCTAAAACATATTTTGATGAAGTAAAAAGTAGGACTTTATATAAAAAAATAAAGAATACAGTAGTCACTGTATTCTCGAAGTAGAATAAAAATCAGAACTTCTTATTTCATTAGTCAAAATTTTGTATGACGAACGTAGCGTAGAATTCTGGTTAAGATGAAGCATTAAACACAAATTTTACAAATTTTATACAATTTGCTACAAGCCCACGTAAGCAGAACCCCTCACAATTTTGCCTGTTTATTTATAGGCATTTATAATATATATTCTATTATAATATATATTCTATATATCTATACTTACGCTCAGCTAAAAATCTGCTGAACAAGTTCTTAAAACCATGAAATTCTTTCTCGACGAGGACCTTTCTGGTCTCCGGTAGCGATGACAGCAGACGTTCCAGCTCCACTTCCAGCCTGGCGAGAGCATCTCGTTTGGTCGCTTCTTTGAAGTCACGGGACCCTGACGGTGTCCTTTGGTGACTTCTGATCTAAAATTAAAATAAAAAGATAATCTTACTAATATTATAAATGTGTAAGTTTGTACGGATGTGTGTTTGTTACTATTTCACGCAAAAAATACTAAACGGATTTTCATGAAACTGCAGTAATATAGCTTTAATATCAGAATAACATAATAAGTTAAAATTTATAGCGATTTTTAACCGACATAAAAAATGAGGTTCTTTTATGTATGTTCCCCGATTACTCCGATTTGACCGTTTTTCAAAATTTTTTTTTTCACAAATCGTCTCATGGTAAAAAGACCAGGATCTGATGATGGAATCCTGATGATGGAACGAGTGCAACCCTCAAATTTGAAAGGCAGAGATGCGGTTTTTTCGCATAGTAACGCAATTGAGAGATCTATATCTGACTATCATCTCATTTATTAACCGACTGCAAAAAAGGAGGAGGTTCTTAATACGTATGTTCCTCAGATTACTCGAAGATGGCAAAATTGATTATTTAAAATCAGTTTCCCGAGTTACACAAAGATAATTAATGTAGGATTATTTATCTATGAATGTTGCCTGTCTGTCTGTCTGTATGTTGTCCGCTTTTCACGCAAAAACTACTCGACGGATTTTGATGTAACTTATTTTGCTATATAGGTATTAGTCCTCGCTAACATATAGGCTATCTTTTTTTGGAAATTCGCTCTTTAAGGGGGTAAAAGGGGTGGGGGTAAGTTTGTATGAAACTCCGTCAGTTTTGAAGCTAATTCGATTAAAATTAATATTTGGCTATTTGATTAGAAATTAAGAATAACGCAATTTCGATTTTTGGACATTCTACCCTAACAGGGGTGAAAAAGGGGAGTAAGTTTCTATGAAACTCCGTCAATATACGATGTATTTTGACGTTTAGTATGGTGGGAGTAAAAAGTGTCCTAACAACATCTATGAGAAGTGATTATTTTAAAGCTCTGGAGTACGTCTACTACCTAACTAGCATGCAACACCAAGAGCACGGCTTCACTTTTAAAAACATACGGAAATGACTCTGTTATAATAATTTCTATACATACGCATAACCATCTCTTGTTTGGCGTGACCAAGTTCGCGGGCACCAGCTAGAGATAATTAGTGTATGTGTTTTAAAATTTGTAAATTAATTTAGCTTTTTGGTTTAATACAATTAACCATAATGTTACAAATACAACTTTCATAATAATATTTCCAAAAAAAAACTATTTACATATAGATAATCGAAATTTCTTATAAAAAATATTTTTGTTATATAATAACGTTACAACGTATGAATAACGGTGGGAAGGGAACATAAAATTTCCAAATATATACAACGTAATATTTAGATCCCTTGATATTTTTGTCTATTCCATTAAAATAATAATTAAATGACGGCATTTAGTAAAAAAAAACAAGGTTAAATAACCTACGCCAATGTCGAGGTATAATAAAACACGTATTTGTTGCTTTAACATTAAAGATAAACGAAGATGACAGCATTGCTGTAAAAGCGCGGGCAACTTGTGCGTGTTTCAGTTTCACGTATCCTCGGTGAAAACACTTGAGAATAATACAATATTTTGTATCTATAAACATACCATTTTTTCCACCTTAAACTAATTTTTAAACATTAATTTTCATAAATGCAGGTATTGTATTTTTAAAGTGTAAGTGTAGTATTAAGTGTAATGTCAGTTTTAAAAATAGAACGTATTAAATTCAATGGGACAATAACATAGAAGGAAGAAGCAAATGTGCAATAATTTAAGGAAAAAAATATATATATTTAGACATCATTATTAAATAAACATAAATTACATTTGACTCTAATATGAGAGAGAGAGAGAGAGTATTTTAATAATTTTGTAGTAAAATAACATTTTTTTTTTAATTATAAACATACTCGTATATATGTAGTTAATCAGAGAATGCAATTAAAAAACGAGTATGTAAGTGATGCAGCTCCGTGAGGCCATCATGTTAGTAGTTCTGTTAATGAATAAAATATAATTATTTCATGATTGTTATTTTAGATTAGAATTTAAAATATATATTCTACGTAACGTAAAATAAATCAAGTATTAGAAAAACATTTTAAGTTAAATCGCCTACACAAAATATATTTTGAAATAAAGTTTTCATATAAAAATGTGTCATATGCAGCTCGACTAAAATAAGTAAGATAAATAGTTAAAAGAACAATTTTTAAATTTATATGTAAAAAATATATTTAACATTTTTTTTAATGTACATTTTACCTCATATATGCAATATAAGTAGTCAACTTAATTATTATATAATCTGGATCACATTACTCTATAAACTATGATTAAAAAAATAAATGACGTTTAAAATAACGCGCCATTTTAAAATTATAAATTATTTTTAATGTAATATAAATAATCCATAGTTTCTGTTCCATTATGTAATTGTATATCAAAGGAACGATGTAAGAACTAAATACCTTCAAACTAAGTGCATTTAAAGGTATATTGTATAAAAACTAACATTGTTTATAATGACGCTATCGTGACGCAGTTCGATGTGTCTGGCTGTATATAATGTTCAATTGGCACTCAGTAACTCAGTTAATATAACATAGTTTTTTTTTATTCACTCACTCACTCAGCTTCACGCTGTATCCCGCACTTGGCAGGGTAGGCAGAGGGAACTTGGAAACCTAGTGTCAAGACACTCTGTTCCACTTCTGTTCCCTACTTTCCACCGAATTCTAGGCATTGCGTGTTGAGTGGTGGAACTCAACGCCGCGCTTTGCCTTGTTACTAGAGTGCAGAAATGAAAATATTAAATATTTTATTTGTAAATATTAAATATTTCATATCCTCGAGTGGGGATCGAACCCACAACTTGTCGTTTACAGTCACACGCTTGTGCCGCTGCGCCACGACAGGCCTCGTTTTTTTTCTGGAGTAAATTCTTTCTTCTCCGTAGATTGGAGAAAAGAATATCTTGTCACTATAGGTATATTCAATAAAAATAACAACACATACCCAAGAAGGAAGATAACCGTTCTCGCAAGGCATTTTTCAACGAATACAATCCAAAAATCACGTGTATATATTAAAACATAGTTATATAAAATAGATTTCTGTTATGTTAAAAACGTAGCGGTTGGTATGCGATACGATTACCGACTGAGTTGATAGCGTCTATACATAGAATGGAATATCCTGTCCGTCTGTTCGTCTGGACACAACACATTTTAGTAGCGGCATTGAACTTGTATTTCTATTGAGTTATATATATGGTTAATTCCTGGTTAGATGAGTTAAATTCGAAATTATTGCCAATTTCTGTTTTAAATTTGAATAATAAATTGTTAGCCATACAGAGCTAAGTGGAACGGAGTATCTTAACACTAGGTTCCCAAGTTCCTGCTGTCTACCCTGCCAAGTACAGGATACAGCATGAAGCTGAGTAAGTAAGTAAATTGATAGCCATACATAGTATACATATTTTTTGCAAATAGTTATAATATGTACTATATATATTATATTCTATACTAAAACAAATTTTTTGTCCGTTTGTCTGTACGTTTGTGCACTCTAATCATAGAAACGGCTCAACAAAAAATAAAATGATAAGAGCCCAAGTCCCATAACATTTTTGTTTTATTTTAATCGTGCCATAAATAGTTAACATTGACATACAGTGTTAACATGAAATCACAAACGTTTCGCTAGTTCTAGATATTTTAACAATTTTTTACTCGATTTTGTAGTAAAATCATGCTTCTATATATAATTGAAGGCAATATGTAAATAAGTAAATTTAACTCAATAATATTTTTAGCAGTTATTAACGCTTAAATTTATAGTCAATTACCGTTAGTTAAACGTAGATTTTCGTTCAAAGCAAACGTTCACCTTGAGAATCGAACCTCTGACCTCCAAAGTAGCGGACAATGGCTAACAAGCACAAAACATACTGCGTGATAGGCTTCCAATATTTGTATTTAATAGACAAATATTTATTAGACAGTATTAGGATTCTGCATATATTATGTACTTATAATAGACACTTAATCAATAAATAGATAAAAAATAGCTTTAATGGCATTTAATTTTATATATTTTTTGTATTTATTATTACAAGATAAATAGATACTCTGTATAGTAATTAACTTATTTTTAATATTTGAATCATATCTTTGAATTCCTCCTGTCGTGGCGCAGTGGCACAAGCGTGTGACTGTAACCGATGGGTTGTGGGTTCGATCCCCACTCGAGGAAATGAAATATTTAATATTTTCAATTTAAATATTTTATGTTTTCATTTCTTCGCTCTGGTATAAGGCAAAACGCGGCGTTGAGTTCCGCCACTCAACACGATATGCCTCAAAATTCGGCGGAGTGTGGGGAACGGAAGTGGAACGGAGTGTCTTAACACTAGGTCCCCAAGTTCCCTCTGCCTACCCTGCCAAGTGCGGGATAAAGCGTGAAGCTGAGAGTGAGTATATCTTGGAATTGAGAATTATATACTTAATAACTTCTTATGAAGATTATTAATAAGAAGCCATTAAACAAATAAAAAACTATACTACAGATTAAAATATTAAAAGTGAAACGAAATACACTTTAATCTTAATTTTAAGGATAAAAATTAAAATTGTACAGAACCCTTTATCTCCGTACATTAAACTCGCACTTGACTTTATTTCTTTATTTATATTATAACTGGGGCCGCAATTATGCAACGCACATCGTAGATAAGGCTAAAGTAATGAGGTTATCGTGTCTAACATTAAACCAACGTATTCTACATTTAATAAGTTGTTTTTTATTCGTTAATTTATATAGTGATAATAATTTATTACTTTTCTTTTTTCTTTTTTCAACTTCACGCTGTATCCCGCACGTAGGGTGAGGGAACTCGGGAACTCGGTGTTAAAACACTCCGATCCTGTCTCTTTTTTCTGCTGAATTCTTGGCCGAGGTTTTGCGTGTTAGAAGATGCAATTAATAAGCGAAGTAATGCTTTGTTCGTCTTCAATTTTTTCCGTATGACTTATTTTTTCCTTGTCCGACATTCTTGTCGTCGCTTCTTGCTCAAATTCATGATGGCAATGGCAAAATTAAACGACGTCCTTTGGTTTACCAAGGTATCAAATAAAAGATTATTCACATATCTACATGGGTATCAAACCTAAAACCATCGCTTTTACTGACATTATTATTACTCAATATGCCAAAACAGCCTAGCAGAATTCAATTAATGATATTAAAAATTGAAATATATTTTTCATTACAACAAATAACTTTAAAGCCGATTTGAATACATAACTATCAGAAATATCAATAAATATATTAACTAATGTACCATAAAGGTCACAAATCACGTGTAATACCACTACCTGTCAATCTACACCTAGACGTAGATCTAATTCTGTCTTGTGGTTTAGACTTTATTGATGGACAGCGCGTTAACGTTAACTTAGCGCAATTCTTAAAGTTTGATTACGCATAATAATCACTCATTCACTCAGTTTCACGCTGTATCCCGCACTTAGTAGGCAGAGGGAACCTAGTGTTAAGACATTTCGTTCCCCAATTTCCGCCGGATTCGTGGCATTGAGATTCTTCAGTGCCGGAATTTAGCACCGCGCTTTGCCTTGTTACCAGAGCAAAAAAAAAAAAAACATTAAATATTTAAATTGAAAATATTAAAATATTTCATTTTCTCGAATTGGGAACGAATTCACATCCTGTCTAGTTTACAGTCACACTCTGTGCTCCTGCGCCACGACAGTCCCCAGGTTTGAATTAAAATTCACTTACGGAATATATTCATGTTATTGCCGCTTGCTCGTTTTTTGTTTCTTTCTATAACTAAACTAAACCTGCCACTCTCCCAAATTTCGAGACAGTTTGAGACATGTAAAGTTATGGTACATAAGTACATAATTCTACCCTCCAAGTGATAACGATGCGATTATTACGATCATATCATAATTTAATTAAACTGTAATTTTATATAAAAAATAAACAAAGAAAATAAATGCACTATTGAAAGCAATAAAAATAAAATTAAAACCTTTATTGCTTTACATATCTATATATATATTTATAATTATCTCTCACTAGAATATATAAGTTATACCTACGCATTATGTAATGAAAAGTACCTAGATGTATCAAGATGATATGCCAAGGACAATTTAATTCAATTGCGTTCATTCATACTAGCATTGCATGTTGATTTCCCTACAGTAACATCTAAGCATTTAATTTAAAATCCCGTGGCATTAATCTTCCGTTTATTATTGTTAGCTTCCCGTCGTATCCTGTTCACAGCAAGGTAGACAGAGAGAACATGGGAACCTAGTGTTAAGACACTCTGTTCCCATTAAAACACTTCCGTTGTCCATTTTCTGCCGAATTCTGGAGTAATTGCGTGTGAAATTGGGAAACTCAATGCCATGCCAAGTCATTATTAGAGCGAGGGAATAAAAATATTGAAATTTCTTTCCCCCAATTGGGGATCAAACCCACAATCGGTCGGATTTCTACTCTAGCCCCACGACAGCCCACTGGTTTTGTTTATTTCGACCCAGAACACAATTATATTCTAAAAACACTTAAGAACATTAAAACTGCGTAAGATAAGTGCAAATGAAAATGAGCTTTAATCCTAGGATGTTTGAGTTCAATTCATTTATTACATTCTCTCATAGCAATCAAGCATGTTATCTTTAATTGCGCAGTTGTCTTCGTTTATATTTATAAACTATTTATTAACGCCATCTTGGCGTAGATGTTGTGTACTTGATTAATACGTCAAAGTTTTAGTTCGATATCTGGTGGAGTACTAACTTTTACGTGTGAAGGGGATGATCACTAACTATCGGATGAGATGGGATGTTCGCGCGCCTACAATATACATTTTTTTTTTCATCTTTACGCTGTATTTCGCTCATTGGAGGTTAGATAGAAGGAGCTTTGGAACCTATGGTTAAGACACTCCGTTCTACCTTCGTTCCCCACTTTCCGCCGAACTTGAAGTATTGCGTTGAGTGGCGGAACTCAACGCCGCGCTTTGCCTTGTTACCAGGGCGAAGAAATGAAATCATAAAATATTTAATTTGCAAAAAAATAAATATTTAATTTCCTCGAATGGGGATCGAACACACCACAACCTTTCGTTTAGAGTCACAAAAATGATTTTTCAATTAAATTCAACTAGCAGTTCTTGCACGTAAGCACTTTTGAAATTTGAATTATAGAATTATTGACATTTATGAAATACATTCTAGAAATTAACTGATAAATATAATCTTATAGGGGACGTTTATTATTATATAATAGGGTCCAAAATGGTATTTTTTAAAAAAATGTTGATTTAGTTGGGATTTTTTTTTTATAATTTCGTTTTGGTTTTTGCATAAATTATAACTTATTTACTTAAAGAAAAGTATAGTATGTAAAGGATACAAATTGAATCTAAAAAGATAGGGAAAAGGTACGAATGGCGGTCTTCCGGTCGTGATGCAGGATCATTTTTACTAAAACCTAATAAGTAACACTATGTCAAATCTGATAATAACAAGCAAACAAAAATGGCAAAAAAACTCTAAAATGATACCTCTTTTTTTCACCTAACTTACATACTTTACACACATACATAAGTGTGAGTCTGTACACAGAATCGTTTGTCATTTGTATATAATCTATTGTTTACTTTGTATAAGTAGTTTTTAATGAACGTATAGGTACTATAAGGAGAATATTATTACATCTTTTTACATGCTGTATCCCCCATATGGCAGGGTAAGCAGAGATAATGTTTTAACTAGTTTAGATATTTCATTCCATGTCTTACTTTCCGCCGAATTTGCAGCATTGTGTGTTAATTGGCGGTACTCAACGCCGCCCTTGCAACCAAAGTGAAGCAAGGAAAATACTAAATATTTCTTTTCCTCTAGTTTACACTTGACAACCTGTTCCGTTTATATTCGTACGCTTCTGCCCCTACGCAACGACAGGCTTACTATCATATAAAAATAATGCAAAATCACCGTGACAATGTCTACCTAAGGACAAAGTAAACGTATCTAGATACGAAGATACTTATACATATAATCACTCAGTTTCACGCTGTATCCTGCACTTGGCAGGGAAGGCAGAAGGAAGTTGGGAACCGAGTGTTAAGACACTCCGTTTCCTCGACTTACCGCTGAGTTCACGGCGTTGCGTTTCCAGCTACAAAACTCAATGCCGGGATTTCCCTTGTTACTAGAGCGAAGATATGAAAAAATTAAATATACCATTTCCTCGGGTGGCACCCAATCTGTCGCTTTAAGAGTCGCAAGCTTACAGCCTTTGCGCGACGACAGGCCTACTATCATATATAATCACTAAAAATAAATAATGCAAAGTAACCGTGACAATGCCTACCTAGGGATAAAGTATACGTAATTAGATAAGAAGATATTTATATTCAGCTTCACGCTGTTTCCCGCACTTGGCAGGGTAGACAGAGGGAATTTGGAAACCTAGTGTTAAGACACTCCGTTTCCTCGACTCTCGACTGAATTGGAAGAATTCCGTTTCGAACTACATAACTCAACGCCACGATTTCTCTTATTACCAGAGTGAAGATACGAAAATATTAAATATCTTCACTCTAGTAACTGTTTCCTAGGGTGGATCCCAATGTATCGCTTTTAGAGCCGCAAGCTTACAGCCTCTGCGCGATAGGGACGACAGGCTTTCTATCATATATAATCACTAAAAATAAATAATGCAAAGTAACCGTGACAATACAACCTAAGGACAAAGTATCCGTAACTAGATAAGGATATACCTATACATATAATAAGAAGTTAATGTCATTCTACGTACGTACAATTTACTCTGTTAACGTCTCTATATTTGAGCACTACGATTTACTATATAGCAATGGAACATAAGCACATTATATTGAAGAAAAAAATATAATATATAAAATGTTACCTCATAAACAATAAGTACTTGAAAAAATAATAACTAATTTTGCAATGGCTGTTGGTTTATGGACAATTAACGTACGAATTTTTTGTAATAGGTAGGCAGACGGAACTTGGGAATCTAGTGTTAAGACACTTTGTTCCTATTAAGACACTTCCGTTCCCGCCATATAAGACATTGCGTGATGAGTTATCCTTGTTACCAGAACAAGGAGCTGAATTATATTTCATTTTTTCAAAGTAGGATGGAACCCACAATGGTGCATCTGTACAGTATATTTATTTTTATTAAATTAAAAAGTTTATTATTTTGTTCTATTTCAATTTATTAGGCGGAACTCAACGCTACGCAACTATACATTTCTTTTAAAACGTACTAAGTCAGTAAAAATATTAACTCTAATCGAATTTAAATATATACTGTATTGGAAAATTGCAATCTGTTAGGCACGTTCTTTACACAAATTTATTTAGGCAATACTAGCGACCCGCCTGGCTCGTTTTAATTATAAGTACTATTTTATTGACTACTCCATTACTTTCTTGTTCTAATAAAATGATCACTTTTAAAACTATACCTATACACAGTAAATTAAAATTTCAACTAAATGAATAAAAAAATTGTAGCGAGTTTATCGAACTTAAAATTTTAAATTGAGCCAGCACATAGCAGGGCAGGCAGAAAGAATTCGGGAACCCACTGTTAAGATATTCCATTCCATTTCCTACTTTCCGCCGAATTCAAGGCATTGCGTGTTAATTGGCGGAACTCAACGCTGTGATTTGCCTTATAACCAGAGCGAAGAAATAAAAATACTAAATATTTCTTCTCCTCGAGTTTACACTCGACAACCAGTTGCGCTTACATCCGTACGCTTGTGCCCATGCGCAACGACAGGCTTACTATCTCATATAAATAATACAAAATCACTGTTCCCGATTCGCGATTTCCCTTGTTACCAGAGCAAATATATATATATATATATATATTTTCTTCAGCTTCACGCTGTATCCCGCATTAGGCAGGGTAGGCAGAGGGAACGGAAGTGAAACCTAGTGTTATGACACTCCGTTCCACTTCCGTTCCCCACTTATATGAAAATAATAAATATTTAATTTCCTCAAAGCAAATATATGAAAATAATAAATATTTAATTTCCTCGGGTGGACCCAAAAGTGTCGCTTCTAGAGTCACATGCTTATAGCCTCTGCGCGACGACAGGATGTGAGTTGTCATACGAGTATATAAGCCAAAAATAAATAATGCAAAGCAACCGTGATAATACAACTTAAGGACAATGTACGTAATTAGATTAGCAGATACCTCTCTATACAATAAGAAGTTAATATCATTCTACGTACGTATAATTAACTCTGGTAACGTCTCTATTAACGTACAATTCTTTATAGAGTATTCTTCTGAGCATCACTTTGTTTGACAGGTAGAGGCAGAGGGAACTTGGGAATCTAGTGTTAAGACTCTTCGTTCCTATTAAGACACTTTCGTTCCCGCCGAATATTAGACATTGCATAATGAGTCGTCCTTGTTACCAGAGAAAAATGGTACTTATAAATATATAATTTCCTCGAATGGGGATTGAACCCACACACACTTTGTGCACCTGTGTTGCATATTTATTCTTAATTAATTAAAAAGTTTATTCTTTCATTCAATTTTGTTATTAGGCAATATCTAACGGTACGCTATACATCCCTTTTGCAAAATGTACTGGGACAGTAAAAATATTAACTGTAATAGAATTTAAATACATTGTGTTGGAAAATTGCATTCTGTTAGACACGTTCTTTAAACATATTTCTTTAATACTAGCGACCTGTCTCGCCCGTTTTAATTATAAGTACTATTTTATTACTTTTCTGTCTTTTTTACAGTGGTAAACAAAAATTTAAGGTAACTTTATAAAAATGTTGTAGCGATTTTGTAGAACATAATATGTTAAAATGACCTAGCTTTCAACATAATTTATCCTAAGAAAAAGGAATATAAATATATTTTCAATTTCAATCAGACGCAATTCGAATCATTTAAAAAAGTTATTACTCATACCTACATATTTTATTATGGTAGTGACGATAAACATAAATATTTCACGAACTAAGGTAACAAGTTGTTACGTCAATATTAAAAAACAAATGATTATCATATGTTGATAACTGTTTATATAATTTTATTAGAATTAATTTTATAAAGTCTCATAACCAAAATCAAATTAAATGTATTTTTATTATCGACGTAGAAAAATATCCAACGATATATTATGTCGATAGCAATAACACAATTTTAAATGCATAATAACTAATACAAAAGTTATATAATAAAAAAAAAACCTACCTTTTCCAGTAAATCCATAGCTAAAATTCACGATCCGCAAAAAAAATAACCTTCACTATGACACTTTGAACTGTCAATTTTTGGCGGGATGTCACAGCGAGCTGCTCAATTGTCAACGGACGTTATTATACTAAATGACAAATGATGAAATTGTTATAGTTATGTACTTGTTCGTACAATTATATACATCGTACGTTTACTGTTTGTATGTTGCGATGTTAATTATATTTAAATTTAATGATACGTTCCTAAGGCAGGTAAAATTATTATTTTCCTTATCATCACATTTGATTGCTACGTCTCAGTGTGTATCTATAAGAGAGGTATAAAGTGAATTTGCAGACGCTAATAATATTGAATTTTCTTATAATCCTCTAAGGGCACAGCAAAATAAAGTTACTATGGTGCAATAGGAGATTTTTCTACAAAAATCAAGACTATTTTTATTGACATCAATAGACCTGATAATCAAATAATACGAAGTATGTTTTTATTTGAAATCTTTTGTCCAAAATTCTTGTCTATAGTGATTTACTATGTTTTAAAGTGTTATTCCACACTTAGGACAGAAAATACTAAACTTAAATTTAAAAAGCGTATAAAAATTTTGAACGAAGCAGGATTTGAACCCGCGCCTCTGGAACGGTATTCCAGAGGCGCGGGTTCAAATCCTGCTTCGTTCAAAATTTTTATACGCTTTTTAAATTTAAGTTTAGTATTTTGAGAATTTGTTTGTGGCGAAATTAAACGTCGCCTATTGCCTTAATAGATCGGGGAAAATTTAAATAGATTTAAAAATTAATAATTCCAACCAGTAAAGGTAGATGTGGACTTCAGAATATATGATTTAATTAAATAATAATTTGATTATTCATTTACGTTATTATTATTTTGTTCTAACATGGCGAGAAACATCGGTATTAAGCATTAGTAACAAAGTTCAGATAGTTTATCGTGCGTATATCAACAAATTGATTAGACAGACCATTACACGAGCACTCCTAGAGAAACTTAATAAAAAATAAACTGCTTTAAATTATATGATTGAACGTAGTGTATAGCAACTTACGTGTTCTATAAAGAAATGCCATTTACGGAAAAGTTAGTTAGATAGTAAATTCAGTTTCTATTAATTATCGTAAATGGTGCATTGTATAAGTCTCCCAATATATGATAAATTTCAAATGGAGTTGCATTTGCTGCTTTCGAATACTTTTTTTATGGAAAAGACAAGGCAAATACTAAACGAGTCACCTGATGATGAGATGTCACCATCGTGTAACACCAGAGGAGCTACAGGTGCGTTGCCGGCCTTTGAGGTAAAATACACGCGCTTTTTGAAGTCACGATAAGTCCGGGAGTCTAGTCATATTGTAATAATATTGTCCGGGAGTCTAGTCATATTGTAAGAATATCGTCCGGGAGTCTAGTCATATTGTAACAATATCGTCCGGGAGTCTAGTCATATTGTAACAATATTGTCCGGGAGTTTAGTCATATTGTAATAATATCGTCCGGGAGTCTAGTCGTATTGTAATAATATTGTCCGGGAGTCTAGTCATATTGTAATAATATCGTCCGGGAGTCTAGTCATATTGTAATAATAAATGTATGCGATAAATCTGGTTAGTTTCATTTAAAATGTGTAAAAATTGCGTAAATCAAATATGTTTTGTGACTTATCGTTATTTACTATTTCAATATCTCGTCTAGAAACACCATAAAAAATACATAAAGAATTCAGCATAACTTTAAAATTAAGTATTCTTATAATAAATCTGTAATTCATCACTATCTTTACATGGTAGACATATTAAAAAGAAACGTTTATTAATGTAATAGAGCCCAGAACAGAAAGTAATCGAAATTGTTAAATAAAATAGAGTAATAGAAGCAGGCGAAGCCACGGGCGAATCGCTAGTATACATATATAAAAGTAGTAAAAATAGAGTCAGTTGAGGCCTTTCGTCGCGGAGGGCCACATGCATGTGACTGAAAACGACAGATTGTCGGTTCGATCCCTTCTCGAAGAAATTAAATATTTAATATTTTCAAATTAAATATTCAATATTTTTATTCCTATATTCTGATAATAAGGCAAAGCGCGGCGTTGAGTTCCGCCACTAAACTCACAATGCCTCAAATTCGGAGCAAAGTAGGGAACGGAATGTCTTAATCACAGGTTCGTTAGTGCAGGACTTTCAATGTTAAAATATTGTTTATTACAAAAGTATATGAAATAGTCTTTTTAATTTTTTTTTTTAATAAAAAAAATCTAATGAAATCAAATTGTTGGCAAAACAATCGTAACTTAAGCCAACAAATAAGTACAAGTATTTTTAGTATTTTGAACGACATCATCTATTTTATTACATATATTAATATTAAATAGTACAAAAGACAGTGCAATTAACATATTTCTATTTTATATTATAATGTGTAATGGTTGTTGTGTGTTACAACAATGGATTATATTTTTAGCTACATTATGTAAAATTTGAGGTCTGTCGTGGCGCAGCGGCACAAGCGTGTAACTGTAACCGCCAGGTTCTGGGTTTGATCCCCAGTCGAGAAAATGAAATATTTAATATTTTCAATTTAAATATTTAATGTTTCATTTCTTCGCTCTGGTAATAAGGCAAAAGCGCGGCGTTGAGTTCCGCCACTCAACACGCAATGCCTCAAATTCGACGCAAAGTGGGGAACAGAAGTGGAACAGAGTGTCATAACCTAGGTTCCCGGGTTCCCTCTGCCTACCGTGCCTCGTGCGGGATACAGTGTGAAGCTAAGAAAGAAAGAAAGAAATTATGTAAAATTTGAGTTCAAAAAAGAATTAAAAATGTAGCATCATTTTTCTTCTTCAAATCATGATAAACATATGTAATAAAGAGTTTCAGACTATTTTTCTCCAGTTTCTACCCCAGCAGGGCAAGCTAAGAGAAACTAGAACTGGAAAATCCTACTGTTCCAGAAAATCCATTGTCATTAAGATATTTCTGTTCACCACTTTCTGTTGAAGTCTCGAGTGATTGTGTGTTAAGTCGTGAAGCTACCAGAGAGAAGGAATGGAAATATTAAATATTTCCCTTCCAGGTTTGACAATTGAACTTTAACTGTTACATTCAGTTTTTTTTTTTATGGAAAGAACAAGGTAATCGAGCGTACTGGTCACCTGGTGGTAAATAATCACCACAGCCCAAGGCCTGATGTAACACAAGAGGAGCTACAGGTGTGTTGCCAACCTTTAAAAATATTTTTCTAAGTAGGAAAAAAAAAATATTTTTCTAAGTAGGGATTGAATTCTAAGCCATGGCATTTCAATGATTATGTTAAAACTAGAAAAACACATATATAACATTTATATTAACCACATTAAGAACGATAATTATTACCATCACCTGGACTGTTTGTATAAACATAAACATGCATAATAGTAACTGTATGTGAACAAAAGTCTGACAACATGCACTTCTACCTATAAATTCTATCCAATTAATAATATAAAATCCTGTTATTTACAAAAAATACTCTCTATATATATGTCTCTTACCGCAGGTTTCAGCCTGTTGTCATCGGCCTGTAATTTATAACAACTTTATATCTTTTACCAATTCAGTTCCAAAAAATGTTCTATATGTAAAAAATATTCGAATAATATATGATTGTAAAGGTTTTTTTCGGATTCAAACTTATATTAAATTTGATTATCATGTTATTTTTAAATAATGAAGCCAACTTCATTTTTAAAAGTAACATAATATCTTCTAGAATAAGTTTAAATAACTATATATTTTATATATTTTAAATTTTCCATGTTTTTACAGTACTGTGACATAGTACACCTGTGAAATTGTAATTTGCTACAATATAACCTACGAAATGCGTGAAATACAATGAATAGAATTTTTATCGTATATTAAATAGCGCATAAGTAGTATAGATAGAATATTAATTTAATCTCAAGTGTGTAATCAAAATTTTATGACCTTTGTAACGGACAAGGTCGAGAAAATAATATCTATCGTATTTACAAGAACGCGATAACTCCTGGCGGAGTTCAATCGTTTGCAATAGATAACTATTACCTTTGTCCTTGGCTCGTTATCACCCATTGTGCACTGTAGAAATCGTTAAATTAATAAAGTCCGACTTCGAAGTAGGTACAAACACCGTATTTATGTAAATTTGACAGATGTCGGTTTTGGTAGAATTGAGGATATGTCAAAGGCAATTGCAAATGTCAAATGTATATTTTTAATTTTACGCAAAGCAAAGATAATCTAGCACGCCTATATAAATGCTCTATATTTTTTGTTTTTACTGTATTACATTATTTAATTTATAAAATCTGAATTATAATGTTTAACACATAAACATATAAATGTTTTATTTAGTAAAAATATTTAATATTCAATTACATTACCATTTTAAATTTGTATATGGCATTAGTTTTATTAATGTACATTTAACTATACAGTTGTGTTAAAACTTAAATGATAAATAAATAACAGATTACTAAATATTATAAAAGTGGGTTAAAAAATAAAAAAAATGAAATAAAGTGGGTTAAATATACAAAAAGCTTACAGATTTATTTTTATTTACAATAAATATCAGATACTTAAAATAAAAAGCACTTAAACTACTTTAACTTAATTTTTATAATTCATAATATCAAGCACAACTTATCCACAAATATATATGAATATATTTTGTCTAAAGTGAGTGGTAGGAGAGGAAGGGGGAGACCTTGGTTGACCTTCGAAAACACAATATCAACGATACTAGAGGAAGGTCACGTAAAAAGCATAAGGTTCCCCCGGAGGGCGGGTATGCCGAGACTGTAGCGGTTGGCGCTCCGTTCTCCCTGCCTACCCCGCTAGGGATATAGCGTGAAGCCAAGTAAAGTATATTTTGTCTATCAGTAACAGTGGACTTATAAAGTCTAATATGTGTTTTCTAAAATTATGTCTATCATTAGTTATAATTGTGTATTTTCACTACTTATTTTATAAGATACTCGTAAACATATCCAGGAACCAATGTTGATTATCACAGATAATAATACAAAAAAGGAACACGTTCCACCTATGAGATAAGGGAAAAGTTGATTGTGTAAGTGACATCTTCCAGCCTCGAACCAACCACACGTGGCCACTGTGGGAATAGAAAATAAATCATTTTTATTATATTCATGTATTATAAATATGTAAGGAATTAGATTTTTTTTACATACATTTCTTTCAACATCAATAGAATACAGAAATAATTTAAGCACTCGGTATTTCTTAAAAAAGCTATGAACACTATTCGAAACGATAATATTAACAAAATATTTTAAATGTTACAGAAAAAAATTGAGACCTGTTGTCAAAAAATCTATCCCCACTCGAGGAAATGAAATATTTAATATTTTCAAATGATATCATAAACGTTTTATTTCATCGCTCTGTTAACGTGGCAAAGCGCGGCGATGAGTTGCGCAACTCATCAAGCAATGCCTCAAAATTTGGCGGGAAGTGAGAACGGAAGCGGAACAGAGTGTTTTAATACTAGGTTCAAAGTTCTCTCTGCTTACCCTCCCATGTGCGGGATACAGCGTGAAGCTGTAAAAAAACAAAAGAAAATTACCTCGTATCACAAAGAAAATTAAATTTCCACATACAAAAGTAATCAATGCAACAATTGACCACGTAAGTCCCATCACTACAGATTTGTCTCGCTTATCCACAACTCGTAGAAGCAGTACGCCTTGAGCTTGAAAAGCCAATACTGCAAATGTGTAAAAATATAAGATTATTAGATATTTTTTTTGTTTGTAATTAAAAATAGAAATGAAAATACATTTACGTTTTTGCCAAATTACAGGGTGGGCCCCGGAGTTTTGCGAATTTGAAAAATTCATAAAAAAAAAAACAAAAGTAATATTAAAACCAATTTATTTTTAAATTAAAGTTAACATTTGGGAAAATCATTTCTTAAAAATAACATCATCCAGATGCGCACCATCCCGCTGCAAACATTCTTCGAATCTCGACCTCAAATTGACAAAAACTCGTTCGCACATGGCACGCGGAATAGCGGCAATTTCTTCGCGGATATTGGCCTTCAACTTTGCAATCGTGGTCGGATTATTACTGTAGACTCTACTTTTCATGTAGCCCCACAAGAAAAAATCGGGTGGAGTTAAATCCGGACTCCTCGGTGGCCATGGAATGTCACCTCGGCGCGAAATGAGTTTTCCAGCAAACATCTCCTTTGCGGCTGCCAAACTCTCGTTAGAGGTATGGCAAGTGGCGCCATCTTGTTGAAACCATGTCGAACTATTGTACCCTCGAAATTCTGACAGCTGTGGGTAAAAGAAATCGCGCAACATGGCTGTGTATCGCTCAGTATTAACTGTCACAGAATTCCCTCGCTGGTCTTCAAAGAAAAAGGGTCCGATGATTCCGTGTGCTGAAATAGCCGCCCAAACTGTCAATTTTGGCGAATGCAAAGGCTTTTGGTGTTTGAATTGTGGATTTTCTGAGGCCCAATAACGACTATTTTGTTTATTTACGTGCCCATTTAAGTGAAAATGGGCTTCGTCTGAAAAAAGAATATTGTTGAAGCTCCGAAACCGCTCAAACATTGTTTCGACGAAATCACGTCGTAAATTGTGATCATTTGGCTTCAAATCTTGCACTAGTTGAAGTTTATACGGGTGCAATTTTAAATCTTCCTTCAAAATACGACGCAAAGTCGTTCTTGATACAGATAGCTCTGCTGATCGCTTGCGAGTTGATTGCCCAGGATTGCGTAGTACGGAAGCTCCGACTTCGTTTATGTTTTTATCTGACCTTTTCGTCCTTTCGGGCCCCTTAGGTTTCTGATTAAGGGTCGAACCGGTAGCCTCGAACTTTCTGACCCACGCCCTAATCAAACTTTCACTCGGACACTGTTTTAAATCATGCAATCCATAGTGGGAGCGAAATGAACGTCGAACAATAACGCACGAATCAGCATTTTTGTAATAATTTTTTACACAGAACGCACGCTGTTCACCCGTGAAGTGCTCCATTGCGACTAAATTTCCAAGGCCCGAGTTACAGATCCCCACCTCCCGCGCTCCGCCCCCCTCCCCCGTTCCAACGCTATGGCGATTTCAAATTCGCAAAACTCCGAGGCCCACCCTGTATATTAAATGTTGATGGCATTGAGTTTGGAAAGTAGTGCTAAGAAGCACCGCCTCTGTGTATGAAATTATTCATAAAATGTACTATAGAAGGGTGGTGCCGCAGTATAAAAAAAAATCTTACTTGAAAATGTAACTATAACGAAGAACAACATTGAATGGAGGTGAAAGGACGGCTTGCAGACAACGTCGCTGCACGCGCCATCTAGTACTCGACCATAACTACAAGTACAGTTGGAGTATGTTCTGAAATACACCAAAATGTTAAAATGTAAGTTTCTTTCATAATTTTTTTTTGTGTTTCCATTTCCATTTTGCAAATAACAGATATGATCTTGATATAAAAAGAAGTGTATAAAGTAATATGATTACAGTATTTTTTTAATGTCTTGAAAGCCATAACGTAATTAATGTACGGCTCGGTGAGGATTAATTAAAACTAAGTGTTCTGTTTTAGTTATAATTTAATCCGTAAAATTTTTCGCTCTTATAACAAGGCAAAGCGCGGCGTTCAGTTCCGCCACTTAACACACAATACCTCAAACTCGACAGAAAGTGGGAAACGGAAGTGTCTTAATGGGAACGAAGTGACGTAACACCAGTTACCAAGTTCCCTGCCACCCCTGCCATGTAAATCATTTATTAAATAGTAAAGAGGCACTTACTGAATACCATTTACAATCTCAGAATTGCTGCATCCGGCTTGACATGGAGAATTATATGTAACCATTTCGTCCACAGCACATACTGGTTGAAACTTATTCCAAAGATCATTACAGCTAAAAATACATGAACACATATACAAAATATAAACTAAATACCGATTATAAGCTATATACAACTTAAAACTAAATCAAATTGAGCCCTGTGGTGATGCAGGTTGTGGGTTCGATCCTCAGTCGAGGAAGTGAAATATTTAATATTTTCATTTCATCATTTAGATAACAGAAACGCGTGGCGGCGAAATTAGGCAGAAAATGAGGAACGGAACTGCCTACTCGGCCATATGCGAGATACAGCGTGATGCTCAATGTGAAACAATATTAAAACAAAATAATCAAAATTATCCAATTACAAAAAAAAAATCAATATTGCCTTTATTTTAACAAAAAAGAAATACAAATATGTTAAATCAATTTAAACTAAGTAGCTTACTTGCAACTTAAACTACATTCGGGTTGTCTATAGTAGCTCTTCCCAAGTGTCGTGACTTCACCCTTATCACAACGTGGGACAGCCGTAATCACTATATACAGAATCAACGTGAATATAGTCATTGTAGTAGCCTGTTTCATGGCTTTAAAGTTACAAAACTCCGTAAGCAAAGGCGCTGAGAATTTTAAACCAGCTAGCTAAAAAGAAATGACAAATTAAGGTGATATACTTCACTGTCTAGAATATAAGAATCGGTGGCATTACGTGAGGCATCAATCGGTAGTTTGATATTATAATTATATTATATTACTGGCGAATACCACCTCAGCGTATGTTTAATCATGGACTACTGCAAAGACATGGGAAGTTCGTGTTTAAAGGAAGTATATCATTTTTTTATTATTTATTTTTTTAGCTTCACGCCGTATCCTGCACGAGGCAGAGTGGGCAGAGGGAACCCGGGAACCTAGTGTTAAGACACTCCTTTTCACTTCCGTTCCCCACTTTCCGCCGAATTTGAAGCATTGCGTGTTGAGTGGCGGAACTCAACGCCGCGCTTTTGCCTTATTACCAGAGCCAAGAAATGAAACATTAAATATTTAAATTAAAAATATTAAATATTTCATTTCCTCGACTGGGGATCGAACCCAGAACCTGTCGGTTACAGTCACACGCTTGTGCCGCTGCGCCACGACAGGCCTCATATATCATATTAAATATAAGAAAACTGAAAAGAGCTTTTTTTTTCATTTGAATAATTAATTTAAATTATTTTAAAAAAAACACCTTACCAGTACAGTGATTAATAAAAATTGATACAGAAAAAAGTCCACAAAGTTTACAGTTACATTACTTTCACGAACCATGTTGAACCGTACCTGAAATTAAAAACAATAATATTAATGATTTATTTCTTTACTATTTGATTACTGGGCAGAATAACGATTTCTAATTTATATGCCTCCTATATTATAAAGTAAAGATTATTATAAAAAAATATTATTTTGGACCAATTTTGTAGAACATAATACTTTTATGTGATTACTTGTAAGGCCAGTCATGATACAGAGATCCAAACATGCCCTAATCGCAGGTACCCCCTGCCTACCCTGCTATGTGCGAGTTAAAGGGATGCTTTTAAAAAATCTTCAAAAGTATAGTATAACTTACCATAATAATATCATTTTCGTAATATCCATATCCCCATAATGCAGCCCCCAAAAACCCCATGGCAAACATCTGTGACAGCGCCACAGAATTATATATGACTCTTCCTAAGCTTAGTAGGAAACCTGCAATAGCAACGTATTTGATAATTAAAATGAATCAGAAGCCCTCAACCGAATACTACAATATTTAAACTTTCAATATATAAATGAGCTCAAAATAATTCTTTACTGAACATGATTTTTTAAGAACATAAATATAATCTGTATGGTAATACAATCGGCGAAGCGTGAGGAAATCCCGTTGTTTTTATGGATTAAAATGGGTCCCTTAAGTACTCGTATATATAATTACTTTAGTATTATATTAGTTATACCACCAGAAATATAGGTATATAATCTGTAGAAATTTCAACTCTTACTATAACAGTTTATGAAATACAGTATAATGATGACGAATAGAGACAGAAAGTCATAGTAAAACTCCCTTGGGTACGAACCCTAAAACGCGAATATGTTTAATTTTTATAAATAGATTCGATATTTCATTTGTCATATTAGCGTCAATTTAATACTTTATATCAATACCTTTATTTTAAATATAAGTAGTTATTTTTAGAAAAATGAATCTTATAGGTTTTTAAGTAAAAAAGCACAAATAAATATTCGTTCGAAAATTATCTCTCGGTTATTTTTTTGCTATAAATATTTTAACTTGTCTTACTTCGATCCTGATGAGGCAAAGCACTTTTTTGCACTCCATCAACTTTTGGTGCAACTTTAGGTACTATGAAAACCAATTGTACTGCATTCAGAAGAAATCCCAGTACAAACAATACGGTCTGCAGCGTTAAATTCTTCTCCACTGTTCCAGTCAACAATCTATCGCCAACAACCAGTGGAATTAATCTAGAGAAAAGAACAATACCTGTAAATGAATGGATAATAAAGATAAATATCAGTGCTACTTTGGTTTAGTTTCTCAGTTCGGGCTAACATAATAGGCTATAGCTAACATAAATTATACTAAAATTTATCTATATATGAAGACATATTAACAAAATTAACGCCTATCGTGGCTCAGGGGAATAAAAACGTAAACGTTAAAGGTTGTGGGTTCGGTCTTTAAAATATGGAAAAGATCATGTGGTTTTATACATACTTTCTAAAATTTTTGTATTGAAATTAAAAAAAATATTGTATGTATTACCGTGAGGCCTGTCGTGGGAAAGCGGTACTAGCATGTGACTGTAAACGATAGGTTGTGGGTTCGATCTCCACTCGAGGAAATTAAATATTTCTTATTTTCTATTTAAATAATTAATGTTTTCGTTTCTTCGCTCTGGAAACAAGGCAAAGCGCGGCGTTGAGTCCCGCAACTCAACACGCAATGCCTCGAATTCGGCGGAAAGTGGGGAACGGAAGTGGAACGGAGTGTCTTTACACTAGGTTCCCAAGTTCCCTCTGTCTACCCTGCCGTGTGTGGGATACAGCGTGAAGCTGAGTATGTATTACTGCGGTTTTCATATTAGAAAAGTTGGCATTATTATTTATTATCATTTGTATGTGACAATACCATAACTAAAACGCAGAACTGCTCTTTGCTTATAAGGTCTACAAGGTGCGGAGTATGCTAACTTGCTGATGAACTCAATATTAACATTGAGAATATATCAGAAATAATTAAGTTCTAAATAATACAAGCAAGCATAGCTTTTTGGTATACCTAATTATTTATTTACAAATTATTTTACCATTGTTTCAAAATTTGTATCATTATGACCATAACACAAAATTATTAAAAAAAAATATATCGCGTTGAAATATATACTAAACGCCACAACTACTGCACCGATTTTTAGAAAATTTTGCGTATTCTCCAAGTTGAAGTGCATCAGATTTGCGGCGGGTTAAAATGCATCAGATCAGCGTATCCAAATATTAAATAACATCCAATTGTAACAATAAAAATTGGGCCATACATACATGTAAAACTACTCGCTAATTAAGTTGTTCGCAGCCGAAGGACTCAAAGAAAACCGAATTTACTTTAAACTAAATTTATTAATATTAATTAAAACTAAATGTGACTTCATGTGTTGAAGTGGTAACACAGAGTGAGCAATGAAGTCCAAATATCGATTAATATCGTGAGGGAATAGGGCCGTTGTGGGTGGTCTTCGGCGAAAGCAGTGCCTTAGAATTGTCGCAAATAACTGGTGTGATACGATGTTACGCAAGAATTGCCGGTACATGGCCGAAGTGGGTGGTCTTTGGCAAACGCGGTGCCTTAGGGTTGTCTCATACATAACTCGCTAGAAAACAAATGTAACCATATTTACCATAGTGAAAACTAGTCCCTGAAGGTGCATATTCATCGATGTAAGCAACGCCGTGGCACCAGCAGCCGACGCGGGATATAACGAAGAATACCGAGGTGCACGTCAGTATCACAAGACGGGTCGCTGAACGGATAGTCACACCTTCAAATCCGATCGGGTTTTCATTTGTTACTTTGCAAATTTCTGAAAAAATATTCGCCATTAAATTATAAAGTAGGAGGTTTTATTCCATGCTCACATCGCTTGCCACCTCCGACTTGCAATGAACAAAATGTGTGGTTGTTTATTTACACGTAACGACCTCCTCATAAAATACATATTCATATGACATACAATATACAAACCAACACAATATATTTTCTACGCTTAGACTTATATTGCAAATTCTAAAGTAACTCTGTCTATCTGTATCATGGCCAAACTGCTGAACCAATTGTGGTAAAATTCATATAGACATACTTGAGGTTTTGGTATGTGAACTAGAACTATTCTTTTCTCCCATTGCTAATGTACCAAATCCAGGGTTGACCCAGTACCCTGGATCTACAAAATTATTATTTTTGAAGGTTTTTGGAATGGATATCACTAGTACATGACGTCATGTATCAGGAAGTTTACAAGAGGATAAGGAGCAGAAGCAAGAACTGAATTCAACCTTAACAAAATCATGCGTCGACTTATGCTTAACCAGTAGCATCAGATTTAATAATCATTATATACTTCGACTGGAGTGATAGATGTAAAGTGAAAGGGGATAGTTAAAGGATCAGGTAGTAGGGATAGCTCTTGAAGGGTTTTCATTTTGGTATGCCTATCCATGTGATTGATTGTAGTAAAAACGTTTCTTAGGGACTCTAAACTTATACAGTTGCTTGAGACACATACATTTTTAGTGCTCCTTCCACCTATACCCATCCCGTTCAGAAATTTCTGAGTGAATGTAATTACGTCGAACATTTTTGTAAGTTCTATTGTAGTATCTATGGAAATTTTCATCAGTAGGATTTTTCTTGTATGTGGACTTTGCATCATTCCGTTTGGCCATAATTAGCTTTATATCCTAAGTCAACCATGGAGCGGGGAGATGTTTTAATTTAATAGTTCAAAGAGGTGCGTGAATATCAAATATTTCTATCAAAAGAGACAAACAAAATTTCAATAAGGATATGCTCTGAAGAATTCGAATGTTCGGTGATGTTGGTTTATCATTTATCAACAGAAAAAGGAATGTGACATCCAATGTAGATGGCAACACTACCTTCGCCTTTTTCTATCCTATCATCCTTATTAGATGGAAACCTGCTAAGTGTACCAGAGCGAAGAAATGAAATTCCATTTCCTCGAGTGGAGATCGAACCCACAACCTGTCGGTTACAGTCACACGCTTGTGCCGCTGCGCCACGACAGACCTCAAAAAGCGTTCAGGATTTAAAAGCGTTTGAAAATATACCCGATACAATAGACAAATTATAGATATCGACATTAAAAGGGGCAATTACATTTATAGCCGCTTTTACTAATCTGATATTCTGATTCTGAAATTGAAATGAGAAGAAAATCTTCTTTCAGATGTATTATATTCTTAAGAGAACTAATCGTATTATGAACTTTGATATACTTAATGGATTTTGTTTCTGTGACATTGAAGATTTGGCTGCTGGCAGGGATATTAGGCACATCTACATTATCAACCACTGTCTTGTCTGTTTATCTGTTTGTCTACCTCAAACTTCCCTCAACATTTAGTGTTTGTTTTATTTAAATCGGTTAAAAAATAATAAATAAAATACTCCTATTGGAAATATAAAGTACGACGAAATTGCGACAGTTAATTTATTGGCTTTATTGATTTAGCTGAAGTTTAGTTTACAATGTATAGATATTGTCATAAATCAATAATACTATTAAAACAAGAAAGTAGTTGTAATTAGTAAATAGAACAGTCCAATTCAAGCGGGCTAAGCCGCGGGCGGGTTATTAGTATTTATTTTGACGGCGTGGAGATGACAAAACCTTTTTTTTATTAGGATAAGACACGGCAAATGAGCGTACGGGTCACCTGTTGGTAAGTGATCATCGCCGCCCACGGCCCCGTGTAGCAAGCACCAGAGGAGCTACAGGAGCGTTGCCGGTCCTTAAGATGGATGGGGACCGGGGCCCGGCATTATCTAATGCGAAATACAGTGGCCGAAGCCACTACTTAACGCCGCTTTTAAATGATCCGGTCGTGTTGCCATTACTGGCAATGTGACTCTACCACACGCACTTTAGTCGCCTCTTACGACACCATCAGTACCAGGGTAATCCTATTCTAAGCCGAAATCACACGGCTAAACTGGAGAGTAAAAGGGACATAAATTTCCCTCGCCTACCCTGCCGCCGCCTTCCTAAGTGGATACAGCGTGAAGTTGAAAATGAACCAAACAAAATCTTTATGTTATTCGAAACTTACTAGATTCCTTTTTCCCCTCCACGTTTGGCAAGAAAAACCAGGAAAAGGTACACAACAACACAGCCGAAGAGTAAGTGAGGAGCGCTAATCTTCGTTTTCGAAAACCCCACCAAGAGATAAAAGGAGCAATTAATGCTTCAAACGCTGATAACGCTAAGATAAGTATATCTGAAAATTAATTCAATTAATAGATTTATCATTAATTAAAAAAGAAAGGGGAAATCTCGATTTAAGTTAGAGATCGTACATAATGTTTGTTTAAATTGTCTCTCCCTCAGCTTCACGCTGTATCCCGCACGAGGCAGGGTAGGCAGAGGGAACCCGGGCACCTAGTGTTAAGACACTCCGTTCCACTTCCGTTCCCCACGAATTTGAGGCACTGCGTGTTGAGTAGCGGAACTCAACGCCGCGCTTTGCCTTATTACCAGAGCGAAGAAATGAAACATTAAATATTTAAATTGAAAATATTAAATATTTCATTTTCTTAACTGGTGATCGAACCCAGAACCTGTCGGTTACAGTCACACGCTTGTGCCGCTGCACCACGACAGGCCTCAAATTTTGTTTAAATTGTGCTATTAAAAAACGTTTATTTGATACATAAAATTATGAGAAATAAATATTCTTCTCTATAATAGGTACTAGTTGAATTAAAAAAAATATTTCTTATTAATCCCGACACAAAAAAACAGTGTCCTAAGTTTGACCTGTATGTCTGACAATGGCACCATAGCTCCTGAAGGATAACACCTTATATATTGCGCTGTTTCTTAGATAAATTTGAAGATATTTGCGTTAGCGGTTTATTAGCCACAAGATGAGGTACCTCATTAGACATATCGAGAGAGACTAATTGAAAATTAAATTTAACACAATTGGCAGTCCTCTGCCTACCCTACCATATGCGGGACATCTAGGGTTAAGATATTCTCTTTCCAATTTGCGTCCGACTTTGCGTTACCAGAACAAGGAATAAAAATAAATCATTCTTTCGAGTGGGAATTAAAGAAATGAATTTATCTTGTTACTAGAATGCAAAAAAACGAATGTAATTTACTATTCCGACTGGGATTGTTACCAGAATGAAAAAAAAAATAATGTAAATAATTATTGCGACTGGGATTGTTACCAGAATGAAAAAATAATGTAATTCACTATTTCCACACCAAAATGTCATTTTTACAATTGAATGTATAATTTAAACAAACCTGTGGTATAATATGGCAGTTCACCAACCTCTATGTCCTGCTTAACTAATTTATAAACGCAGATCTCCCCTAACGTAGCTGTCAAAGTCATGCCCATTATGAAGCCACGCAATTTTTCAGGCTTGAATGTCTTTTTGTTTAACCATGATGCTACCTTATCTTTGGCTGGAAAAATAAACGTGTAATATGAAAAAATATTTTCCGGATTTTCTATTTTTTTTTACTTTTAAAAATATTATATATTTTTTTTTTACTTTAAAAATATTATATAATTATTATAAAATATACTTTAAAAATATACATATAAATATTGCTATTAAATGTTCAGAATCGATTAACGCAGAGGCAGAGCGTTTGTGTGGGATCGTGGTTCTATTTCCATTAATAAAAATCGTAATGAATTGTTTTCATTTCCTCGTTCTAGTGATAAGAAAAAGCGTGACGTCGAATTTTCAACATACATCTTAGGCCTCTGTTTATTCTACTATGTGGGGGAAAAGATACACGTACCGTATAAGTGACCCTATTACCTTAACAAATATATTTACCTTCATTCATATTCCACCGCTTAATCATTTTGTCAATATAAAATATTTAAAGAAAATAACTAAGCGACTTGGTTAAATATAGTTAATTTTTAACACCTGTACATTTATTAACCTGTAACAAAAAATGCATTACGTAGATATTTGCTTACTTAACCATATTGTTTTCAGCTTCACGCTGTATCCCGCACGGCAGGGGCATAAGTAAGGACAAATTCTATTGTTTAATTAAATTTTTTTAGCAATAAATCACGTCCAAAATATACATTATTCAAAGTGACTTTTATATTGTTATAAGTTTTATTCCCATTGATCTACTTATCCTGAATAAGTAAGAAATGAACTTCGTGTTTGGAAATATGTCCTTATAAAAGTAACACGTTCAATGGCGGGATCTTCATCGACAGTAATATTTAAATTAAAAATCATGTAGATGGTTTGGAGCCTATCATGCAAGGGCACAAAAGAGCAACTGTGAATGCAACGGAATGTGGGTCCGATACACACTCCAGAAAATTAACATAAGTCTGTTAGGCAAACTGTGAGGTTAAGATCCTCAACTCAACAGACAATACCTCAAATTCAACGGAAAATGAGAAACAGAAGGAAGTATCTTAACAGTAGGTTCCCAAGTTCCCTCTAGCTACACCACCAAGAGCGGGATACAGCGTGAATCTGACAAAACAGCAATATTTTTCATTCAAAAGCAAAGATCACGTTAGCAAGAGAAGAAGTAAAAAGTGAACACATATTGATAAAATGTACTCATAGATAACGATTTCAAGAGTTGAGCTGTCATACTATTTACAAATACACGAGTAAGTCTAGACATATGATATGCATCTAATGTGATAACAAACAATATTTATTCATGATGATACATCCTGACGCTTGAGGCTTGTCGTTGTGTAGCGGCACAAGCGTTGTGGATTCGAGCCCCTTAGAAATGAAATAATTAATATTTTCAAATGGTAACAAGGCAAAGCGCGATGTCGAGTTTCGCAACTCACCACACAACGCCTCAATTTCGACGGAAAGTGCGGAACGGAACGGAGTGTCAAACCTCTAGGTTCCTAAGTTCCCTCTGCCTGTCCTACTATGTGCGGGATACAGTGTGAATAATAGATGAGCAATATCATACCTCATACTAATATTATATATGTAAATGTACATTTGTTTGTTTCGCTTTGGGCCAAAACCACTTAACCGTTTATCATGAAACTTTGACATTGTCAAAATTAGAGAACACGTGAATGCAAACGTAAATCTAAAGCATCTCAAATGGCTATCTTATTTATGAAAATAAAACAGTTGAATCTTATCCATCAAAATCATCTTTTTTTTATGGAATATATATATATATATATATATATATATATATATATATATATATATATATATATATATATATATATATATATATATATATATATATATATATATATATATATATATATATATATATATATATATATATATATATATATATATGACGTAAAATGAGCACCAGAGTGTTTTAACACCAGATACCAACGGAAAGCTATAAAGATTTATTTTTAGAACGGGAAGTTGTAAGAACGTTACTCGTACCTTAAAGCAATATGTAAACACTTAAGTCATTATTGAATAGTTAAGTCTAACAGTTGATAAGCTTCTCTGTAGTAGCAATTTAAAGTGCTTTCTTAAAATAAACGATATGAAATATATTATAATGTTTATTCTGTTTTGGCGCTTATATATGACGTGACGCAGTGGCACAAGCGTGTAACTGTAAATGACACGGTTGTAAGTATGATCCCATTCGTGGGAATAAATTATTTTTCTTGACTTTGTTATCCTGTCATTTGCGGGATACAGGGATAGAAACATTAAGTTCCTTTGGATAGAAAGCAAACAACGGAATTTTCCGACACTGAGATCTTTAAAAAAATGATAATGCGCATCTCATCGAAATCGATAAGTTATAGGTATCTTTGTTGCTCTCGCGTGATAATGAAATCAAATGTATGTGATAAGATTTAAACATTCCTGTACTATTTTATTTACATCTTAATTTCAAATCAAATATGTATTTAGTTATGACTCATAATATTTTTAGTATACATAAGATTGCGAGGAGGTTTTAATAGGGCTTTGACTAGACCGAGAAATTTAAGGACTGTGAAGGTATTAGCTGAAATTAATATAAAATATACAAATTTACCATAGATTTCTTGGGGCAAGTAAATTCAAGCTTAAAACAATTAAAAGATACAAACACTTAAAAATCGTTTTTGCTTTATTTAGTATAAAATTTACAAAATAATCAAAGTTTGTAATTCCGGACGTAAAACTATAAAATTTGACACGGAATTAGAACTTGTAATAAAAATAAATTTTAAAAAGTAGAAAAATGAGAGATTTCTACTAAAAAAAGCTATTAGTTACAAACTAATATTTGTATTACATTTTATACAGAAAAAAATAAGCAGAAAAAGCCTATCGTGACGCATGAGAGCACAAGGCATCGACTGTAAAGGAAATAATTATTTTTTTCATTTCCTTGTATCTAATATATGATAATATTATTTTTTTTAGCTCCACGCTGTATCCCGCACGAGGCAGGGTAGGCAGAGGGAACCCGGGAACCTATTGTTAAGAGACTCCGGGTCACTTCCGTTCTCCACTTTCCGCCGAATTTGAGGTATTGCGTGTTGAGTGGCGGAACTCAACGCCGCGTTGTGTCTTATTACCAGAGCGAAGAAATGAAATATTAAATATTTAAATTGAAAATATTAAATATTTCATTTCCTCGACTGGGGATCGAATCCAGAACCTGTCGGTTACAGTCACACGCTTGTGCCGCTGCGCCACGACAGGCCTCTATTTATGATAAAATAATAATATAATTGTTAAAAAATAATAATATTTGTTCCTTTAACAAGTTTTTTTACGACAATAACTATTAAAGATACGTTACCTTTAGCACTATAATTTATATGATGACAATAAAAACATAATAATGTAAAACACTGTATCCACTGTCTTATAAAATACACAAAAAAAAAAAAACAATCCAACTTACACAGTTTCTTTTAAAATATTTTCAAAACTTTATTTATTTAAAACATAGATTTAAATTTCAGCTACTGAAATATCAAGTGTGTTTATGGAACTGATTATGAGACATGTGAGCACCATGTTTTATACAAAAAGGTACGCGTTTTTTGATAACGTTGTTTATTTATGTTTACATAAATATAAATCCAATAATTATATTGAATTTCTCGTTAATTACGTTTTTTTTTCTTTTTTTCAGCTTCACGCTGTATCCCGCACGAGGCAGGGTAGGCAGAGGGAACCCGGGAACCTTGTGTAAAGACACTCCGTTCCACTTCCATTCCTCACTTTCCGCCGAATTTGAGGCATTGCGTGTTGAGTGGCGGAACTCAACGCCTTGCCTTATTAACAGAGCTAAGAAATGAAACATTAAATAAATATTTAAATTGAAAATATTAAATATTTCATTTCCTCGACTGGGGATCGAACCCAGAACCTGTCGGTTACAGTCACACTCTTGTGCCGCTGCGCCACTACAGGCCTCAATTACGTATTTATGAGGTATTCATTACGTATTCATGGGTAATTATTTGGTTTTGGACCACTTTGGGCCATTAATTAATGAATTTTTTGGAGACATACACATGATTAAGGTCATACTCTTTACTTAAAAAAAATATTTTTAAATTTTGCTTAAACATTTTTCAATTAAATTGTTCGTGTTTATTTAAGATTTTAAAAATCTGCTTTATAACATTTAACATATTCTAAATTAACAGAACACACAGATGCTGTTGCGAGTCGATAGGAATAATTATTATTGTAAACATATAAAAAAAAAGTCAAATTGAAGGTATTTCAGACCGTCATGGCGCAATGACATAACTTTTTGTAGTATCGATGGTTGTGGGTTCAATGTCCAATAAGTATTATAAATTAGATTTTTATTTCCTGGCTCTATCGCTGGCCAGGGTTTGGGACAGAAAATGAAAATCTAAATTGAAATAATATCAAAAAAAAATCAAAATCAAAATATTCTTTATTCAATTAGGCCATTCAAGCACTTTTGAATCGTCAAGTTACATATAAGTGTCTGTAGTGTCAGTTCTTACAGGAAGCTACCACCGGCTCGGAAGGCGGGTCTGCTGAGAAGAGCCGGCAAGAAACTCAACAGTTGCTCTTTTCAAAATATCAATTAAAGTAAATATATAACATAGCTTCCTGAGTGAGTACCAACAGCATTTAATCCCACGCACTCTTATCATTGTAGTATTCTTGAATAGAATAATATGCTTTGCCTAACAATATATTTTTAACATTCACTTTAAATTTTTGAAGTGGCGAATTTAAAATTACTTGTGGAATTTTATTATACATACGTGTACCATGTCCCATAAAAGATTTACTAACTTTTTAAAGACGAAGACTAGGAGTGATCAGCTTGTTTTTACTTCTTGTATTGATATCATGTCGGTCACTGTTTTTATATGTGGCTATTTTTCCGAACAAGTATTATATTATCATATATGTACTGTGATGCCACCGTAAGAATACCCGTTTCTTTAAAAAATCTCTCTCTTTTTTGAATTACAAATAAAGATTCGATATCTGCAGCATTGCCCCATAGTAATATTCCGTAGGACAATATGCTATGAAAATAGCTAAAGTAGACTAGGCGTGCAGTATCAACATCCGTAAGCTGCCTCACTTTTCTAACAGCATATACAGCGTAGCGTTTTCTTCTAAGGTGCTTCAATAGTGACTTTTACAAATTCAAATTCAAATTCAAATATTTTTATTCAAAATAAAAAGTTACAAACTTCATTTATTGAACGTGAAACAATTTACCACCAGTTCACTAAAGTTACTGCCTCAGACCTGAGAAGAACCGGCAAAAGAAACTCAGCGGGACATGTCTTTTTTTCGATCAAAATTTTACATCATATAATCAATTGTGACAATGATACGTTTGCAATAGCCTGGAGCGAGCATTTTATTTCCAAGGCGTGTGTTGATTTTTTTAACTGCAAAGGCAGCTGAGCTAAGTCTATTCGCCAATCCATCAATATGAGGTCCCCACTGCAATTTAGAGTCAATGGTGATCCCGAGAAATACCGTAGAATCAACAGGATCCACGGCTTCACCATTTATAAGTATATTGGCTTTTACAATTTTCGTGTTGGTTGTTCGGAAAATTAGACATTTAGTTTTTTTACTATTTAAAAATAAATTATTAGCACTAAACCAATGTACTATGTTTGAGAGAGCATTGTTTACATCGTCATATACTTTTTGTCTTCTTTTCATTTTAAAAAGTAGCGATGTATCATCCGCAAACAATATTATCTCATGGTTCTTTTCAACTAAATATGGTAGGTCATTTACGTATATTAAGAAGAGAAAAGGACCAAGAATAGACCCCTGTGGGACCCCCATACTGATTAAGGAACCAGGAAATTTCCTACCATTCACATCAACCCTCTGAATCCTATTATTTAAATAAGAAGTCAGAAGATCGAGTGCACGTCCTCTTATGCCGTAATGGTGAAGCTTCATGACCAATGTGGGGTGCTGCACGCAATCAAATGCCTTAGACAAGTCACAAAACATGCCAAGAGCATCCTGCGATCCTTCTCATGCCTCATAAATACTCTTTAAGAGAGCTATACCAGCATCGGTAGTAGAGCGACCCTTAGTAAAACTATACTGTTTATTATGCATGAGTTTATGATAGTTAAAATGTATTGATATTTGATTTAAAAAATATTTTTTTAAAAAACTTTACTAAATGAAGGTAGTACCAATATAGGTCTAAAATTGTTAGGATCTGATGTACTACCCGATTTAAATATAGGTATGATTTTACTAAATTTCATTAGGTCAGGAAGCACACCATACTCTATACAATTATTAAATATATATACATGGTTGACATATTTTATACCAAAAATATCCTTGTTTTTGGCTTGAGGCTCGAGATCTATGAAATATAGGGGTAGCTTTTCTTTTGTTGTCCTATTCAACGCATTGACTAATTGGCGTATTGTATGCCCTTTTCCTTCTAATTCTTCTCTAATCATGTCATCTTCTAATGCTACATGCACCTCTGTTCACTACTCTGTATTTCACACTTGAGTTTGTATGTATAATGGTTGTCGTAATTCTTGATTAAATTCTCTCTTAAGATTTTGTAGGATTCAACATTGACAGGCATTAGCTTAATGACGTGTCCTGATCTTAAAGTTGTTATGGTCTAGTCTTATCTGTGTCTACTACTTTAGCTTTAAGTTCCTTTAGAGGTACTATGTCAACTAAACCAGTCACAAAAATTAGCTCAGGTGTTGGTATGTATTCTTTAATTTTATTTTGATTAGTAGTTTCAGTCTCTTTTATTATCGCTAAGATTTTCAAACTGGTTCTGTGTAGAAACTATGAATTGGTCTTGTTTTTATTTGTTTGTCTCGACTTTCTGTCTTGCTGTCATATCGTTTTCGTTTTTATTTGGAGCGCTATGTTGCTGCAATTCATTGCATAGTTGCTTTTGTTGTACAGCAGTATCCTGTGTTTCTAGTGGAATAAATGAAATGATGTTAGGTACGGTTTCTATTGGTTTTTCAAGCTGTGTAAAGGTGCTTGCCACTGAAAGAAGAAGACCTGGATCTTTCATTGAATAAGCCTTTGTGGAAGATTTGTTGCGGGTATGTTTTTTTCGTTTTTAAATAATTTTTCTCCATATTTTTCCCACGAGTGCGGACGATTTACAATGGTGTTCGCCTGGTTCACCAAGGTTGGTGTAGTACCTAGGCTCTCCCCAGCCATGCATCCTTTTGGCTCGGTCTCCACCGTAGGATTGGGGCAAGTTTTTAATGAGGCTTTCTACCTCTTGACACGGGCAGTTAAGCCAATGTCTCTGTCCCCACTTTCCACTGAATTGTCGAAACTCAACGCCACTCTTTACCTTGTTATATATCTATATAATTACTGCAAGAGTTATTTGAAAGTATGCTAAAGAAAAAGAAATATATATATATTAGGTAATTAAATATAGGTAATATTTTATAGAAAACATATCATGGCGTCATTATATTCTTATTTTATATATTGTCTTTCTTATATCTCATTATAATTACTACATTACAAGAAAAATCATTATTTTACACAATGATTTTTCTTTTAATAAATAATAAAATTATAATTATTTATATATTGTTTCTGTTGTAAAGACATTGCGATCGTTTTTTTTTCGTTGTTAATGTTATAGGTAAATTTAAATTAATAAACAACTTTATTTACAATACAAATCAATACTATACACAAACATACATAGGTCTTCCGAAGAATTATGCTTATTTTAAAGGGTATATGTTGTTCACAGATTTTTTTTTATTGTTTTAGTTTTTTTTTTTTGAAAATGATTATTCACTAATTATTCAGTATGTTTCTTTGTTAGCAAAATTTCTGAGATGGGCACGGAAAGGCTTCTCCAGATTTGTGGGACGCGTGGAAGAAAGTTTTGAAAGAAAGTATATATTGCCATGTACCCAGATAGTGAGAATGATATTTCAATTTGTGATGTGCTATGCAGTTAGAAAATTAGGCCAAGTACCAGGTGTAATAGTTCCCCAGAACACAACCTGTGTGTGTGATAATATCAGTGCAGTTTCTTCGGGACGAACGTTTAGAAGATAGATTGTGTCTTGGAGAATTGCGAAAAGGTTACGTTTAGAAGATAGATTGTGTCTTGGAGAATTGCGAAAAGGTTACCAAGATCAAATCAAATTATAAGTCAGGTGTTCTTTGTTGACGAAGGAAATCTCATCCCCATTAATCATATTACATTTGCCGAAGCCTCAAAACTTACATTTGTCAAGAACTCTCAAAATAATAAAATTGAGTGTCCATTGGACGTAGCAAACGTTCTCAACGAGGTCTCCTATGGAATATTTTCATCTCCACCGAAGACTCCCTATAAGTTAGAGATTCATGGCTGCATCTGTCCCTAAAGAGAAGGGCGGGAGACCCTTAAATCTCCCAGAGCCTGGAGCTTCAGCCCTAAATGCCCCTTAATCAGTCCACCCCTCATTACACGATAGTAATATTCCTTTTTCTTAACTTATAAAAATAATTTATTTCACTCAATAAGTGGCAATCGAACCTAAATCTATCAACATATTCACTTTTCACGATTAAAACTAACGAAACAGAACGGTTCTAAACGTGATATAAATGCTATCACGAATTTCTTATATCATATATTATTTCTATATTTATTTGCATGTATTTAATTATTTTTTCGTGACATTTCGTGACATCATCAGTCTTACGCGTATACATTTATTTATTCGTTTATACTTCCTAATATATCAAACATATAATTGAATTTGAAACGGCGTTGAGTTTACGTCATTATTTGAGCAATATTTAGAGATAGATATAAGAAAGACATGAGGTTGGGAAAGGGAGTGTGTTAGTAGATTTCTTTAAATATCAGATTATCCTCAAATAAAGGTAAACCGATTAAAAATACTTTTTCAGCAAGTAATTATCACGCCCATACAAATATTAAAAGTAAATGTTTATTTTAAGATAATATACTGATAATATCTTTATAAACGTGTGACCGCCATACTGTATGTGGTTTTTAGGATTTTCTTTAAACATTTTTTTTTGCCTTGTGGCGATGCAACCAGTTAACGTTATGGGATCGATCTCCTTGCGTAGAAAATAAATATTGAATATTTCTTCGCTTTGGTAGCATGGCAAATCGCGGCGTTGAACTCCGTCATTCAACACACAATACTACAAATGCAGCGAAACTTAGAAATTAAAGTGTCTGATTGGCACCGACTTCAAACATTACGGATGCAATAATAAATGTGAATAAATTAACTAAAATGTAGTAATTAAAATATAATTTTCTATACTATAGTTTTTATTTAGATTTAATATAAAAATTTGATCGTAGCTGGACTGGTCCATAGTTATTGGACGGTTTCCATGAGACGCGGTTTTCCACCCTTAACCTTAATTTTTGAAGTGAAAACTTCTTTAGGCGCGTTGAGCGTTTTGGTAGAGGGTAAATCCTCGGTACGCGTCACCGACATGCTAATGATAATAGTATATCTATCGCTATGGAGACCCAGACTAGCGCACGCGCAGTAGCCTGTGTACACGTATACACTAATACATCGACTATTTCTGACTGTATTATGTGCGCGTTGGACGCTTTTTGGATAAGTATAATTTTGTGAGTCACGTCACCAATACGTTATAGTAGCAGTACCTATTGCATCTTTTTTAGAATACAATGAAATGATTGAACGAACAGATAATCTAAGTATTGTCGAAATTAATGATGACAATGATGTAAATAATGAAAATAATGTTAAAACTTGAATTCATTGAAATTCGTGTAAATATAAATACTATGTATAATTAAGATAATTGTATATTCATTATTTTTTCAATCACTTTGTATTTATATTTTGTTCATGATTTGTTTAACCCATCATATGTAACTAATAAATAAAACATAAAAAATTTCATATAATTTTTGCATATAGTTTTAATTAGATACTCTTAACTTAATAGTTCCGTTTTCACTTCTATCGGCAGTCCCACGACTGCTATTGGTTTTTTTTTATACATTTTCATGAAAAAGAAGTAAGTAACATTCCAATCGATCTGGTTAGTAGGTACTCGTAAGTATATGTAAAGAATGTACACAAGCTGCGCAGCTTGGGCTTGTTCCGTATTGTAAATAATTACACTCGCCAATAATCTAATCTTTTCTTATCTTTATATTCTTATTTTTAAAGAGGTGTTAATTTATTGTTATCGTCTTCGATCCCCAGCAGTTCCAATAAAAATAACAACTTTTGTTTCCCAGCTTAACGACGGAACTCAACGCCGCGCTTTGTCTTATCCTCAAAGCCAGGAAATTAAAATAATTCATTCCGTGAATGAGAATCGAACACGTTTACAGTCAGCTATGCTGCAGTGCAACATCGGGCGCATGACTTTATTTTAAACAGTATAGCTATAATAATACATTTCTAATACATATTCATAAATATATAAGCTATAATACCCGCTTGAACCACATTATTTTAATAAAAAATAAATTTTAAGTAGTATATAACTTTTTTAACCGACAGGTTCTGGGTTCGATCCCCAGTCGAGGAAATGAAATATTTAATATTTTCAATTTAAATATTTAATGTTTCATTTCTTCGCTCTGGTAACAAGGCAAAGCGCGGCGTTGAGTTCCGCCACTCAACACGCAATGCCTCAAATTCGGCGGAAAGTGGGGAACGGAAGTGGAACGGAGTGTCATAACACTAGGTTTCACTTTCGTTCCCTCTGCCTACCCTGCCTAGTGCGGGATACAGCGTGAAGCTGAAAAAAAAAGAAATATATATATATATATATATATATATATATATATATATATATATATATATATATATATATATATATATATATATATATATATATATATATATATATATATATATATATATATATATAAATAATAAATAATATATATATATATAAATAGTAAATATATATATATATATATATATATATATATATATATATATATATATATATATATATATATATATATATATAACTTTTTCATTTATTTAACCAATTAAAATAAAAAAAACTACAATAGTGAAAATTGCAACTAAATGAGCCGTTTATGAGATCAACGTGAATCAACACAGACAAACAATCAATATGTATATATGACGCCAATGATAATGACGCTACAGGTCCAGTACGGTCGATGAGTAATGGCAGCCTTGAATTGAGGCTTTCTAAGTTTTTGTACTCAGTACACTCAGGAGAATCTTGACAGCTTTCTGTTACTCAACACGCAATTTCTCAAATCTACGTGGTAAATAGAAAATTAATTTTGATGCTAGTTTTCTCTGATAAGATATTAATTAACGGTTTGAATTAGTAACTATAGTTAATAGAGTTAAGATTTCTCGTTCGCATTGAGACCATTGACAACCAGCTACCGAGTTTGTGCCATCGTTGAGAGGTCTTGGCCTGGATTCTGCTTGGCCTGGCCTCGTTCCAGAGTTACCAGAGAGAGATGGAAATTTCTCCAGTGGGAATTAAACCTACAACTTGTCAGATTTGATGCGCCACGATTTACTCCACAGCATGTACGAGGGGGGACGTAACGTCACGCCACTTGCATCAGTGTTCGAAGGTGTGTCGCTGTGAGTGCTTCGGTTCGCCTGTGAAATTTTTTTTAGTAAAACAACTTTTGACATTTCAGCGAAAATATGTATAATGGGAGATTGTCGAAAACAATGTGCGGCTGTGATATTTTGTTTCCTGTTGGGGAAATCGGCCACGGAAACTATTTAATGATTAAGACAGCTTGTGGGGATGCTGCCTTAAGTAAAATCAGAGATAACGATTGGTCTTCACGTTTTAAAAATAGAAAAATGTCTATTGAAGACCAACTTGCTTTAGGACACCCTTTGACGTCAAGAACTGATGAAAACTTCGACAAAATAAATGCCCTCGTTCGTGAAAACCGTCGCTGAACCATTGATCAGCTCTGAGGTTGCAGCCAAATTCGTCCCGCGCATTCTCACAGACGAGCAAAGGGAGCGTTGCTTTCAGACATGTTTTAAGCAAAAAATTTAAAAATTTAATGTTTTAATTCCCACCTTAGGTCCGTCACTTAACACGCCATGCATCAAATTGGGGGCTCTGATTGGGCATCGGAAGTGGAACGGAGTGTCTTAACACTAGGTTCAGAAGTTCCCACTGCCTACCCTGCCATTTGCGGGATACAGCGTGAAGCTGAGTAGAAAAAAAATCCGATTCCATTTGTTTCATTGAAAAAGACATTAAGAAATAATCGTAACGGTAAAAATCAAGAGATCAACATCCCTTTTGAGGAATTGCGTGTTGAGTGGCAGAACTTAACGCAGCTTTTTGCCTTGTACCAGAGCGAAGAAATGAAAACATTAAATATTTAAAAGGAAAATATTAAATATTTCATTTTCTCAAGTGTCGGTTACAGTCACACGCCGCTGCGCCACGACAGGCCACATTGGAGTTTTCGTGTATTGGTTTTTATAAGCTTTTGAGTATCCAACGTTTCGAACACTTTGCATTAGTCGTTGGATTCCAAAAAAATATAAAATTAAATAAACACGATAGATCTGTTTATATTCGTTCAATTCAAAATGTGTAACAATCGGGAAAACCATAGATCTTATTATAATCTCTTCCTGTTTGATAAGTTTCAGATAGTTTGATGATTAATCAATCTTGAGATAGAAATGATTGACAGTAGTACTTATCTTTATCGTCTATGATTCAACGCTATTTAGGTACGTTGCTGAGGAAGAACGTGATAACACCTACGCATGAGCCCTGGGCGTATCCATACGCCCATACGAGGGGTAGAGCCCACCCCAGAAAATTTGCTAATTTCAAAACTTTAAAAAGACTTTTACACAAAAAAGGTTTGAAGTCCAGGAATATATTGCAGATTCGCTCATGCTAATGAGTCAGTCTTGGGCATTTTCAGGACAGTAGGGCAACGGGGAGTTTAATGTACCTAAAACAGTTCGAGAAAGTTAAGCAAGCGAGCTTATGCACTTGCCTTTTTTGAAATTAGGTACAAATTTTAATTTGTTATTATTTTATATACCTACCTAAATAATTAATATTTTCTCTTTTACTAGCGACTATATTTGTAACTTAACTTAGCTTCACGCTATATCCGTAGCGGGGTAGGCAGAGAGAACGGAGCGCCAACGCTACGGTCTCGGCATACCTCGTCCACTATCATCAACCTCTTCATGCCCTCCGGGGGGTCCTCATGCTTTTTACTTGACCTTCCTTCAATATCATAGATACTGTGTTTTCGAAGGTCGACCGAGGTCACCCCCTCCCTCTTCTTTCTTCACTCATTCGCTCGACATACCCAAACCACCTGAGCACCTTCTTCTTCAATCTCACTGTGAGGTTCACGCTAGCACCTACCTACCATTCTGTGTATCTCTTCCTCCGCATATATAAGCAAGAGGTCGCATCTCTACCTTACATTTTTCTTCTGTAATATCCACGTTTCGCTGCTGTATAAAAGTGACGGTACCTGCATTGTGTACGGCCAAACGCGCAGCTATGCTAAACTTTCGCCGTCTTATCATTTACACTGATCTTGCATTCTCTCTAACACTACCTAGAATGTCCCTGACACCCTCCCAAAACTTATCGAGTTTGCATAATGGAACTGAGGATACCGGCGCATACGCCGCTAACAAGAAGTCTCTTATTATCCAAAGCAGCGCACCCACAGCAGCCTCGGGTTGATCGCCTTGTACTCTACCATTGCATTAACCAATCGAGAGGATAATAACACGCCTACGCCTCGACTCCCTCACTCGCTCTCTGGTACGCACGCCCAGAGAGGGATCCGGTTGCCAGGTCAATGCGTCGGGTCAGTGGCACAAGCGTGTGACTGTAACCGACAGGTTGTGGGTTCGATCCCCACTCGAAGACATGAAATATTTAATATTTTCAATTTAAATATCTAATGTTTTTATTTCTTCGCTCTGGTACAACGCTAAAGATCGGCGGAAAGTGGGGAACGGAAGTGGAAAGGAGCCGAACGGAAACCCTCTGCCTACCCTGCCATGTGCGGGATACAGCGTGAACCTGAGTTGAGTTGAGGTAATAAATATACTTTGAAAAATTACAATTTTAGCTAAATTAAATTAAAAAAAAAGTAACTTTTTTATTAATATCTAACAAACACAAAATTTTGAGGGAATGTTGCCAAAATATAACAATGAAAACTGCATCTATATAGCCGTTTTTGATAAAACAAACGCACAGACAAACAGACAGACGAATTCAAATTGAAACCTCCAAGCGAAATTGAGCCTGACAACAAAATAATCCTGAAAAATCTATTATTTACATTTCATGCCTTTTTTTCCTTTGTTAATACCAAAGCTAAAACAGTACACACAATAAATTATAGTAATCAGATATATTATCGATAGATATTCTAAGTTCGATCAAAACATATTAAAAAAATACTAAAAATATTATATATAAAACAGGGTCATTGTTATTTTATTAATTTACAACAATATTATCGAGATAATATTGTTTTGATGAAAACACTTAGCTCTAATAAGCTCTTCTATAAATCAAATGCCCAAAGTCATCAAATGAATGCTGTCAATAATAAAAGTGTTTTTATATAATGTATTTTTAGTTCTGTACTTAGAAAATTATTAAATTTTATAAAGTAAGGTTTGTTTTGTCATTTTTTTTTGTATCGAACATATAGAATAATTTGAATTTAGAAACTCTTAGTTTTTGTGTATAAAAAATTTAATTGATGCCTATCGAAGCGTCATGGAGTTCGTTAAAGATTTTTAAGGGAAGAACTTGAAAATCTATTAGAATATATACCTCCAGATGTGCATATCAGGATGTGCATATCTAGCATATCTAGAGGATGTGGGCTACAGCATGATCGTGCACCGTTTTTTTGTAACAAGTAACGGAATATTGAAATATACTAACTTTAAAAACGTATAAAGATTTGGACGAATCAGAATTTGAACCCATGCCTCTTGGAAACCGTTCAAGCGCTCTGACCAACTAAGCCATTCGTTCTCACCAAGCTACTTCGAAATTCTAATAGGCTTGTTAACACTTTTTTGTTTCTTGTCAAACGATAATTCTTACGAGTTGTCTTTGGGTAGCGGAAATTTGTAAAAATCTCCCTACAGAGATGCTAACAACATAAATAACGTTGTAACAAGCGTATAAGAATTTCGACGGAGCTTGGTAAGTAAGGATGGCTTAGTTGGTCAGAGCGCTGGAACGGTTTTCCAGAGGTGCGGGTTCAAATCCTGCTTCGTTCAAAATTTTTATACGCTTTTTAAATTTGAGTTTAGTATTTTCTGTCCTAAGTGTGGAATAACACTTTAAAACATAGTAAAAATAGCTAGAAAGAACTTAGAACATTTATTGTAATTAAAAATAACGTATTATAACCATAAATATTGTTGAATATTTTTCTTTTTTTGAAAAATACACCAATAGCATGAGATTATAGAGAAAAAACAAGATAATTGATGGGTTTGTATCCAATAATTTTAAATTTTGCGAATCTCCGTAAGTTGTGAATGTTTTTAAAACAAATTTTTTAAAGGTTGTCATACATTTTTTTTTACAAAAGCACTTTTCTTCTATTATTTTTTCATACTCATTAACAACATTCTTAAGAATAATAAAAAAATATATATCTTCTAAACTACTAGACTTTCTAGAAGATTGTTTCCCAATCTTATTTAGTCCACGCCCCACTTTCGAATTTCTAAAACCATCATGTACCCCATAAGCCAAGCGTTGCCTTAAAATATCTTAGCGAAGGGGGCATTTTTCTTTGGTTTAATCATTAATTGCCCCCCTCCAATGGCCAAAACGCCCCAAAAGAACCCTAGAACAATACTATGAAATAAATCGAGTATGTTATAAAACCTCCTATTACCGACATTTTGTTGGTCCACTTCATACGGTACACCCTGTATAGTGTATACATGGTTTTTTCTACAGTATCACTCACTTTTTTTTAATATTTCATATATACTAACTTATTAGTTACTATTCGTTCATTTTAAACTAAATAAATAAAACAACCAGACCACATCAAATAACATTTAATAGTGTCCATACATTTATATATAATAAACATTCAAATATAAAATATTGATTACAATAAATATGTACCTATCTATACTAAATGTATACATTTGTAGAAGATACTAATATTAGGATAAGAGTCTTTTTGTTGGTCTTTGAAGGAAAGGATATAGGATTTTTTTTTTATAACAATAAAAAGTATGGCGCAAGATTGGCCAGTGAAGCTGGGTTTTGTTGCCACCAGTCATCATATATAATCAATCAAGCAATGCAAAATATTTAAGAATAATCTCTCTCTCTCTTCTCTTTTGTTTTTGAAATCATCAAAGTGTTGAGGTAATTTGTCTACCGCCAATATTGAAAAACTACAAATTAATTCAAAATATATATAAATAAATATATAAATATATATAAATAAAATATTTTTGGAAAAAAAACAAAGAAAGAGAAGTAAGTCATAAACAGATATATAAATATATAAATTAAATAAGATTTGTAAAGTGATTATTTTAAGAAAATTTGGGAAATTTATATGGCAATAATAGTAAGGTATTGCCATATAAATTAAACTACAGCACTTAAATTATTATTCGTCACTAAATAGACATCAAAAACATTTATAATGTACTTTCATTTACAAAATTTATTTTACATTTATTCCCCATTTTTAATAAAATGTAGATGTTTTTTTACAATTAAATGAGAATAAAGTTTAGTGCATGTCTCAGTGTTCGCTAAGAAATAATATATTATCTATCATTCATAAATATAAATTGTTATATTATATTGAAATGGTGCAAAAATATATTTAAGTTATTACTATATAACATCATATGTAGAAAAACCTTTTGGATGTATATATGTATTTGTTAAGAGAAGAAAAGATCATATTTTAATCATTTTCTAATATTATTTTTCATTTATATATAGACAATTAATGTTATAATAAGTTTTAAATGTAAACATCCTCTCCGGAAATTAATAACTTCTTTATTATTTATAATCTATAATTTACCAAATTTAAATTTCGAATAATATTCGAAATTCGAATTAATTATTTGGTCGCGTTTGTTTCAAAAGGTTGTCATTATGTTTTTTTTTTAATAGCAATTAGGTGTAAATACAAAAGTTCTAAAGTGTATACATTAAAAAAATCAATCCCTGTATATGAATAGGTTAAATTGAAATGGTTAAGTATTTACAATTTACTTTTTAGAATGCAATACAATGAGTTTTTTTAATGTTTTCATAATAATAAAGATATTAGAAACTGCTCACACAAAAAATATTAAAAAAAAAACCATATTTTTTTCCATTTGTATGTGGCAGTCTTCAAATAAAAAGCTTAAGCTTTAAAACAATATAAATTATAAAAACATAAAACATTAAAGATTAAAAAAAAAAGAAACAATAAATAAAAATGTTTAAAACAAATTTTAATCCAACATATAGAGGAAAAAGTTTTTTTTTTAATTGGTGATGACAATCTATGAGGAACTGTGTTACGTAAATATTTATTTTGTTATAAACTATTTAAGTTGACGATCCTTAAGTAATTAATAAATAAAAAAAGACTTAAAATGGAAATTAATAATAATAATCTTAATATAAGTACAATATTTTCTTAAATTTATAAAACAAAACAATTAGAAAAAAATACCTAAAGACCGCCATTAATTATATATAATGTCAACTATAGATATCATTAATATAGACACATATTTTCTTTCTATACTTTAAGTATGTATTTGAATTTTTGTTTTAATTTTCTAATTGAAAATATCATTTTTTAATTTGTTATTTAGGCCACAGATTAAAATTAATATTTAAACAGCAACAACATACAAAATATACAAACATTAAAAAACTTAACACAATATATTATTTAACTGACATAATAATGACTGTTATTTATAGAAAAGGAAAGGTAATTGAGATCATTCTACTAAATAAATAGTGAAAATGTAAGAAACATTTAGCAAAATAAATAAGTGCCAGTGCCTTGCACAATTTTTTTATAATTATACAGACAATATATGTTTATATAAAATATTTTTTTTTATTTTCAATATCAATATTTATAATTTTAAATTACAATGGTTACTTTAGGATTACAACACCCAAAATTTAATGTATTTTATGAAACAAATATCAGCTTTATAAGCATTTCACAAAGTAAAAAGTTATAAATGAGCCTTATGGTGTTCAAAATAAAAGGAAACGGTCCGTCAGTTTATATATTTGTATTTTTCAGCGGGCGACTTACTACTCTCGCCCTGAGCCTCATCTCAGTTGGCCGTCCACTGAAATAAAGATTATTAAATAGATATTAAAAAAAAAAAAAAATATATTCGAAAAATAGAAAAAATATATAATAGAAAAATAGAACAAAAATATATATTTTTCTAATTATTTCTGACATGGAGAAGGATACAAATGTGTGACTGTAAACCTGATAGGTTGGATGTGTATTTGATTCTGATCACTCTGATAAGGAGGCAAAGTGCAGTGTTCCACTTAATATGCAAAACTTTCAGAATTCCGGAGTAAGTTACCAGTAGATTCAGGTTCTGTGATCTGTGTGAAATCCAGAATTAAGCTAAAAGTAAAAAACATTGACTGAGGCAGGATTTGTATTGTATGTTAGTTATGTAGTGATTGATCTACTCTCTGACTACTCTGGCTGTAGAACTAAGAATGAATTCCAAATCCTGTCATTCTGTATAGAATATCTAAAAAATGGGTGTAATACAAAATGAACCTAAAAAATGAAACTCAACATTTTTGCATACCTTTAAATTTGCTCCCCCTTCCTTCTTCAACTCTTGTTCTCGTCGTTCCATTTCTTCAGCTCGTTCCTGCATACGCCTAACTCTCTCTGGATCCTTGACACCTCTGGCAGCTTCTTGTGCCCTACGGCGCTCAGCAGCTTCTGTCTGCTGTCTGCGTCTGGTTTCCTTTTAAAAAATGATACAATTCCCCATTTTTACTTACAATTTCAAAGAAATTATAAAGATAATAATAATTGATGCAGTAGGCTTCAAGCCTGTCCTGGGGCACAAGTATGTACCTGTAAATGCCACAGGTTATACATTCAATCCCACTCAAGGAAATGAAATAGAATGGAACTGAGTGTCATAGCACTATGATTTCAACTTCAGGGGGAAACAGCGTGACGCTGAGAAAAGAAAAACTAAATCCAAAACGACCTTGCCTCTGCATACAACTATACAAGACAAAAATGTTACGAAATATTTTTCATAATAACTTGCCTGTACAGCGGATTTATATTTTTATATTAGTTTTCATGACTGTATATTGGAATACGTAATAAACTTATAAAATATAATACAAAAAAAAGGACAGTAAAAACTATATTAAATACTAAACAAAGGATTTACCTATATTTGAATATTATCTCAGGTAGAATAAAATTTCGTAAATTTAAAAGTCTCTATTAAACTTACTGCATCTGGAGTCAATACTTCCGACGCTGAAGGTTTACAGCAAGACGTAAATATTCCCATTGTAGGAAAAAACTTAGGAAAAATAACTTGTTTTGGCAAAAATAATCACGATCACATTCCAATCTTATCAACTAACGTCTATCACTTAGTTATTGTCAATAAAAATTGACAATTAAAAGTGCGTTTAGAAAAATTAAAACATAAAACACTGCATACGTCTAAAAATCTGTAAGTAAATTAAAAGGAAGGAGGTTATTAGAAAAATAATGCTATTTATTATTAAAAAAAAATATAAAATAGATGAAATTAAAACACTACTACATGTTTTACATTAACATATATAATTTAAGCTTACATTTATACACTACAACATTTTTATTTTTACATTAAACTAACCATTCTTTTCCAAATTATAAGTAAATTTGCCATTTTTGAATACAAAAAACCTGGAAGTATACTAAATATTTAGTTTAATTGTGTATTTACGCACAATCACTGCACAAGTTGAACTTGAAATGAATCGAACCGATCAATACTATAATATTACCAACTAATAAATGATAAAAAGACATATTGTTTATCAAATATAAATGTTATTTTATATATTTTAACACAGTACATTATATTATTTAAATATTACTTAAAATATTTAGTGTAATAACTAAACAAATATATTAAAAAAATAAATAGACATTTCTGTTCTATAAAAATAATGAAATATAAAATATAATATATTTGAATAATATTAATGTAAAGTGTTAAATATTTTATTTTTGTATGTAGAACAATAACATCGATTGTAAAAAATCCGCACCTTGGCTTAATATATCGACATTTATGGTCATCTCTTTTGAATTTTAATATCGATATCTAGATTAGTTTAAGGTACACCACTAACGCAAAGTACGTAAATTTGTGGGCTGTCGCATAATTTTAAATTTCAATAAAATTGCGTTTTAAAAATGTTTTCACGCCTAGCTTTGCGTTCAGGTACGTTTAATTTACATTATAATAACTTTATGACAGTATTCATTTGTTTTAATTTAATAACCTTGGTGTTAGGGAGGTTTATGTAATCGCCACTGACAAGTGCCGATGTGATATTCTGAATTTAAAAAAATATATTTATATAACTTAATTGTAAATAAAATTACTTAAATATTCACAATTATCATTACTATTATTAAAAAGACTCCTTAAAATATGGGTTTTAGGTAAAATTTAACCTAACTTCGTTCAGCTGATTAATGTATTACAAGTGATTTCTAAGTTTTAATACCTGATATGCTCTTTCCCATAATTAGTTTTTGAACACCTATTTTCTTTTTAAAAAGAATTAAATGCGTATTTTAGCTTATAAGAAATAATTTATTGATATATATCAATTATGGCAAATATTTTTCAGTCGCTTCCCGACAGACACCAACAGCCCTCGTAGCACGAGGCTCGGCCTCCTCCAGTGATGTATGCGGAGTACGAGATGAGAAGAACTTCCCTCGCCCAGTGAGAGGGGAACCTGGAAAAGTCAGACTTGGATTCATTCCAGAAGAATGGTATGATATGTTTTTTTTTATGGAAAAGACAAGCTAGACAAGTGTGTAAGAAACCTGATTGTAAGCGATAACAACCTGCTATGTAACATCTGACAATAATTGTTTCTCCTGGTTGCTTTTAAATAAACCTGTAAAGAATATTGGAGTGACTGTGATCAGTGAGCTGAATCCTCATTCTAGAGAATTATTTTCAATTCAGCATTTTTTCCCCTAAATATAAAAACAGGGTGCTAACATTATTTAGATTATAATAATCAAAACAACAAAACTACATGTACTTAAATTGTCTATATTGTATGAAATGTTATTACTTATTTATTACATAATGATAAATTTAAGGGTAGGGTTAACAACATTTTTTTTTACTACATGCTGTATTCCACATGTATGCAAGGGAGGCTGAGGGAACCTTGTGTCAAAATGCTCTCTATGCAATGCCAAATACTTGTGATGTTACATGTCTTTTTTAAACCCCGCTGAAGGAGGGGTTTTATAAGTTAGATCTGGCAGTCTTTCAGAGGCACAATAGCTGAATATCCTGAATGATTACAAGGACTTTTTTGGTTGTTCTATGTTTTATGAAAATTAGTTAAGGGCTAAGAGCTTCAAGCTCTTTGCTGAGGAGAGATGCCCTGCCATAAGTAAAAGATAATAACTCTCTTATAATATTTTTGCAGCGGATCTGATCTGATCTGAACTATCACATAGAAGATATATACTTTAAAAAAGTGTTCTGTAAAATTGTAATTTTAAAATTTTTATCTATTTATTTGTATGCGCTAATCTCTGGAACGGCTAAGCATTTAATTTTTGTCACCCTCTGTAATTCATTTTTTATTTGGTTAGTAAATAAAAAAGGTATGTCAATTTAGTTAGTTTGACAAAATTTCAACTTTTCATTTAGCTGAAATAAATAGAGTAATCCAAAGGGGCGAAGCCCCGAGCATGTTGCTTGCTAATTATATAATAGTAATTTTTTATTCCAGGTTCCAGTTCTTCCATTCCAAGACCGGTGTGACGGGTCCTTATACATTTGGTGTGGGCCTCGCTACATATCTGTGCAGCAAGGAGATCTACGTAATGGAGCATGAATATTATACTGGTTTATCAATTTTTGTGATGGTGTACTATGCTAGCACCAAGCTCGGACCTAAGATGGCCGCTTGGCTGGACAAGGAAGTTGATGTAAGTTGATAATGCTTCTAAAATGTATGAATTAATTTATATTGAAACGTAAATAACGATAAATGAGATAGATTGCGGGTTCGATACCCGGTTGACGAAAATAAATATTGTTTTCCAATTAAGATTTGGTTTTTTTCTTAAATTTGGTGGAAAGTGAGGAACGTAAGTGGAACGGAGTGTCTTAACACTAGGTTCCCAAGTTGCCTCTGCCTACCCTGCCATGTGCGGGATACAGCGTGAAGCTGATTAGAAGTGTTTTCTTCTCACTCTGGTATAAGGCTATAAGAGGCTGGAATTCTGTTACATAACGAACGCAACACCTCAATTGTGTAATTGAGGCGTTGCGTAATTGGTTGGAAAGTAGGGATTGAAACATTTAACACCTAACTTCCCAAGTTCCCTCTGTACAAGCTGCTATGTGCGGGATACAGCGTGAAGCTAAAAAAATATATTAAAACAATCTTTTAGCCATTATAGTGCCATCGCTTATTTCCCAGAAATGTGACAAAATAATTTACATTGGGTGTTAAATAACCTCAGAGCAGAAATTTGCCTTGTTACCAGAGCGGAAAAATGAAAATATTAAAAAAAATCTTCGATTACGAGATTGAACCCACAACCTGTCGTGTCCCACACCCTTAAACCCTTGTACCATGCGCCACAACATCCCCAAACAAAAATATGAACATTATAAATAATAATCTTTAAATAAAAATATTACTTATTTCTTTTTCCAGGCAGTCGAAGCAGAGTGGAACCAAGGTCGTGTAGAAACCATCAAATCCCTAGAAGAGGCCATTGAGGCTGAGAAAGAGGCGCAATGGCGCGCTCAGGGTCAGGAACTGCTCATTGAAGCCAAAAAAGAAAATGTCCTTTTACAATTGGAAGCCGCGTACAGAGAAAGGATGATGAACGCTTATTTGGAGGTATGTTTCATTTTTCTGTATATAACTCAGCTTCACGCTGTATCCCGCACATGGCAGGGTATGCAGAGGGTATTTGGGAACCTAGTGTTAAGACACTCCGTTCCACTCACATTCTCCATTTTCCGCCGAATTTGAGGCATTGCGTGTCGAGTGGTGGAAATCAACGCAGCGTTTTGCCTTGTACCAGAGAGAAGAAATAAAAACATTAAATATATTTAAATTGATAATATTAAATATTTCATCTTTTCGGGTGGGGATCGAACCCAGAACCTGTCGGTTACAGTCACACACATGTGCCGCTGCGCCACGACAGGCTTCTATATATAAAACATCATATATATTACTATTTATTTATTTTTTATCTTCACACTGAATCTTTTGTAAGACACTTCGGCTTCGAACATTTCGGGCTTCTGGTTATATTATTTATTTGATGAATACAGAAGTCAACGCCGTGCTTTGCCTCGTAACCGGAATAAAATATTCGAGCTTCTGGAGATATTTTTTGATGAATACGGAACACAACGCCGCGCTGTGCCTCGAATAAAATATTAAAATAATCTCTTTTTATCGATATAGAATCAAAAACAGCCCATCCATTTTACAGTCACCTTTGAGAAACAAAGCCACGGTGCCCATAATTATTGAAAATCCCACATTTAATTTCCACTCTATCACAGGTCAAACGTCGTTTGGACTACCAACTTGAGAAATCAAACTTGGAGCGTCGCATCGCCCAAAAGAACATGGTGGACTGGATAGTGTCCAACGTGACGAGGGCCATCACCCCCGACCAGGAGAAACAGACCCTGGACCGCTGCATCGCAGACTTGGCCGCATTGGCCAAGTAGACTTAGCTATTTATGTTCTTAATAATGTTATTAAAGTGAGATCGATTGTATAGTTTGTGCTTGTTTTATTTATGTAAAATAAAGTAAACGCCCATGTTTTTTTTTTTTTTTATAAACTTGGTCATGTGAACATTGTTAGCTTTTAAATTCAATGTTCAACGTTACGACAGTTCATCATCCTTCAGGAGAAAAAAGCTAAAAACCGTTGTATTGAATACTTGGCCAAGTAAACTTACGCTATTAAAGTAACAACAAAGTAAGCTAGAAAGAATATCTATAAATATATATAAATATAATATTTTTTACTAACGTATGACCATACGAACATTCATATTATAAATATTTTCATTTCGTCGCTCTAGTAACTGGCTAAGCTTCTAACTGACGGCTTTGAATTCCGCCACTCAAAATGCAATGCCTCAAATTCAACGGAAAATGGAAGTGGAACTGTATTAATGGGAACTTAATAAGTTCTCCGCCTACTGCCTACCGCCATGTGCGAAGTGTGAACAATGTGAAGCTGAAAAATTAAATGATTAACGAGACTGTACATGTTATTTTAGTCTACTAAACATTGTAAGACCAATTTCTATAAAATAGGACTTCCAATTATTACTGAAATCTCGGTATTGCAGGATTTCACGTTATATCCAATCGACCTCGAAAGACGTTTTAAAATAGGGTATTTTTTATCAAACCCTAAATAAAATAAAGGATAAAATAAAAAAAAAACTCAAATAGTTATATTTACTTTATTACAATACGATATTACTTGACAACAGTACGGTTATTCAGTTAAAGGCGTAAAGCCCACAGTTAAAGCTCTTTACAACTTATCGTCACCCTCTTATAACTAAATATTACTTCATTCAATGAAAATATAGCAATGTATCAATTTTCATCAATCAATATATCAATTTTAATCAACGCTGATTGATCATTCTGTTACGGTTGATTGTCAAACGTCAATCAATATGGCGTTACGTGACTTCTCAATGACACATGTCAATGTCATACATAACACATTTTTTGACGTTTCTTTTTCAGCTTCACGCTGTATCCCGCATATAGCGGGATAGGCAACTTCCCGCTTTTCTCCAAGATTTTAGATAAATCGCTTATTGAGATTTAGATAAATCGCTTATTGACAAAATTCAACAAAATCATAAAAAAAAATAAAAACATTGATAATATAACAAAATTAACCCAAAAAACATTTAAAAAAAATTAGGCATTTGCCAAGTTACTTTAATTGAGAAGTCATCACCATATTTTTTTTAGTTATTTTCATTTGATTGCTACATTTTTTTTCTTCATTGTAAAAACAAAACGACACTGAAGCATTATTTCCTTATATTTCTTTTAATAATTCAACTTAATTTGCAAACATAAAAATCACCAATTTGTAAAAAAAATTATCCCAAGTGTCGTTTCGTTCTTTAAAATCGATATAGCCAAGTGGCTGTCACAACACAAAATACTATTCATCGTTTGTGCTTAAATTTATCTATGGAGGGTAGAGAGAATCATTATATAAATATAGTAGAAAACTGCTAAAGTGTCTAGCTGTATATCATAAATAACGGTCCAAAAATATTCCAGAGTAGTCCTGACGTAGAAACACGATATGGTATGAATATAGAAATTATATAAAAACTTTCTTCGTCCATTTTCGCCGAATTTTGGCGGAACTCAACGCCGCGGTTTGCCTCGTTACCAGAGCGAGGAAATGAAAATATGAAACATTTCATTTCCTCGAGTAGGGATTTAGCCGACAAACTGTCGCGTTTACAATCACTCACTTGTGTCCCTGCCCACGACCGGCCACAAAAACGACTCTCCTTACTTACTCTGAATAAAAAAAAGACAACTAAAATAGTTAATTCATGAAATATCATCAACTACGTAGTAAACTATAAAGAATTAATATAAGAAAACGTTCTTTAATTCTCATACCTAATCTAATCACTTATCAATACATTCAATACAGATGATTCTCCATATCTGTACCCTCCATAAAGTAAACATAGAAATATTACATTATATCAAATTGCACAGAGTATAAACATGTTTAGATAATCCAAAAACTACAGATTAAAAAGGAAAATTCCAAGTACACAAATATATAGTCCACAATTTTACATGTAATGTATCTAGAATATACATGTAAAAACAAGCAATTATAAAAATGATTATTTTTACAATACTTATGATATGTACAGTAAAGCAGTTCAGAAAAGAATCTCAGCTACATTAAAAGCTAATATAAATATTGTATCAAAACATTTGCAAAAATAATGTTACGCTTATCAAACTGATAATACCATATAAAAAAATATATAATATAATTATTAATATATTTTTATAAAATACCTTACACACTTTGGGTTATTGAGTCTGAGCCATCAAATCAAAAAAGAAAGACTCGAGTTTTTTTTTTCGGATATATACATCCAATTTTTTTAAAAAGTTGTGAGAGAAACCACAGATTATAAAGCTATAATTCTAAATGATTAATTATTTCCACTTATTCTAGTACAATACAAATAAACAACTGCAAGGTGTGACATTACAGATTTTCATTAATGTTAGAAATAATTAGACTTCATTTGTTTATTTGTGGCAGAATACATGTAGACCTGTGCCAATTATTTTTTTAATCTGTAATGCACAACCGCTAAACTTACACATTAGGTCAACTTGTTACAAAAATAGTAACAAAATAATTAGTATTTGGTTTCAAAACATGTAGTGTACACATTTCAATCGTCAAATAATTTTAATTATTTGAAAAAAATATAAATATATTATATATTTGAAATAAAAAAGAAATAAAAATATATAAGAACAAAAGAAACAAAAAAAGTATTTTTTTTTACTATTTTTAAAGTGTTAATCCACACTTGGGAATGGAAAATATTAATTTGGAAAATATATAAAAATGACCATTAAGCAAACATTTATATGTTTTATAATTAAATAAAAGTAATTTTAATTAGGTATTTGGTTCATTTTATTAATTTAATGTAATGATTGTATGGATTGAAAACACTTTTTATAAAGTTGTCTTTGGACTTAGTATGCTGAATATAGCATACAATTAAAAAGTATTTTATCTAATATTGTTGTGTTATTAATTAAATTGAAAAAAAAAACAGAAATCATATTTTCTGTTTATTATAGCATGTTGTTTTTAGAAACAACTATATTTACACTAAAAGATAAATATCATAAAATAAGAAAAAAAATACAAAAATAAATAAATATATTTTAATTAACTAAAGCAATTCTATTATCACTGGATTTTTTTTTAAATTTATACATTTATAAAAATCCAATTCACAAAATATAAAATGGATGAATAATTTTGAAGTACCAAAACAAAAAACAAGAAATAGATAAAATAAATATCTTAATAACTAAAAAAAGGTGGTTTTGGTGTATGATTAAAATAAAAATGGTGCCATAAACAAAACAAAAACCGATCGACATTATAATTTCGCAGCAAAATCGTAAAGCACCATAGCAATATTATATTCAAATGAGAGATAACTTTTATGATCTTATAAATAAGTACAGTTAGGTATAGGCTTTTAGTTATACACTAACTTCTACTAACAACATGGTAAGCAAAGGTAGGTAAACAACTTAGTATTGAAATATTTCATTCCCTAGGAGTCAATTCTTTTCAAGACAATGTGTGTCGCGTAACTCAACGCCGTGAGTTACCTCGTTACCGGGACGAGATAATTAATATATTTAATTCCACCTAGCTGGGATTTGCCGTCAGACATTGTGCCACTGTGCGATGGCAACATTTTGTTTAAAAAATACAAATAAATAAAATGTATAATTCAAATCACTTATTTCGCTATGGTGTTATTTTAATATGTGATGAAGCAATTCGTGATCACTGTGATAATTGACATTGATCATTAATCATTTCATCAATATCTTGTTATATAAACGTCTTGGAATCCACACACAAAAAAAACATACAATTTAAAAAAAAATCCTTCGCTAACCCATGAAACATAAGAACCAAATATATAATGAAATGTAAAAGCAGAATGCAATCACACCCTAACCTTACTGTACTGTATTTTCAAGGTCACATCTGTCACCTTAATGGCATTGACGTTTGACATTACACTTGACATTTGACAGTTACCTGACATTGTTACAAGATGGTGCACTTTTTCTTCCTGTTTCTACTTTCAGACTTGATGTGGATCCTTTCGGCCTCTTGGAACCGACGCACGAGTCGTACTAACTCGTGGAACGCTTGATCTACGTTCATTCTGGCCTTAGCACTGCATTCGATGTAGGGTACTTTCAGTTCTCTTGATAGGCCTTGGGCTTCGTCTAACGTGACCTATTTAAATTAATATATATATATATATTTATATATATATATATAAATATATATATATATATATATATATATATATATATATATATATATATATATATATATATATATATATATATATATATATATATATATATATATATATATATATATATATTTATATATATATATATATATATATTTATATAAATATATATATATATATATATATATATGTATATGTATATGTATATGTATATATAACATTTAATAATATATAATAGCTTGATGAGAACCAATGTCTTAGTTGGTCAGAGCGCTTGGACGGTTTTCAAGAGGCGCGGGTTCAAGTCCTGCTTCGTTAAAAAATATATATATATTTTTAAATTTAGTATTAATCTTTCTTAAGTGTGGAAAAACATTTTAAAAATATTTAAAATATATAGCTTCACGCTGTATCCCGGACTAGGCAGGGTAGGCAGAGGGAACTCGGGAACCTAGTGTAAAGACACTCCGTTCCACTTACGTTCCCCACCTAAAAAAATATTTAAAATAGTATAATTTTTTTTAAGTATATTTAGTATTAAATGATTTTTATTTTACTTACATAGCATATATGTATGTATAAGCAAATGGAACTACTTGAATTATCAATTACGATAATGTTGTATAAATTGAAGTAATAAATGTCTATTGAGTGAGTTACATTTTAAGTGGACATGACAATCTGACTTCATTCAATGTTTAATGTATTTACTAAAGCATAAAACATGTATTGCATGTTATTGTTGATTATTCTTTTATATATAAAGTAGTGATCGGCTGTCACTTTTCCGCTTTCCTGTACTAATAGCATCAGATTTAATATATAAAAAAAATATATAACTTTTAAAATTTACTAACATAAAACAAAACAAATAAAATGTTGATAGAATACTGCATTTAAATTTTGTGTAAACGGCTAGCGTTTTTGAGATATATAATATATATATATATATATATATATATATATATATATATATATATATATATATATACATATATATATATATATATATATATATATATATACATATATATATATATACATATATATATACATATATATATACATATATATACATATATATACATATATATACATATATATACATATATATACATATATATATATATATATATATATATATATATATATATATATATATATATATATATATATATAAATATATAAAATAAAAATATATATGGTTATATGTGGAAGAAGCATCTTTACAATCCAATCTATACTTGTAATAAGTCTATAACTGATATCTGTATCAAAATGAAAGATATATTTAAAAAATCTTATCTTCTTATTTTTTTTTTATTCTCTTGTATATTAATGAAAATGGTTAGAAAAAACTTATTGCAATTTTAAATATTTAGTTCTAAAATTTGTACTCAATTTTTATTAATTTGACTGAAATTTAAGTTTTCAAAGTATAGATATTGCCTTAAGAGTGATATACTGTTGTTAAAACCAGAAAGTAATTTAGTAATAAATAAAAAAAATGATTAATATAAGCGGCAAAGCCGCAGTCAGGTGCTAAAAGTTCATAAATTTTAATACAAAAATATATCATAACCTACCAATCTCTGGTGCTCCAAATCAGCCTTATTCCCGACCATTAACATAGGAAACTCGTCTCTATCTTTAACCCTCAAGATTTGCTTATGAAATTTAGCCAATTCTTCAAAACTTGCATGATCAGCTACCGAAAAGACCAGCAGGAAGCCCTCCCCAGACCTCATATACTGTTCCCGCATTGCACTAAACTCCTCTTGACCAGCTGTGTCCAAAACTAAAACAAAACGATGTATAATGTGTATTTAATAACATTGAAAATATAATCTTTTGTGGTGCACATGGAGTAGAATCTGACTGCAATGGTTGTAAGTTTAATTTTCACTCTGGGTATGAAGTTGAGACCTGTCGTGGCGCAGCGGCGGCACAAGCGTGTGACTGTAACCGACAAGTTGTGGGTTTGATCCCCACTCGAGGAAATGAAATATTTAATATTTTCAATTCAAATATTAAATGTTTTCATTTCTTCGCTCTGGTACATGGCAAAACGCGGCGTTTAGTTCCGCCACTCAACACGCAATGCCTCAAACTCGGCGGAAAGTGGGGAACGGAGTGTCTTGACACTAGATTCCCAAGTTTCCTCTGCCTACCCAGCGTTGTGCGGGATACAGCGTGAAGCTGAGTAGAGGGATGAGAAGTCTTTCCATATCGACAACACAAAACCTTTCTATATGCAATGTCTCAAAAATAATAGTGGAGTGTAGGAGAACCACTTTAATTGAAAGTTCTATCAGTATTAGTTTATATCTATTTATATGTTTGCTCTGGGGAATTTCAATGTAGCTGCTGCTTTTACCTTAAATGACCTTTTTAGTTTGTATATTACAAATGAATACTGTTATATAAGCCTGTCGTGGCGCAGCGGCACACACATATGACTGTAACCAACTCTGAGTCTTAACACTAGGTTCCCAAGTTCCCTCTGCCTACCCTGCCATGTGTGATATACAGCGTGAAGCTAAGAAAAGAAAGAAAGAAGAATTACTGTTAGGTGATGACCCACTCAAGTCAGTTCTAATATCAAAGGTATTTAAATATAACAACCAAAACAATAAACTTTAATAAAAGAAAACTATACTAAATTTTATTACACATTAAACTTTTTAATGAAATGGTATTCTTCTTGATTTTGCAAGACTTGTGTGCCCATTTGGCAAACTCTTTGTATACCAGAGCAAGAAAAAAACATAATAAAATAAAAAAATATTTTGAATATATTCTTTTTCCTAAAGATAGAATATGCACTCTATTTACAATCACATCCTGTCACACTGTACTAGAACAGCATTTGTGGTTTCTTCACAACATGTCCTTGTCATGAGCTGACTTATGTAGGTCATAGTATAAATGTGTCACTCAATTTTTAAAATTTACTACCAAGCAAGGACATAAAATATTTAAAATAATTCAATAATAAGAATTAATGACTCACTATCTAACTTAGCCGGGATATCATCAATGACACACTGCTTGGTATAGCTGTCTTCTATAGTTGGATCATAGTCAGTCACAAAATAACTCTGAAACATTAATAAAATATGTTATTTTTAAAAACTTTAAAAACATGGCTTTTATAATGAAGTAATATTCCCCATTGTCTTCCACATGAAATGGGTTATTCATTTAGTATTAGAGAAAAATGCATTCATTACAGGGAATAAAAACAAAAGAACTTTAAATGTATAAAGCTTAATTGTAGATAATCTGCTAAAACCTAAAGCTGGGATTAAATATTAAATAAAAATACAAAAAAATATATATTAAAAAAAATCAAAGTAATTTTAGAACAATATTGTTCAGTGTCAGAATATTTCCTTTGTATAGATAAAATATTTTGATTTATAGATACTTTTAACTAAATTCATCTCTTCTTCTTCACATTTGTCATCAACAAATTTCATAATAAATTCTAACAAACAATTATTGAAATATTTCATAAATGCTATCTCTTTTAAGTGCTAATTTGCAATATATTACCTGAACAACAAAGCTTGTACTAGAAACATTACAAGAACAAGGAAACAGGAAATTAATGTAGTGTAAACAAGAATACTAATGAGGGCTCCATATAAAATATTGTACACCCAACAAATATGACTTTGGCCATATGTTGGTGGTAAATAAATATTTCTTGGAGGTGATGACGCCGGTGGGCGGCGACGTTCATTGCTAGGTGGACCTTGACTCCATAAATCCACTATTAATAAATGTGACTCTATTCATTACATCTGTCATAAATTGTAATGAACGATATCTAAGTTTTCTAATAGCTGTTTATATATTATATATAACAATAGAATCAAGAGATTATCTAAAAATAGATAAACATCCGTCTCGTAGGCGTATCTGTAGCCAAATACGGCGAAATACCTGAATAAATTGGATTGTGATAGCACTTTTTCCGACACCTCCACCTCCGACTACCACAAGTTTGTACGTTTGCGCTTGAGGCCTATCCCCTGGTCTCGACATGATTTTTAAATTAAAAAATTAAGTAATAAACCAAATATAATCCACTTTATCTATATATTTTCTAATTTGTGCGGCGGACGATGATCACTGTTCACGGATGATTCAATGATACGTTTTGTTTTACGTAGTGTTTTAATTTATAGAATAGTTCACAGATTATTAACAGTCACATATAGTTAAGGAAAATTTACAAAAAAATAAACAAGAAGATATTTTTTATATTACATACGTGAATTCGAGATTTTGTTTCAATATCGAAGCAATAAAACACGTTTTAAAATGTTAAATAAAAACATATTTTTTTCTTTTGTGATTGTTATACAAATACAAATAAAGAGGTGGTAAAAAAAAAAATTTTGGAGCTAAATTAATATTTATCTGAAGTAAATATTATTTACTATTCTAAAATAAATATTTTAGTTTTATCTTTACTAGACCGTCGGATTTTATTTGGCTTAGCAATAATTTTGATTATAAATATGTTCCATTTCAGGTTCTCAGCCTTAGATTCAAATAAACGTCAAAATTAAAAGTCAATGCTTAAACGACAACTTGAAGTTTTTAATTGGGGCTGTTTTATTTTTTATTTATTGCAAGTTTTAGCTATTTAGTTAAAATATGTTTTCTACCAGCAGTCAGAGAAAATTTTGGACTTTCAGTGATGAAAATGAGCTGGCTCGCCATCGTGAAAAACACAACATACAATTCATATCGAAACATGGGAACCAAATAGACGAGTATCAAAGGTATAACTTCTTTTTATCCCCAGAGGAAGAACGACTGTTATTAAAACAATACGAGCTGCATTTAAAAGAATTTTGCAAAAGATTCACACCTCCTATGCCAAAAGGTGTAATTGGTACTGCTTTTCATTATTTTAAACGATTTTATTTACATAATTCAACCATGGATTATCATCCAAAAGAAATTTTAGCTACGTGCGTGTATTTGGCGTGTAAGGTTGAAGAATTTAATGTGTCTATTGGGCAGTTTGTTGCAAATATTAAAGGTGATAGAGAGAAGGCTGCAGATATCATATTGAATAATGAACTTCTCTTAATGCAGCAGTTAAACTATCATTTAACTATTCACAATCCTTTTAGACCTGTAGAAGGATTTTTAATTGATATAAAGACAAGATGTTCTCTTGCTAACCCTGAGCGTTTAAGAAGTGGTATTGATGAATTTCTTGAAAAAGTATTCTTAACAGATGCCTGTTTATTATATGCACCATCACAAATAGCATTGGCTGCTGTATTACACGCAGCTAGTAAAGAACAAGAGAATTTAGATAGCTATGTAACAGATATGTTATTCCGTGATGCCGGTTCTGATAAGTTGGCAATACTCATAGAGGCAGTTCGTAAAATTAGATCAATGGTGAAAATGGTTGAAAGTCCAGCAAGAGAACGAGTAAAGATTATTGAGAAGAAATTGGATAGATGTCGTAATCAAGAGAACAATCCTGATAGTGAAATTTATAAAAGGAGAATGCGAGAAGCTCTGGATGAAGATGATCTCCCCCATATAAGTTCTAATAGAATGTCGTTAGATACGAGTGGTGTCTCGCAAGTTTTGTCACCCTCTGCATCATAGAATAAGCTAAATTTAACTAAACAACAGAAGCTGTCATGAAATATTCTTATTTTAAATAAAAGTTTTATATAAATTTGTGATTTTATTCTTTTATTTGCATATCATAACTATGCAGGACAGCCAGTGTTTTTGTATAATATGATAAAATAAGAAATAATATTTACTTTTTTGAACATGAAAAACATTGCCATTACATGCCACTAAAGTGTTTTTTTTATTTTAAACTAGCAACCTGCCCGCAGCTTTGCCAGCTTCAATTACCATTTAAGATTTTTTCAAATATATCTTCTCTGTAAAGACCTTGATGTGTTCCAGATTTATTTTAAGTATAGATTTACTTTTTGATTTGGATTGCCAAAAAATATTTCTTTGATCTACTATATGCTTATGTTTTTATAGATATCTATACTAAAGCTATAAGGCTGTTATTGATGTATGTTTGTTTGGTTGAACATGCTACTCTTAGGAACTACTGGTTTGAGAAATTATTCTTGTATTTTTTTTTATATGGATAAGACACGTATGCCTCGGGCCTTTTCAGATCGATAAATTTCAATATAAAACTGTTAACCAACTGCGTTACCGAGTAGGCTACTTTCAAATTGTTATACGTAAACCACAAGACAACATAAGCCCGAAGCATTAATTTTAATCATACAAACTTACCCTCTCCCCCTCTCCTCCACCTTTACCCCTTTAAAAGGCGAATTTCTAAAAAAAAAGATAGCCTATATGTTAGCGAGGTGTAACAGCTATATAACAAAAAAAGTTTCATCAAAATCCGTCGAGTAGTTTTTGCGTGAAAAGACATACAAAAAATATTTAAATTCTATTTTTGACTTCTATTGGTTGTATGAAGATCCCCCATCTTAGTTTTTCTTTAATGAATGAAATCTATAATGTACAGGCGTGAAGTTGTTATAATTTTAATATATGTATAGATTCCTGGTTTGTGTTATTTGAATTATTACTATAGCTATTAATATTGCGTATAGCAGTAATCTGCACGGTTATTCGATATATACCTACAATTCAATGTAATCCAAAGTATCTGCGGTTATACATGTGCATGTGTACCATTGCTGTAAAAGCTAGTTCTAGAAATACTCTAGATAAAGCAGCATAAAATGGTAAAAAAAAATGCTCATAAATCGTTTTCAAATATTTTTTAACCAATGTATTAGAAAATCACGGAAATGAAATATAGATAGATATAGAATGAAAGAATACGTTATGCATTTTATTTGAATCAAAAGTTTTTAAATTTAGCAGGAGAGCCAGCAGAATACCCAGCGTGGTATTGACGTACCGTGGGCCTCAGATTGCGTAATTAGTATACTCAAAATTCGATTTCAAATTATTTTTAACCAAAACCAAATATATTTTTGTGCTAGAAAATCACGTAAATGAAACATAGAGGTAGAATGAAAGAAAATAAATTAATCAAAAATATTTATTTGTATACATTTGCATAAATCCAATAACAGTAAAATATGATAAATATATTGAATTCAAGCGACAGATTAAATAATATTTGTCCGTTTAAAGCGGGGAGATCCATTATGATGTGATTTTTAAGTACTGGTTTTTCAAGGCTTTTGGCAGAGGAGTAGTCTTTCAGCTTCGGTCTGTAAAATAATACAATGTTTTATTAAAATAAAAAAAAAATACTACAATAAAAACGTCTTTCAAACATAAAAATTTAGTATCTGTAAACGATTATCGGTGTACTTCCATTGGAAGCGAGAAATGGTTGATTTAATTTTAATATTATATGCATTTGGTCTAGTGAAACCAATTGGGATATCATAGACTATCGATATACATTTTACTATAGACAATTTTCTATAAAGAAATAATATTTTAAGCCAGCACAGTATTATTTCTTATCCAGTTAACCAGTTTTATATGGATCAAAATTGTCTTTTACGGTGTAAAGTTAAACAAAGTATATATTAAAGAAAATATATAATACATTACTTGGATCATTTTGTAAATGTGGGCCACTGCTTCATCACTCCTGCATACAATTGGACCCATGGACCTCTTCCCGCCCCAACTGGATGTGAAAGTGAGCTGCGCCTGTGTACCCACAAAGCAAGCTACGAGGAAAACGAAGATTAAAACTTTGAACATTTTGCTTAGTTTTTTTTTCTTATTTTGCTGTTGTTTGAATGGAAGCGCTGATGTTTGTGATCCGATGTCCGATGTCTTTTGCTTTTATATCCCAGAAGCCCTCCTATGTTTAATTTATTTTCAATTATAACAAGAGAAAACTAATTGTGTACGGCCTCTTTAATTTAGTGTGTTTATAAGTGTGATTGTATGGAAATTTTCTTTTGTTTTTAATGTGGCTTTATGCAGAAAATACGAATTTTAGATTAAAATACGAATTTATATAATTTTATATCTTTAGACTGACATTCTTAGTTTATCTAAATTTGAAATACTGTTTATTTTGCTTACACACAATGTTATAAGTCACTACGTCCTCAGAATTCAATTTCACCAAACTAATTTGCAATGTAATTTTGTTAACTTTGCGGGGTTTAACTACTTTACTTGCAATTGTTTTATATCTGGCTGACTCACAGATAATCTTGACAACTTGTTATGGACCACATTTGATAGCTTTAATCTTAAAAGCATGGATTAACCACACCTACCTTAATTAATTTTGAAATTATACAAAAAAAATATTATTAAAAGAGTGTTTATTGTATAATAAGCGGTAACCGCGCGGCTTCGCCCACTTGTACTTTACTAATTTAATCTAATTTATTTAATATCTCTATCTTTTTAGTGAAAGTCATAGAAAAATCGGCTATGTTGTTCCTTAGATTAAGCCGGAAAACCAAAAAGACAGATAAACTTTTCGAAATTGTTCGTTTCTGTTCTGATATCTTGTAAATAGATATATGCACTTGCAAAAACGTTTATTTAAAAATCACAAACGACACTTGAATTTTATTTGCATGAATAGATATTTTTATGAAGTATACAAAAAGGTAGAGCAAAATTAATATATTCATAATAGGTAATAAGATTTTTGCTATCCCTTTCCCTGAACCATGCCCTGCCCATTCGATAATTTTGCAAATTCCGAAAGAAAAGTATTATTTTTGACCGCGGTGATGCTTCTACGTAGAACAAAAGTAAGCATGTCGTGACAATCATAATAGCTTCTAAATTTTTTACGTATCTACTCTGGACTAGAATTAAATTGTAGGGGTGATATGCTTGTATAAATAATTTATGATTCATGCTAGTTACTATACACATGTTTATATTATAAAATCAATTAATATTCCCCCCTTTGCGCCGAATTTGAAGCATGGCGTGTATAGTAACGAAACTCAACGCCGCGTTTTGCCTTGTACCACAGCGAATAAATAAAAACAATAACTATTAAATTGAAAATATTAAATATTTCATTTCCTCGAGTGGGGAAAGAACCCAAACCCCTGTCGGTTACAGTCACACGCTTGTGCCGCTGCGCCACGACAGGCCTCAAACATTTTGTTCGCCATTTTTTATTCAGACCAACATATAAATTCAACATTATTAAAACAAAGAAAGGACACAGCGCTAGTGGAGAATTTTGATATTTTTTTTATTTTTCATTATAAAAAGTTAAATAATATCCAAGAACTTTCCCAACACAGTGAAGCAGGCTCGTCCCACAGAAATAACAAGAAATTTAGATAATTAATTTTCTTCCATTTATAGGATTTCACTTGATTCTATACTTAATTAACTGACTACATATCCTCAAGCACCAAACAAAACAAACCAAACTAGCCCTTCCTTGTACACCATAACGTTGAAAATGACTCAATACGATTGTTCACAAGAAATTTTCAGGAAAAAAAATACACTGGGGGTATAAATAGAGAAATTTATTGGTTTTCAAGCATTCTAACGATCTCATTTGTACGATAAAGATGGCTGATCTTAGACGTCTGATTAAGCGCGCCGCTTTCTGCCTGGTCTTCGCTCTGGCAAACCTCTTTGCCGCTACCGATGGCCAACTCACTTTCTCATCGGGATGGGGAAAACGTTCCAGGGATGATGAAATAATCATCGATCTTGATGATCAGCTCCAATAAACGATTATTTCGGTAAGACTATTTAATTTTGTTTTTAATATCCCTTATTTATATTTATGTATATTTTAGTTCATGCTGTATCCATTTAGAAGGGTAGGCAGAGGGAAGTCAGGAACCTAGTGTTAAGACGTTCAGTTCTCATTATGACAATTCCGTTCCTCGTTTTTCGTCGAATTCTTGAGTCATTGTAGATTGGTGGAACTTAACGCCGCTGTTTGTCTCATTAGCATAGCGAGGAATTGAAAATATTAAATATTTCATTGCCTTCAATGGGAATCGAACCCGTAATCTGTGGGCGTTTACATGATGTGGTGACTTAGAAAACGTGTAGAAATCATGAATTCAAAGAAATCAATATATTTTCGTTATTCGAAACTAAGGTTATAGAAAATTTTATTTACTTAACATAAACAATTTTCACTTGTAAGGTGTTTAGAAGCCAATATAGAATTACTTAAAGTTATCATAAATAAACTGCCCAAGCATGCTTTGATGAGATAATACGTGGTGTTGAGTAATTCTAGGCTATGTTCCGATATACACTGTGAGCACTGCGCAGTATAACGGCAAATTAGTATACTGTGATGTCGTTTCTTTATAGTTTGTTATACTGGTTACTATTTAAAACAAAACGCGGTTTTTTCACGTTATTTTTAAACTAATGTTTTTTATATTAATGTTTGCTTAGAAATATTCAAACAATAACTTTTCTTATTTAACATAGACTTATTTCTATGTTAAATAAGAAAAGTTATTGTTTGAATATTTAAAATAAAAAATATTTAATGTTGAATTTAATTATAATTTAAATAAATTTCTGATATTAGTAAGTATCCTTTCCGGATTTTTTTATAAATGCTCACAGTGTATATCGGAACATAGCCCTAGTCAATGCGATATGTTTTTAATCTTAAATTTTTTTGGTGACTTAAACGTTCAAAGCGCCTTTTGATATCCAGTAATGTAGCAAAGGAGGTTCAATAACGCTATGACAATTTTGCGGAGAAATTCAAATCTTTATAATTGTTATAGTATACTTACTATAATCACTGAAAAAATTAAAAACTATTTCCTCTAGTATTAATATAGTTATTAATACTCTTTAAAATGACAGCTTTTGAATATAAATATTGACAATTGAAGGAAATTTAAAATAAAAGACCAATTCATATATTTAGATGGGTATAATTTTATTAAAATCCTTTCGCATCATTTCTTATACAACAGTCCATATAACTTAAACAAACAAAACAAACGTAACAATGCATTTTTTACATATACTATAATTCTCTAAAATGAGTCTATTGTAAATATCTGGCAATAACTTGTAGGAGAGCTGCGATATATTTCTTCTTAGTGATTCTCAAGTAGAAATACACAATATTATAAATAGTTTCGATATGTTGAAATTTTAAATATGCTTAATTGACCTTATTCATTTTCAGACGACCGCCGTTGCCAGAAATGAAATAAAAAATTACATTATGTTGCCAGTGCTTCAGTAAAACATAATAAATATATGGACATTTTATGTATTCATCACAGCCCAAGAATATCTAACGAGAACATATCCAAATGACGTAACATATTGACTACATACAGATTATCTAATACATGGGCTACTTGCATACACATTTATAAATGATCATAATCTACCCTGCTTCTTAATATTGCACCACTATTCAATCATTAGTCAGTGAAACCGGACATTGAAATATATTTTTCAATCATAATTTAATGATTAGCCGCATTGTATCTATCAGGTGCATGTGCAATACTAAAGCAGTTGTTCTAATTGTTTAATTTGAGGCTCGCTTCAGTTTCATTTAAATCATTAATCATTGATTGTTATTACTGCACTCATTATTTATCATCGCTTATCATTATTTAACCTCAAATTACCAACTTAGAATGTAACATATCATGGTGTAGCTTAATTGTATCAAGTTTCTATTTCAATATGACTCATTTTGCATACCTTAAATAGAATAGGATGTTTTAAATATTTTATCCATAGTTTTTTTTATTATAAATATATAATTTTTCATTTTGGAGACTTGATACCATTAATGCTGCTAATGGAACATGGCCTATTACATTTATCAAAACCGTGTACAGTCAACAAAGTAAATGACGAAACAAAGGGACGGAAAGATAGAAATGAGCAAGAATGGAAAACAGATCCAAAGCTGGATAACGCTTCTTAGTATAATTTAAAATATTATTATAACCGAACACAGCGATAGTGATATATATTACATTGAATACTAAATATATTATTCATCACAGCATGATTGTTTTATTGTTCTACCATTTTTTTATATTAGGATTTTTCCGATATTCTTACAATTATAACTCCTGTTTCATTTTACCGCTTCTAAAATTTTAGTTTGGTAATTAAAAATTACTAATGAAAAGTATTCACTTTATATTTTTTTAAACAGAGTAACAAATGATACCGTTTCCATCATAATTCGGTACCATATTTTGATAATGCTTTGAATACTCTTTAGAAATACCTACGTATAGGTATATTAATAGTAGCAAAAAATAATAATTTTATTTTTTGTTTTATGCCAACATCGTGCCAAAAATTGTCTAGGTCAATAACAACGATTCACCCCAATGAATAGCAGCGAAAAAAAAAACAAAAAGGAAAGAGATAAACCTGTTGGCTAGCCATCCCTAACCTCTGGGAAGATAGAGCAAATTAAACTTGGTCTCCTAGATCTAAGCCAACTTTTAAGAAGGCCGATGACGGTCCCTATGAGAGATGTTCTTGGGGCTGTGGTCGTTCACGATCAGAGACCCAAAGACAACGTCGCACAGAAATCGTAACAAACGAACAAAGTAAATGCTTATAGTTTAATTATGTACAAGACAAAGCAATCAAAATCGGCCTAGATTTAAGAGCGTATTCGGAGCCCCCACAAGATGTATCGAGATCAAGACATGTAGCAGTAATTAGATTTGCTTCTGTAATGGCACCCCCCACTTTAACTGACTCTACCAGCGTATAAGCCCCAATAAGAAAATACGCTACCTTTCCTCCACACTTTGCTCACCTGATGTTTCAATTATCTCTACTAAAATGACATTACAGTGAAATTCTAATATCCATGTCTTTGGAATACTTTTATAGATAATGTACAGATTAAAGTAAAGGAGAGTGTGATATTCACTGGAGTAAACAAGAATATTAGTGAGTCGTCGTGTTTTCTCTTAGCAAGCAATACCTTAATTTGGTCAACCTTAACAACCTTTGGCCAGTCTGGCTATGTTATGCCAAAACTATCTTAGGTCAAACTTATACTATTCTTAAAATTTTAATGCACCTATTGAGTAACCGGTTATAAACTTTAGAGCCATAGACAAGAAATTCGACTACATGTTCAAAGTTTCGACGAACCTCACGCTCTAGCCCATAATAAATTAAACTGAATTGTACAAAAAAAATGTAATAAATCATTAAAGTAACAAAATGGTATTACAATTAAAATACAAATGACAAATCAAGAAATATTACGTTTTAAATTAGTCAAAACAAGAGTGGACGAGACATAAGGAAATAATATACATAAGAAATTATAACAACCTATGCAAGAATTTTTATCCAGCTCAACGTTATGAACATTCAAATCATGTAGTCAACGATCTGGTCTCATTTCTTCCCGCGTGTAAAATCACTCCGTGTTCTGGCACTCCTGGGTAGCCCGAACTGCCTTGCGAAGGCCTCTATCTCGGGAGGTCCGAGGCAGAGGCTCGCGCGGCGTTCCCCCCGGAGGGTGGTGTCGCGCCAGGCGGGCCCCGCGGCCCTACCACCGGTCGGGTTCAGTCGCCTCTTACGACTCCCGGGTGCCCCGACGTGGGATTGGGGATAGTATTCTGCTCCGCCCCAATACGGAGTTGTTATTTTTAATCAAAATGTTAGTTTCTTTTGCAATATTTTGTGTCTTTTTTACTTGTTTGTAAACAAAGGTTAACGGTGTTGTAGTTAAAATAAACGACTGTTATTTGAATATCTTTTTTAAAATTATTTACATGGCACCATATTGATTAATAAACTAAAATCTTATTTTAATTTTATCTTGAAAGAAGTTATCAATTTTGAACCGGAATACGCTGTTTTCCGCCTTACTTAGAACTTTAAAACAATCACGCTGTTTATTTACAGTACATTTAATATGTACAGTGGAAAATAGAGTGGTGTGAGTATAGATAAAATCTTAGTAAGTATAGTCTCCTAAAGTAACTGTACAGTGAGCGACACAGGTGTAGAGTAGGTATTTATTTACACTGCCTTTACCTACTTTCACAATATATAACAATCTTTTTTGGCACACCCAGTATTCCATTCCATTCCATTTCTCCTTTAAGAAATCACGCAATCATTAATAAATTCGAAAATATACTAATATAATAATTAAATATTTTATTTTTTTACATAATATGCATGTATATCTATTCAATAGTTAGAATCCATTAAAATTGGTTTCCGGTATACAAGAACATACGGACAAAGTCCGGTTATTTTATATAGATTCAATTTTTTTGTAGGTTTTTTTTTTAATATATTTTTTCTAACTTCCCCATCCATAAGGCCACTTGCTCCTTCCGTAAAATATTTAAAGGTTCAACGAATTTAATTTTTTTTCCATCTACCCACGTGTCTAGAGCTGGCTGCACCAAAAAAGATGATGTTTAACGCATACCCTAAAACTACGTCAACGTTTAATGAATTTATAATTCCATATGTTTTGAAATAATAAACCTCCTTCTATTCTAATCTACGATAACTGAGAAAAACGTTCAGACATCAATAGATATTTGGTTAAATTTGTAATTATGTCACATTCATTTATAACTGACAAACATATAGACATATTATAGTATGTATGTATGTAATTCCGCTTATCTACAAGCCTTACAATCGCATGCTAATTTCATCCTTATTGTAAATGTATTTAGGGCAATTGTAGCATACGATGTTGAGGCCATTTTATTCCTTACTCTAACACCACAGAGTACATAAGTTATCCATTGATCTAGAACATTCTATTATCAACTAAGCGATCCGATGTGATTATTAGTGTTGCGTTTCCTTTCAAGTTTGTTTTGTTAATAATAGATAGCTTATTAATTAAATAAAGCATCCAATATTCTATTTTGATTCTGACATCTCAGTTACACGCTGTATCCCAAACATGACAAGGAAAACTTGGAAACCTAGTGTAAAGATACACCATACCGTTCTCCACTTTCCGCCATATTTGAGGCATTGCGTGTTGAATGGTGGAATCATCAAATATTTAATTTCACTCGAGTCGTGATCGAAACCACAACCTGTCGTCAGACAGACCTCAATTATTAGATTATCAGAAATGTAAACTATTAAAGTATTTTCAAATTCAAATTTCCAATATGGGGGACTATTCATATTCATCAACCGCAAATCACATCGTCCGCATCCCTATCGCACAGATCTGTCTTCACTTTAAATCAACGTGCGAACAGACACATGTAAGTTATGTATTTTATATGTGTTATTTAGACATTTAATATATGAATCTACTAATCATTACACTGTTACTGTAGTCCATTCACGACATCACAATCAATCGCCCAAGTAAAATTATCCAAAAATGTATTGAAGTAACAAAAAAAAAAGTGTATTGAAGTATGGTACAATGAGTTGATTGTATGTATGTCTGCTGTGTCGCGCTCCTCACTCCTTCACGCACCTTGCCGTTGTTTGACGCACAATAGTATGCGACGGTGTTTAGCAACTCGTCTTGCTATGTGAGCTATTTAGTCATTCGTGGAAAACCATCTTGGATCTTGTTTTGTGGAAGCTGTTCATTTTTGTTATTAAACTTACGAGTGAAATAATTCTTTGGTTTGCAAATTATTGTATCAAACTTTGACGATTTTCTGAGTAGACCAATTCACATATATATATTATAGGCAATGTATTGGATGTTTTCGAGGATCAAGCCTAGGCCAGGTCTAAACCAGGTCAGGGTCTACTATTGCCAATATTGTCATCAACATTGATGGATTTAAGATATAAAACCGTAGGATTTTCAATTGCGCGTAAAAGTTGACGGATTTTGCAGTACACTAGATCGCAGGTTCCACTGGTTTCCGCCGGGCTCAGAGCAGACGAGAGCGGCGGGTGGCGGGCGCGGTGCGGGGCGCGGTGCGGGGCGCGGTGCGCGGCGCGGGGCGGCGCAGACACAGCAGGTAGACGGCCGCGAAGGCGGCGTAGGGCAGCAGCACGGCGGCGGCGACGCGCCCCGCGCCCCACTCGCCCCCCGCGCCGCCCTCTGACGAAGAGGAGAATCACTTCTCCTCGTCCTCGTCGCGGAATAGGTATGTAGACCTGGTGGGGGTGGGGCTTGTTACTTCACGCTTAACTTCACAGGGAGCAGGGACTTTTATTCAGACTTCTTTATTTACATATTCATTTTATCAGTTTAACAGATATAATTGGCACTGGAATGATCCTAAAATACTTCAAAAATATAGAATTACAATAAAAAGGAAATTAATATCAATTCGTTGACCAAAGAGCAAAAAAAAAAAGAAAAAAGCTCACCAATACGCCAAGTTGAACAGCGCGAAGACCAGCGGGAAGGTGATCCTGGAGATGACGTCTATCCGCTTGGAGCGCGTCGGGAACTTGGACATCCAGAGCCGGCAGCAGTTCTTGCGCGGCGGGTTCATGTGGATCTCGCACTGCCGCATCTTGTCCGCCACGCCGCCGCGCATCAGGGGTTTCTGTCAGTTGCAGACCAGTCAGGGCGGACGGACTAGATGCATTTTGGATACTATCCTACGATTGTGCCTAGCCCATTTGTACTGCCCATCCGCCCTTGTACGTGTTCTATTTGTCCATTTGTAGTTAGTTAGTGTATATTGTTAGTATCAAATGAAAAATGTTTAAGTTTTATTTTTTTTTCAGTTATTGTAAGTAATTCATTGTGTACAAATATTTTAGAATTTTTGTATAGTTTTGTCATTTTAAATTAAATACGTTTATATACTTACGTAAATAATTTTAATGGAATATCCAAATAAGATAAAATAGTACTAGACATTCAGACATGCTAGCTATAAAATAAAGTGGTATTTAGAACCAAAACAATATATTTACGTACTTTCCAATAAACAAAGTCATTTCAAAGTGGAATCAACAATACATACAAACAGACACAATGAATGAGTACACAATAAAAAAAAACAAGTTCAGAATACACGAACATTCAAGCAAAGAGAAAAGAAAATTTATACCGATTTAATCAACACCAAAAAATGTTAAGTAAACTGACCAGTCTAACATGGACATCAGAACATGCTGTTTGCAAATCAAACATACTTTAGGGAACAACATAACAAATGTAGCATCAAATCATTAGATGTTATACCATGATTTCTATCTACTTTCAAAGACCTGACCAAATGCGAGCTCACCATCGCAAATGTTGTGTTACTATCAGTATCGAGGAGGTCCGAGGCGGCGTCCATGCTGGCTGCAGCTTCCATCTCTCGCCTGGTCTTCTTCATGTTCTCTCGATGCATGTCGGAGCGGGACGCGTAGTTCACAAGAGCAAACTCTAGCAACGCCCCGAACACGAACGTCAGGCACACTCCCGTCCAGACGTCAATCGCCTTCGTGTAAGATACGGGGGGCAGTGAAGCGTTAATGCCGGAGGACTGAGTCGCCATAGTGAGCAGTGTTGTTACACCTGTATAAAAATATTGTTTTTGGTTTATATTTGAACTTGAAGGAATATTTTGTTTATTTAGTATGTTTATATATAAAAAAATATAAAACGCAATAAATACTGCAAAATTTATTTAAAGAAAATCATATTTAACTGGCCAGACTTGGTACCATACTCGATCTTAGCGAAACCTAAATCCACAATATCAATTAAAATTAAACAATAATTAAATAAAATATTTCAAAAAATCATCTTCATCTTACCAAGCGATACTCTAGCGGGCACCGCGCCCTGGTCGAGCCAGAAGGAGACCCATGACACGATCACCAACATGCAGCAAGGAATGTAAATCTGTATGAGGTAGTAACTGAACTCTCTCTTGAACAGCAGGTCTACTTTCAGGCAACTGTATTCACCTGAAATCAACAAAATTTGTAATGTACAAGCTTCCCACTCGCGGCTTTGCGCGCTTGAATTATACTATTTTATTTAGTAATCTCAATTCCTTTCGTGTTTTTATAACACTTTTAAGACAATATCTATTAACGTATATGTAACGTAAAAATTTAAGATGGGTGAAACTTTTATGTTAACAAACCGATTAAAATAAAACAAACACTCTATGTTGAGAAATAGTTTCCAAAAGATAATAGTGCAAACTGCATTGAAATCTGGTTAACCATCTCAGAGACAAGCTCGTACAAACTCTTAAACAAACAGATAAACCAGCAAAAATTTCAAATTTGTGCTGAAGAGCTTAAGCTACGTGATCAGGGAATTAAAATAACGCTGGATCCATGCAATGAAATCTGCAAAACAGGTAGTTCGTGGACTGGAAGGAAAGCTTGCATAATCCATTGCATAAAAACAACATTCAACAAGATTGTGAGGAAACTACCGGACTCTGGCACTTGCAACCCATGCCAGCGAGGTAATGCTACATGTTCTGAACAGTAGACTGTGAACATTCCTACGATAGCAAATTCTGAACAAGCAGGCTATGTGAAAGGACGGGACACTAGAGAACAGACACTTAATGTGAGACAAATAACTGAGAAAAGTCGAGAGTATAACATTCCCGTTCTCATGGGTTTCATTGACTACTGGAAAGCATTCGACTGTGTAAAATGGGACTATTTATGGACAATATTGTGAGAAATGGGCGGCATAGTGTGGATAAATTATATCATCTCATGTGCCTTGAAAATGAAAAAAGGAGTAAGGCAGGGTTGTATCCTATCTTTTATTCTATTAACCCTTAATGGTGAACACATAATAAAGAAAGCCATGGAAAAAGGGGATGGAGGCATCTCCGTAGGTGGTGTATAAATCAGAAACCTGAGAGACGTTGACGTCACCACACTCTTTGCATCGTTGGAGTAGGAAAGTCCAAAACAAAAGTAATGGTCATTGATCAAACGAGAGATTAAGAGGAGAACCAAATTAGCCAAAACAGCCATGAGCAAACTGAAACGAATCTGGCGAAGTAGGAAAATTCACATTAACATCAAGTTGAAAATGGTCATGACAACAATCTTCTCGATATTTCTATATAGATCAGAGTTGTGGAAAATTTAAGCAGTAGACTGAAAAAAGATAGACGCATTCCAAATGTGATGCTGAAGAAGAATGCTCTGTATACTATGATCTGTAACCACCTTCAGATTTAAAATAACTATTTACTATTAGTGGATTTCTTGGCTAGTTCGGACACATTACACATCGGTCACCAGTCAGTATTGATAAGCTGATAGTAATCGAGAAAAGACAAGACCTTGTAGCACAGCGCATATTGGTCAACTCTCAATAGTAACTGCCCTAAGAGAAGCCGAAAACCGAACCAGGTGGAAGCAGCTTACCGACAAAGCCATGAAAGCATTTATTATTTAAGGGGCACGAAATTCAGTTATGCAAAATATGACTAAGAATAAGAAGTAGTTTCAGATGCGCTAGTTAATGAAATAGTTAATGCTGATTTTTTTTCGATTTTTTCTATGCTTTCATAAGAGGTGGTCCTCTACATGGGGTTTAGTGCAGGGATCATCTTTCCTGATGGACTCCCTGCCATGTTTTAAGTCCAACCCACTTGTAAAACAATCAATAAAGACAATGTCCCCATAATGGACTTGCACTTCTTTCATGATGACTTCTTGACTGTTTTCTTGTTTGGTGAGGAATTTAATGATGGCTTAGTGATCAATTTGCTCCATAGTTGTAATGCACTTAAGGACTTTAAGATTTATACTTGTTAAGGCAATAATTTTGTTATTATTGATAATTCACTAATATTTTTATTTATTATATGCAAGAAGTGAACGTTTAAAGAAAACCAGTGTTAAGGCTCTCCGATTTTTTCTTTCTCCTCGAAAAGTTTAATATAAAATTCAAAATGTATGTATACATTGAGTGCTGAATGTAGAAACTCAACGGCTATTAATATTGATCTTATCTATATGTTTCGATCTATATATTAAATTCGATTCTGTAATATACGTGCTCTTATAAAAGTTATATTTTTATAGCAAGGTCATGATTGAAATGGTTAATTCTCAATAGTGATTTCGGTGATTTAATATAAGATGTAACATTCTTACTAAACTTAAATTTAAAAAGCGTATAAAAATTTTGAACGAAGCAGGATTTGAACCCGCGCCTCTGGTTGGTCAGAGGCCTGGAACGGTTTTCCAGAGGCGCGGGTTCAAATCCTGCTTCGTTCAAAATTTTTATACGCTTTTTAAATTTAAGTTTAGTATTTCTGTCCTAAGTGTGGAATAACACTTAAAAACATAGTAAAAATATGTAACATTCTTCTTGATTAAAATTATCTATTTTTAAAAGTAACTGAGCTGTTTAAAATAAGAAGCAGAGAACGTCTTAAAGGGAACATGGGTACTTTCGGTTATCTTACTATTATTTTTCTTAGAATGTTCTTAGATATCGATAATATATCATCAAAGTGATGCCCATCGTTTAGGTACAACAAAAATTGTCTCATAAAATCGCTACAATAACGAAATCCACATCATGATAAAAAATAACACATCACAAAGAAATATTTTATTCTAAGGTAGAACGGAACGGAGTGTCTTAGCACTAGGTTCCCAAGTTCCCTTTGCCTACCCTGCCATATATGTAATTCTGCGTGAAGCTATTTTTAAACTAGTCGTATTTCATAAAAGGCCGACTTCAAAGACTTTGTATGAACAACAAGCGTGGGATTAATGTTAGATTGAGTAATATTTAAATAACATTCTACTGTCACTTGTCACTCAACTTGTGTACGAGTATGTTCGTGTTCGTACGTCGAGATTACTTTGTGTAGTAATTTATGTATTCATACATTTTAAATTGTATATTAAAATGTTTGTAGAAGCCGCAATATGAATTAAATATATTGTTTCATTTTTCTTTCATTAGAAAATTTATTGTGAGCAAACATGACTTATTACATTTGATTTCCTTTGTACGTCAAAACGCCGAATTACATTCTTTTTTTGTTATTTCTGTAAAAGTGATGATACTACATAAGGCACAATCGTAAAGAACCAGTTGTGGGTTCGATGTTTACTCGAAGAAGTGAAATACTTAATAAGTGTTGTGAATTAAATATTTAACGTCTTCATTTCTTCGCTTTGGTAACAAGGCAAAGCGCGGAGTTGAGTTTCGCCGCTCAACATGCAATGTCTCAAATTCGGCGGAGAGTAGAAAACTGAAAGGAGTGTCTTATCCCTATGTTCCCAAGGTACCTCAGGGTACACCCATGCCATGTGCGGGATACGGCGTGGAAAAAAGAATAAAGAAAAGAAACAATATAGGTACTGTAACAAGCCGGAACACTAAAAATAAGTCTCAAAATATGGCTTTAATTAATATTATTAAGTATGTACGAGTACAGTTCAATTACTTTTAGCTTTTCGACTTGTCCCGCACATGGCAGCATAGGCAGAGGGAATTCGGGAACCTAGGGTTAAGACACTTTTTTTTTTGTTAATAAAAACTTCCGTTTCCCAATATCCGCCAAATTGAGACATTACATTTAAGTGACGTAATTAAACGTTGTCCTTTGTGTTGTGCCACCAGAGCGAATGTATAAAAATATTAATATTTAAATAAATCTAAACTAATATTTAAATAAAATATTCAATTTCCTCAAGTGAAGATCGAAACCAAAACCTGTCACGTTTAGTCATAGAATTTTGAATATTTATATTATACAAATATTTTTTTTGTAGAAATCATTATGTCGTCGGCATTAACGACTTTTAGAAATTCTAAAATTTCTATGTTCTACAAAATGACACAGAATTAAATTAGATTTTGAATTTTTTTCCTCACTTTTAAGCACAAAAAAAAGTATGAGTAAATAATAACGGATTTAGCAGGTTTACACACGAAGCCAACAACGACGCCGAGAGCATCTGCAGACTTATTAAAAACTATGCCGTGGTCCGTAATTAGCTCACATCGCTCACAGCGCTCAAACGCTCGGTCCGTATTGAGCTTTTATCGCTCACAGTTAGCTTTGTGAATAGTGTGACGTCACTTGTGACGTCACTGGCTAGTGCTTACAGTGCCGACGGGTCGGAGCGTGAGCACCGTGAGCGTTGATGTTATTTTGACGTTTATTTAACGTTTAACATATCCCTCACGTCAATGTCACTATTGTCAATTTCCTCAATTGCGGAAAATGCTTGAATACAACCATTTTCACAAGCAATTTATAATCTTCATCTGCTATAGCACATACTCCGCTCATATTTATATCAAAAAATGCTCTATTAGGTACTTACGAATTTGACAAGTAAACATATTAACTTGTCAAAGTCGTAAGCACGCTCACAAGTGGTCCGTATTATTAGTACTGCTAACAGACGTTAGCGCGCTCACTAATATCGGACCGCCCGTTAGCAGTGTAAGCGTCGTGAGCAATGTGAGCATAATTCGGACCACGGCCCTAGCGACCCACCCGCGCCGGGCTTCCCCCGGTTGAACTATATTATTTTATTTACTAATCTCAATAATATACTTTGCTTGCCCTAATGAAATTATCACTTTTAAGACAATATGTACACATTCAAAACATTTTTTTTTTCTCCAAAATAATAAAAAAAAAATATTACAGTCTCGTGGAACTTAATATTTTAATTTGACGTATGTTTTTTTAACTTTATTATCTGATATGAATACAACAAACACTAAATGTTGAAGGAATATTGTCAAAGTATAATAGTGAAAACTAAATTAAATTCTGATTAGCATAGCATAAGAAAGACGAACAGACAAACTGCCAAAAAAAAACATTTTTTGGGCACACTTACATTAAAAACGGCATCTATAAGATTTTTTTCAATATTTTTCATTTTATATCATGAGGCCTGTTTAGGCGCAGCGGCACAAGCGTGTGATTGTAAACGACAGGTTGTGAATTCGAAACCCACTCGAGAAAATGAAATATGTATTTAATATTTTCTACTTAAATATTTAATGTTTTCATTTCTTCGCTCTGATAACGAGGCAAAGCGCGGCGTTGAGTTCCGCCACTCAACACGCAATGCCTCAATTTTGGCTGAAAGTGGGGAACGGAAGCGGAACGAAGTGTCTTAATGCTATGTTCCCAAGTTCCCTGCCGTGTGCGGGATACAGCGTGAAGCTGAGTATCTTTCATGTACAGACAATGATCGTTTACATATTTATTATAAGTATATATATATAGATAATCCGCGAGTGATGTGGCTACGTTTTAAGTGGTTTAATAATAAATACGAACCGTTTGATTTTTATTTGGATGAAATTTTAATGGCTACGTTTGAAATGTTACATCTCGAGTAACAAATATTGAGATGCCAAAAAAAATGTTTTTATGCTGTATCTCACAAATTTAAGATGTATCTTGGGAACGTAGCGTTCAGACATGTTGTTTGGGCTCGAGTACCCTCGATTAAATTATATGTTTCCACACAAAATGTCCCGTTTTCACTTACTCGGTACGACAGGCTTCAATATTTTTAAATAAAAAAAACCTAAACGTGAATTAAAGATGTTTTTATTTAAACAACCACATTTGTACACAATATAAGTAAATAATATTAAACTATTTTAAATAAACATTATTACTAACCGTAGCGTTTGGCGCTCCGTTCTGCCTACCCCGCTAGGGATATAGCGTGGAGCTAAGTAAATAACTAAATAAATTATTACTAACCAGTATTAGTTTTGCTGTTGCAGTAATCAGTGAGGAACTTCTCTAGAGTGAAGCGAGGCAGGTGCAGATTCTTCACAACCTGGACAGGATCACCCTCCTTCCACAGGAACACAAGATCATCAGTCGTCCAACCATCTATACAAAAAGTGTACGTCGTATATTTTGGGATGTTTGTTTTAAGAAATGAAGAAAATGTCTCCCAGTCGCCGGTACCTACTGATATTTTCAGGTCAGAATGGTACTGATATGTTATAACATAAAAAAACAAATAAATTTATTTACTATATTAAAAGAAGCCAGAGAGAAAAGGAAAAAAGTGAGTGCCGTCACTCTACACACAATATTTTAAATCAATGGAGAATGAGTAACAGAAGTCTTAATGGGGGAATAGAGTGTCTTAACACTAAGTTCCCAACTTTCTCTGCCTACCTTGCCATTAGTATGAAAACTAAAAAAGACATTATACGCTCATAAGAAAACTATTTCCCTCTAGATTTCGTAACCTAACGCTGTATTTGAACCTGATGTTTTTTTTTTTAGCATATTGATGTGACCCACTATAACTGCTGTAAGTCAACTATCTCGGTCACATACAACGTACCATCTCTTACGCAACTTTCTATATAATTATTTTCATTTTAAAGCCATAGGAAAAAGATAATAAATATAAAAAGCCATATAAAAACAGAACTACAGAACTACAAAAATATTCAAAAGAAAATTAAGTCGTTTACTTTAACCGATATATGCATCTATGTTACACAATCACAAATGTGTTCTTTCTCTGTTAACACGTTTATAAATTTTCAGTGTATATTCATCCAAGGCGTTGTGTTTACGCAAGCGGTTAAAATAAGATTTTTTAAAACTCTATTTTTTCATTGAGCAAATTTATTGAGAAATGCGTATTTTACAGTCAGTAAGGTCAGGAACGAAAATGAAAAAGTAAAAGTTTTTACTGAAAGCTCCTAATGTAATTTTCTAATATGCATATTCCTGATTTCTGAGGCCTGTCGTGGCGCAGCGACCCAAGCGTGTGACTGTAAACGACAGGTTGTGGGTTCGATCCCCACTCGAGGAAATAAAATATTTAACATTTTCAATTCTTCGCTCTGGTACAAGGCAAAACGAGGCGTTGAGTTTCGCCACTCAACACGCAACGCCTCAAATTCGGCGGAAAGTGGGGAACAGAAGTGGAACGGATTGTCTTAACACTAGGTTCCCAAGTTCCCTCTGCCTACCCTGCCATGTGCGGGATACAGCGTGAAGCTGAGTGAGTGAATATGTATATTAGATATCTCAAAACTAAGCCACTAGCTGCATGGTTTTTACCCTACAGTGAAAAGCGATTGCGTGTAAAGTAGTGGAACTCATCGCCGTGCCTCGCTTGAGCAAAGCGGTGTGATGAAAATAATTCGTTCGTCAAATGTTATCGTACACACTACTATAGTATTTGCAGTCAGACGTTTTTACTATACTATGATGACCTCAATTATTTATTGTCATTATATATAATTTCAGCATTTTCATGTTTTTTATGTAACTTTATAACTTCAAATTTGGTTTTGATATCACCCAAGACATTTCAATTTATTTTAAAAAAATATTTACCTTTTTATTTAAATATATAAAATATTTTAATTTTTTTTATATTACGAGTCATATGTGATTATATGAAGTCGTCATAATGCAATGTTGCCCTTTGAAAATATTAAATGTCTGATTTTCTCGAGTGGGTATCAAACCTACAACCTGTAGAATTTGGAGTTGCACACTTATGTCTACATTATACCAGGCCACAAAACATGTCTGCTTTAAATATAAATATTTAAAGCAACAGATCATCATGTATACAAACAAATACACAAATATATCACCAAAACATTAAGAACTATTACGTATTCCATGTAAATATTTAAAACGTAAATAAACTTAATCTAATCAATATACGCGATTAATCCGGTTAAAATGAGGCCTGTTGTGGCGCAGCGGCACAAGAGTATGACTGTAACCAACAGGTTCTGGGTTCGATCCCCAGTCGAGGAAATTAAATATTTAATATTTTAAATTGAAATATTTAATGTTTCATTTCTTCACTCTGGTAATAAGGCAAAGCGCGGCGTTGAGTTCCGTCACTCAACACGCAATGCCTCAAATTCGTGGGGAACGGAAGTGGAACAGAGTGTCCTAACACTAGGTTCCCGGGTTCCCTCTGCATACCCTGCCTCGTGCGGGATACAGCGTGACGCTGAAAACAAGAATTAAACTCTATATATCAATATAAATACTCACAACTAGCCATCCTCAACGAACAAGTCTGCTTATCGAGCGGATACAGCTTCAAATTCATCGGACACGACAGCGTTAGAGAGATTCGGATGCTGTACAGCACGTTGCCATTCGGGAAGATGCGGATGTAGACGTTCGGCATTATTATATTGTGGAAGTGGCCCTCTTTCTCGTTGGAGAAGAAAAGATCTGGCATCCATACTCTGTTCGCTTCGGTAAGGGTGAGATACTTGAGACGACCTAATATTGAAATTATACATTACATATATATTTTATTTTAAATATTCGTAAATTACTGTTTACTTTAGAATGTTAATGCTTAAATTTTTATACATTTTCTTAATATATTTCTTTATCCTCAATATGGAATAACACATTGAAAATGTTAATCTGTCTGTCGTGGCGACGGACCAATATCGTGCGACTGTTTATATACAAATCTTACAATTTATTTATGTGGTTAGCATCTCTATAAAGATTTTTTGACAAATTTCCACTACACAAATTTGTGCCAAGAATGATCGTTGGGCAATAGAAACTGATTTATTATACATATCAAAAATACAAATAAAAATTCTAATGTATTTTTTTATAAAACACTATTATTTTCTTAGTCAGTAAGCGGTGAACGGAACGGAACGGAACGGAGAGTCTTAACATTAGGTTCTGAAGTTCCCTTTGCCTATCATAGCTGATGCCATATGTGAGATACAGCGTGAGGCTGAAAAGAAATTTAGTCAAAAAACCTTCCAAAGTTAAAATAGAAAAAAAAAAAACTAAACTTACCTCCCAAGTTGTTGAACTTGAGCCGCTCATCTAACCACTGTTCCCTGAACGTCAATTGAACAGAATATTCCTGGAAACATACAAATCATTTGCAAATTGCTTACTATTAAAAAGAACACTCTTGAGGGACAATCAAACGTATCATATAATAAAAAAAACATATCTTTGATTCATCCCAAAAGAGTATCAACGCTAATATTCTATTCTCCTCTGAAACACTGTCAAGTCTATGGCGTTACTGTTGGTACTCTATAAGCTCTGGGACTGCAGGTATTACAATGATTTTGTCATCGATAACCATCTAGTTCTTAACACACTTAAAAAAAACGACCAGAATTATAGACCACATTTTTTTTATCGTAAATTTGGAATTAAACCTTAAAAATTGTATAAAATACAGAATTCTTAAATAAATAACATTGCTTAAAGGTGTTCCGTTATTAAATAAAGGAGCAATTTCGATAAATCACTATAATTCTGGTCTGAATGATACAGAAAATACAAATGACGACAAAATCAATCACTGACAATATAAGGCATATCTTAATTCGTGGAGGACAACACGAGTCTACCAACCAACTTGCTCATTATGTAAGTGCCATTAACTTTATGTGCAAAAAATCGTTTAGCCCAATAATATAGAACATAGCTGATACATCTAAACACCGAATAAGAGAGAAATGCTGGTGTCGAAGGTTCTTAATAATTAATTTGACACAAGAAAAAAAAAACAATAGAACAACAGATCCCTCGACATCAAAAGAGCAAGTCAAATGAATTATCGTAACATATAAAGCTTACTACGTTAAACGTCACATGCTGAAGTTAGCTTTTGGATTTTTTAAAAATCTTCAATTATGTATGAAAATAATTAATACTTATCAATCGTTATAATAATATGGAAAATTTATAATTATTCAAACTTATGATCAAACAATTTCATCTAAAAATTAAAAAACAAAGAATTTCAATATAATCCTTAGTGATAATTACGCGTATAGTCATAAATAAGGGGCCGTCCATTAATAACGTGATGTTTTTGTAGCATTTTTAACCCTACCCCCTTCTGATATTTCGTGATATTCTAGCACACCCCCCCCCCCCCCCCTTCCCCTTTCGAATGTCACGTGATTAATGGACAGCCCCTAACGGAACCTAACGCCGCAAATTTAATTAACTAAGACGAGAGAACACCTATACAATACAAATCACCGCCCGACGAGGCTTTAAGCTTCACACATTCACGTTGAAACAGCGTCCGATGGCGTTCACATACATGATAGTGCAAATTCGTCGATAATGGTAGTAATTGCATAGATAGCGTAACAGGAAGACATTGATGGATGCCGACGATCATCAAAGACATCACTCACTTATTATATTGGAAGCGGGCCAAATGTGGGCCGTACGTAATTTAACGTGTGCCGTATTGTTTCTCTTTATTGTAGTAGAAAATTGTGTAACAGTAACTTTTTTATTTATAGCTATTTAATTACCGATCTCTTTTCCTACGATTCGAGTTTGTAAATTGATAAGCTTTTTTTTTTATTTTATTCGTTTATTAATTAACAATAATCATACAAGCAAATTAAAATACCCAAATGCTAACTTTTCTACATATGTATATCGATATAAATATTATAGATTCACTATAAATTATTATTTCAATATTTACAAAAGTTGTTTCGTTAAAACTATCATGCAAGAAATTCTACAAAGACATATTTCCCACGTGTTATATAAATGGTACGTGACTAGTGATGGGCTGATACAATTATATCGATATAATTTGCCAAAGGAACCATGCTACATTCCTCGTACAAGCGCAATTACCAAATAAACTCACCGTCAGCATTCGTCGATGGAATGCTTAACCTTCATGCAGACGCAAGGACCAGTTAACTAGAGCTACGGTACGGTATTACTAGCTTCAGGGCGGGGGGGTCACATATTGCGGTCAGGTGGTCAGCCACCGAAGCACCAAGGCGAGTGCGGACGCGACGATAGTTCCCGATACATAAATAACTTTACACAACACAAATTCACATGAACAAGACAATATCAATTATGTCACAGTCAACGTACACGACCAAAATAGTTTTTATATTTCATCAAAAAAAAGGTTGCATGGCATTAATCAAAAGGAAGCATGATTAACAAAAAGGGGATAATAAAAGAAACACATGAGATGACGTCGATGGTGCGGGCCGCGTACACCCCGTGACCTAGCCATAAGCGTGGCTTTACTCGGGTACGCTAACTTTACAGTTATCGTTTCGGTGCTAAATGTTATCGAAGCGGTTAATTTTGTGCTATCTACTTATATAATAAGTACATAATATATTGTAATATGCCAATTCGCATCCGGTGTTTGTACATACCGCGTGCCGTCTAAATACGATAAAAAGATAATAATGAAAACATAAACATAAAAAAAAAACTTAAAATAATTAGAATAAACAAATTTGGATAGAATGAATTTTTTGGAATTTTTAAATATAATACCAATTATTATTTATTTTGTGCCAATTTTTATAAAAAAAATGTGTAAGTAACGCGGCTCCGCACCGCAGTGTCATTTATCCAGGGGACTTTGGGGGTCATAATTAGTTTAAATTAATGAACATTTTGGGAGTAAAATTGTGCAAAATATACATGTAAACGAAAATAATAAATAAACACAATAATAAACGAAAAGTTAACACAAACACATATCCAAATATACGATAGCTTGAAATAGAGCACAGTGCATCATTTATAATCCATATTTGTATACCTACAACCAATTTTATTACAAGCAAAGTGATCAATTATCTTACAGCGGGACAATTTGGACCATTTACAACCTTGCTTTATAATAAAAGTGTCGTGATTTACATCGTTTGGTTAATTGGTTATGTGCAACCACTCACCATTTTGTAATCATCTATTTTGCTGATGGATCGGAGATACAGGTTGACGCGAACTAACGTGGGCGCATCGCCTTCGAGAGAAAAACATGATTTTAACATTTTAAACCGCTTTCGATGAAAAAGAAAATAACGTTTCAGAACCAAATACGAGACGCAATGATATAATGTCGGGTGTTAACATCTAATGAAGTGGACCTGTGGCTGGTGCGCAGTCCATTCCATTATTGGGAGCCGGTGCGACTCAGAAAACATAAAATAAAAACAATCAACCATTCCAAATAAGAAAAATTACGTACGAAATGAATCGTTGGAATGTACCAACATAAAAGATAACCGATTTTCCAATTAGAAATCCGTGACAAGTGTTAGCGCAACTCTTACGGCTGTCAAATAAAAATCGCGCGCGCTAAAAACGATTTTGGTCGCAAACACCAAAGGGAAGAAGGTAAATAAAAAGAGTATTATATAAAAACTGAACTTTACATCGGGTAAGTGCCTCCGAAATGTGGAGCTACTTGCCCATTCATTTGACTTGTTGAAAAATGAAACCGGATTAAAAGAATTAAAAAAAGAAACAAATCTCATACATTATCTTAGTCTAAGCATGGTCCAGTCGGTCGTTGACTTACCATTGTGACGTCATCGATCTTTGATATACTTCGCACAAATATATTGACGCTCACTACGGCTGGCCCATCTAAGTACCAAGCAAAATATATGGTTGATATTATATTACAAAAAATCTCTAAGCCCTAATGGAGCAAACTTTTCACGCGGTGCCGACTCTGAAAACCACACACTTGACTAAATTTACTCACCTTTTGCCTGTAAAATGTATGTACAAACAGACCTACAATACCTAAAATGTTAATGATATAGTCGATGGTATATTATAAATTAAAATAATGAATAAAAAATGAACTTAAATAAAATATGGGAGGTAATACAAAGTCAACTTTGGCTTGTTAATAGGAATTTGTGTTAGTGTTTAAGTCTGAACTTTAATCACAAGCTATAAAAATTGAACGTTATTCTTTATTAATAAAAAAACTGATTCAATATGTCAAGTTATAAGTGTGTGAATGTAGCCAAAGCACCACATGTTTGTTTGTTTTGGCTGATCTCATGACTTTTGGATGAATAAAGTTAAAGTAAATCATTAATTTGAAAAATTTAAATACATCTAAATAAATAAAAAACACAATATAAATAAAAATTAAAAAATATATATATTTCCTAAATACTTTACAGTGAAACTACATCTAACAGAAAAAGTACAGATAAATAATAGTCACTGGACCGATTTTAATGTGTCAATTGAATATATATGTCACCGGTGACAGCTTAAGTTTACCTGGCTTAAGTGTCATATCTAAAATGTTTTTTTTCTATTCTGTTTAAAGCGTAATGTACACATTTAAAAATCCATATTTTTTATACATATATATAAATGTTTGAACTTATTTTCGTATTTTCTCGATGGATTTTCATACGGATTAACCTTAAGCTCTAACTGAAAGTAAAATCTAAGATGGATTGGTTGTGATTTACATATTGTATTACATACAAGGATTTTTGTTGTTATGATTTATATAAGAGAATCTTAAGAAGAAGAATTCTATTGTAGTACAGTATATTGCTTTTTAAATCTAGCATTAATGTTGTAAAAAAGAGCTAAACAGAATACTTATATATTTATGAAACTCGTAATTATTATCATCGCGTGCTTTGTTCTATTGATTTTTTAATTTTATACCTTTCACACGTATGTATGCACTACAGATATCATATTTGACCTCATTATCAATACATATAACAAATTAAACATATAAATATGAAATAAAATAAAATTAATGTGAAACAAGTTCAGTTATTACATTTAATATTTATGATTCAACGCCCGCACTCTTGCGGTGGTACAAATCTCTATCCACCAGGCCGAAATATGAGTTAAGGTACTCAAATTTTACGACTTTCTAGACATAATTATTGAACATATGCCATCGTAGGATTTTATTTATAAAAAATCACGTTTTCTTTTATGTCTTGGAAGTCGCCAGACACTCAAAATCACGATCAGGCATTGGGATGAAATAATTAAAAAGAATATACAGGGTTCCTACGGGTGTTCCCTTACCATAGAGTTACAAATATTAGTAATTACGTGAGTATTAACAGTGAACAAAATAATTTTATACAATCATAGTACATACAAAGACAATACGCTTATTTTTTAAATTTTATTAATAGATTTAATAATTACTTGATATGATTATTTATATTATACTTATGTTAACTTTAGACAAATTATATAACATAATTCAGTATCAATTTCTTTTATAAAACAACTTGATTAAAGTAACCAGAAAAAGCTCATCACCAGTATTAATAACAGTCTCATGGTAAGGGCTGAAGCGAAATGTACAATATCTCACTCACAAAAATATGGAGAAGACTAAAATGGATATATCCCACGATTCTGCGTGACGATAATATTGATAACGTTACATTTCATAGTATAATTCTCAAGTGAGATATCATACAAAATTAAAAAGCTTACAACCGTTGTCTATTCTTCGTATTTTACTAACCATCTTAATGTCGCTTATGGTGGTTATACTTCTGACGAAGAGGTTTATATTAACTATAGCTGGACCATCTGTCAAACATGTCAATGCCTTACCAGAGTATCAATATGTTAAGAAATGTAAAGCTTGTTTTGTTTGTCTATTATTTTTTTTAAAATAATTATAACATTTTATATTTGAGATAAAGTATTTATCAAAACATACTTAAATAAAGAATATGTCTACGGACCTGGTTCTAAATGTAAACATAACACATATACGTTACAGATTATAATAATAAAATAATTATAATACAAATATAGATAATAATTTAAAAAACAATTAATCAAAAATCCTTAATTTATCATCAAATAACTTTATTATATTTTTGTTTAATGAAATAGTAAGCTTCATTCAAATTATAAGTTGATTGAAGTTAGTATAATGATCAAACTCAACATTATTATCCTGTATAGCAGTCGTCAAATGTTTCTTTAAAAGAAAATTCACAATAAATTTATGAATCGAAACGAATTTTCTATCATTCATCATTGCCCTACGTTAAATAGCTAAATATGTATTTCCATTGCTTTCAAAATGACGCGGCATTTATATATAATTATCGAGAATCTACTCTTTTATATTTCAATATGACTCAAATTGTTCACAATATTCACATTCATTTTCCATTTCAAATATCTATGACATTTTATTTTGTATCTGAATCATTAAAGAGTAAATATTTCCACGAGCTGTAGGCGCACTCTACTGAATTGCTCTTCTCTTAAGCGACTTTTTATTCAGCACTAATGATAGCCGCCTCAGGATGATACTCGAAAACATATTATGATGCCGCTAAAAACAACCGCTTTCGTGATTTATGACCCGCTTTTCAACGAAAAGTGTGCAATCTAACAATGTATTTGTAAGCCGCAAGAATTAATAAAAAGGCAATTATTTTATAGAAACCTTTTATACGTCTCGTTTCATATTTTTTTTTTTATCAACAGCCTATTTCCGTGATAAAACCTTAAAGATATTTATATTTAATGACAAATAATAATACAAATTTATATATATTTTATAAGTTTAATTTTTTTTTTCAAGTGCAAAGCAGCGACGTGATATATATTTTATTGTTCTTGAAAACAAATTGCACGTGAAAGGCGTATTTATATAATTTACAGTGGTGTATATGTGTAATAGGCAGAAATGTACTCACCAGTGCCGTTTATGCCGGAGGGCCGGATGCGAGCGTCGTAGCGCCCTGGACCTAAAATCTGATCCAGGATTTGCTTCTCCTTTTCTCTGAAGTTTATCTTCGCGTTCATACATCTATATAGCAAATTGTTATTACTGTATGTACGTACTTACTTCATAATGTATTTGTTTTTAAGTTATTATTAATATAATATGAAGAGAATTTATGATTTTTGAAGCCTGTCGAGGCGCAGCGACACTCATTTCTTCGCTCTGGTAATAAGGCAAAACGCGCGTTGAGTTCCGCCACTCAACACGCAATGCCTTAAATTCGGCGGAAAGTATGGAACGAGAGTGCAACGGAGTGTCTTAATACTAGGTTCCCAAGTTCCCTCTGCCTACCCTGCCATGAGCGGGATACAGCGTGAAACTAAGTATGTAAAGCTCAAAAGCTAAGCAAGTGACTGTATACGCGAAGGTAGTAGGTTCGATTGCCACTGCGGAATATGAAATATTTGATATTTTCATATATTTTCTCTGGAAACGAGGCGAGCTGACTTTATTTACTTTGCGTAAATAAAGGAGTAAAAATTAACTTAGCGAAAAATCAGAAATACAAATGATTTAATGAGAAAGGAGTGTCTTAACACTAGGTTACCTTTCCCACAGCGTGAAGTAAAAAATAAGTTCTCCAGAGTTGTTAAAAAATCTATACATAAATATAATAAACAAGTTTCGTCTAAAGATAGAACAGCCGATATGTCAGTTGACTACCGATGTGTTCAGACATGAGGTATTTTGTTTGTACAATGTTTTATTTTTATTTTAACTAATCTTCTATTTTTGAAGGTATGCCATATTTTTGTTTAAATGTCCAGAAATTGGCAGCTCTATGTATATCAAAATAAAAATACCTGTAATCTAGTTTGTTTTTAGCTTCATAACTGAAATGGCAACCTAGAATGCTAGTGTTACCACACTACTTACATTCAAATTAAAACACTATTTCTGCACTTCTCATTCGATGGAAAGTAAGTAAAAGAAATCTTTTAATGGCAATAGAGTGTCTTAACACTAAGTTACCAAGTTTCTTCTGACTACTCTGCCATGTGCGGGAAAGAGCGTGAAAAACAACCCTAAACGTTTAAAGAAAAATAAATATTCTATATTAAACTTCGTATCTATGTTCCGCTTTTATTTATATCCTGCCCATTGTTAAGGAATAATGTTACATGTCGTGAGTGAGTTATTTACAACATTTTAAATGAAACACTTTTAAACGGATTGATCGCGTATATTGAATGGTAAACATTTTTGGTAAACCCGACGTTTCGAACACTTTACAGTAGTCCGTGGTCACAGATAGTCTACCCATGACCACGGTGTAACAATCACGAAAATCAGAGACATTATTATTTACATCATTATATCGAAAGCAGGGGGCGCCTCTTCTTTTAATATGTATACTTATAATAAATCTGTAGCCGGTCACTGTCTATAGTGTAAGATTTTTAAGGGTAAATTTTTCTTAGTTAAATTTCTGAGATAGGCACAAGACTATTCTTGGATGGGCACTGCCCAGTCGTCTATTCCTACGCCCATGATCATTTATAGAACAATGTGAAGTAACCAGTGCCAATAATAACTTTTAACCTCCAGTTCTCATCAGTATTTCAGTTTAGAAAGAAATGAACTGTCACTAACACACAACATAACGAGCTTATTCGAGGATTAAAAAAAGTGTGAAATTACATAATTATATTAATTATATATTAAAATGGAATAAAAAGAGGGAAAAATATTTTTTCTACTAAACTTTTTATTAAACAAAAATAATTTGCCAGCAATAATTTAAATGCACATTTAATCAGAGTGGTTTCCTAATACGTTGACAGTGACAGAAGTTATACTAACTTATACATTGATACTTCTCAAATTCTTTTTACATGCCCCAAGTTAATCCATTCCTTACATGATGTCCTTCCTCAGAAAGTTCCCCGTCCCCTTAATGTTCAATGTTTGCTAATGTTTGTGTTTAGTCCATTATGTAAATTTCTATGTAAATATATTAGATATAACAATATTAAATTGTAGATTAACACCTCTGTATTATATATTTCTTATTACTAACCTTGTGTGTACATAATGTATATATATATATATATATATATATATATATATATATATATATATATATATATATATATATATATATATATATATATATATATATATATATATATATATATATATATATATATATATATATATATATATATATATATATATATATATATATATATATATATATATATATATATATATATATATATATATATATATATATATATATATATATATATATATATATATATATATATATATATATATATATATATATACATATATATATATATATATATATATATACATATATATATATATATATAAATTATTATTATTTTTTTTGTTATAGGTGAAGGCAATTTTTATCTAGATCTTCTTTTTAATATGCATTCTCCTATTGTGTAATATATTTTTTTCTACCGTACAACCTCCTTCGTGTCTTCTCCATTCAACGTGACATTGGCGAAGTGATATGTGCTCAACTGGCACGCTCGGAACGCCATAATTAAAGAACCATACCATACATTGGTACAGATTATAATTATCGTTTATTACAGAAAGGCGGTTCATGTTACATTATAAAACAGCTCAAAATATTTATAAATTCTTTTTTTCTTAATGAAAATATTAGATGTCGGCTGCCTATTTTTTTTTTTTCAAAACGTTCTCTAGAACTTTTATTGAAATACAAAATTATTTTCAACACAAATGCTATATAGTTAGTATGCTTATCATTGGCATGTGCGACGCAACGTCAAGATTTATTTACACACATACTTTACCGTCTGCAGTATTTATTTGTGAGCCAGTTACATTATATCGTACTTCTTAAAAATATCAAATGTTTAGCTTGTAAATATAAAATCTTTTCTTTTTCTTTTTTTTTCTTCTTTCTTTATCTTTTGGTTTTGAAGATGCGGTGTTAACGATATTTTTTTATGTTTATGTTTTACAAACACAAACTATGTTTTATAGATGTGAATTTTAATTATATAGAAAATAAAATTATTTAAATTTGGACAAAGAGAAATAAGACTAATTCCAAGAGCCGCGGCTATAAATCCATCCAGTTTTTAAAATATGTATTTTTCTTTCTTAAGTTTAGTTTATCACTAAAAAATAGTACAAATACCAAATAATCATGCTACATAGACAAAAAAAGTTATTTCATCTTGTTTACACGCATATCGTAAGGTAGGTACTCACTTTGCGTGTTGAGTGTTGCAATTTAATGCCACGCTTTGTCTTGTTACCAGTGCGAAAAGTTCGGATCAAAACATTGTCTCAAGTGAGCATCGAACCCACAACCACGAAGTTTACAATCCAACAATCTGTGCCATTGCGTAACGACGCTTTGTACTATTATCGAAGGAACTTAGCCCAAAATTTATTTCATTACAATAACAAAGTATAATGTAATATAAATTAAAGAAATCAAATGAATAAATACTTACGTTGCCAGGTGAACAATAAAAAATCCTAATAGAACGAAGAGGGCGCATGATGGCCGGGTGACGTCCATCCTCCGTCTGGAAAAACAATGTAGTTAGTCTATGTGAGCCAGAGGTCGAGGACGGGATTGTCTACTGCTGGAGGACTATCATTATCATTATCATTATCATTATCATCATAATCAACAATTTATAATGATAATTATGTTTATTAAGTTTCACGCTGTATTTCGGCTGGCTGATGGAACTTGGAAACTTTAGGACATTTCGTTACCATTAAGACATTTGTGTTCCCTATTTTCCGAATTTGAGTCACTGCGTATAGAGCGGCGGAACTCAACGCCGCGCTTTGGCTTGTTACCAGAATAAAGAAATGATACTCAGCTTCACGCTGTATCCCGCACATGGCTGGGTAGGCAGAGGGAATTTGAGAACCTAGTGTTAAACCACACCGTTCCACTTCCGTTTCCCACTTTCCACCGAATTTGAGTAATTGCGTATTGAGTGGGGGAACTCAACGCCGCGTTTTGCCTTGTACCAGAGCGAAGAAAATGAAAACATTAAATATTTAAATTGAAAATATTAAATATTTCATTTCCTCGAGTGGGGAACGAACCCATAACCTATTATTTACGGTCACACGCTTGTGCCGCTGCGCCACAACAGGCCTGAATATTAGTAATATTAAATAATTATAATGATATAATGATAATATGAATTATAACATTTTCTCGAATAGCGACTATAATCTTTCGAGTTGACAGTCGCAAGCTTACGCCTCTGTGCCACGATAAGCTTATGATGATTATGATCCGAAATCTTATGTTAAAATCCTTTAAATTGAAGCACGTGCATATTTTAGAATACTGTTCGTTAGCTTTAACATTTTTTTTCATAAATTTTTTTTAAAACATGTTATAAGTATTCCAAAGCAAAATTAAAGGGTGGAAGCATCAAGGCGTTACTTACGACAGGTTTTTCAAACCATAAAGTGGAAATTTTCACACGTTAAAAATGAGTTTGAGATATATTTTAGCGTAACTATATTTTCTGGCACTAACTAATGTTGTTTTTTCTTCACGCTTTAGAGAATGAATACACAATACTTAGCTTCACGCTGTATGTCGTACTTGACAGGGTAGGCAGAGGGAACTTGAGAACCTAGTGTTCAAACACTCAGTTCCACTTACGTTCCCCACTTTCCGCCAAATTTAAGACATTGCGTGTTGAGTGGCGGAACTCAACCCCGCGCTTTACCTTGTTATCAGAGCGAAGAAACTAGAATATTAAATATTGAAATTGAAAATATTAATTATTTCATTTCCTCGAAGGAGGATCGAACCCATAAACTATCGTTTACAGTCCCATGCTAATGCCGCTGCGCCACGACATGCCTTAATAATATCTATATTAATTATTATAAAAGCGCTATAATGAAAAAAGTTACTGGTTTGGATTGACAGAAATATTTCTATGCAAGACAGTCCATTTACTGAGAAAGGTTATAATATATAATTAGTTATTTCAATCTTTTTCCTACAATAGCTATATAAATACTTTATATCAGTAACTATACAGAATATGCTTATATGTTATATTAAAAGGCACACCTGTCAGGTAAATAAGTTAGGGACACGCGAAAATTGAATCAGCTTCCGCCCGCGCCGGATGCAAACAAATTAGTACGAGCTTCGAGCTTTAAGTTTTATAGAAAACCGATATTTGTATTATAACAAGATTTATATACTTGTTAAATATATATTTTAAATTGAATTTGGAAAATTATGTAATAGTATGTAAGGCAGAGCTTAGAAGAAATATATTTATTTATGTTTCAAATACCGTTTAGTTTTTTTTTTATTTAAAAAAAATATTTAGTTTTGTATTCAATTTATTATAGCTTCACGCTGTATCCCGCACGTTTCATTGGAGGCAGATGGAGCTTGGGAACCTAGTATTATGACATTCACTTCCCACTTTCTCCCGAATTCCGAGGTGTTGAGTGGCGGAACTCAACGCCGCACTTTACCTTCCATTGCGAAGAATAAAAATATTTCATTTCTTCAAATGGGGATCGAACTTACAACATCTGTTACCCTTACAGTCGCACCCTTACGCATCTGAGTCACGACAGACCCCTAATAAAATACATAAAAATAGTTATGAGTTATTTAATTGTAAGCGCAATAGTATTAAGTTCGATTTCCACCCACAAATGTTTTTAAAATTAGACGTTAAGATACATAATGTTGTATAATTATATAACGCAGAAAACTCATTGGACAAAATTAAAAAAAATCTACTATAAATTAGCGAGTTCGTTCACGTCAATTTATCAAATTGTTAAGTATTTGATGAAGCGTAATAAAATTATTTTTAGCGACAGATTTAGTTAGAGAAGATAGTTATTGCAGTCATTAAAAATGATCAAGCCAATAGTGGCGCAGAGGCGCAAGTGTGCAACTAACACACGAACAGGTTGTGTATTCGATTTCCACTCGAGGCAACGAAATATTTCAGTGGCAAATGAGGAACAGAGTGAAAAAAAATAAAAATGTGGAGAAAATCTATAGTTTCAGTTTTTTTTCACGCTACAACGCTGAATCCCGCACATAATAAAGTCGGCAATTTTTTTTTGGCATTACTTATTGTTTATCTATTTACCAAAGCGGTGCTATATAATTATTAATTATCACGTTTACAGTCAGTAAGTCAATCGATAGTACTGTATGGCAATAAATACAGAACTTTTTTTTAGCTTCACGCTGTAACCCGCACGAGGCAGGGTAGGCAGAGGGAACACGGGAACCTAGTGTTAAGACACTCGGTTCCACTTTCGTTCCCCACTTTCCGCCGAATTTGAGACATGTTCAGTGGCGGAACTCAACACCGCGCTTTGCCTTATTACCTAAACTATCTCACTAAACTTTGTTATTAAATATTTATTTTTGATTAAAAAAAACCTATGTGAATGACATTTTAACAAAGATACGTTGGTTGGGCTCTCCATTTTGGACGTCGGCCAGTAGTTATGTATCTAACTCTTACGATTTTCGTTAATTAACACGCATCGTAGCCATCGCTAGATGAAAATTAGTAAATATAAATAGGCTAATTATCTGAATTTAAAAATTTATATATTTTAATCTTATTTTTCTTATGTGTAATTTAATAATTCAAGTACAAAAGAAAATCAATTATATTTTATATCTAAAACATATATTTGTGTATATTATACATGGTTGTATTTCTTCAAACTATATTTGTGACTGTGTTCAGAACATCCAATCAAGAGTCGAAATACATCACACGGAAATATTATCGCGGTGATATTTTATTATATAAAATAAAAAATAATAAAAAAAAACATATAATTTATAATTATTTATTAATTAAAATAAAAAATATTTTATTAAATAAAAAAAAACAAAAAAAACACTTACGTTTTCTTTGATAATCACAGGAATGCAGACGCGTGTTCGCAAAAACGTTATATAAATAACCGAAAATGCTTGCCAATGCACTATAATATGTCACACAAATTATTTTCAGTGGGCTCTAAAAGATAAAAAATAATTTATCTCGTTCATTCATTATGTTTTAAGGTGTAACGGAAAAGCACGTCCATCCGCTTGAGCGGTCTGACGGCGACTGTACCACGGGCACAATCTCCCACCAATATTTCAGGGGATGTGCATCTGCGCAGATGCTGTAAGGGCGTGACCTTTGACCCCAAAACTATATACCCCCTGATATATGAGAATTATCAAAAAAAAGTAGCTAATATTATAAATTTACGCGATAATGACATTTATTTAGTTTTATTTTGATTCAGCAGTGGACGGCGAGAGGCTGATAAATGATATATATATTTTTTAAAAAATATATTCTATTTTTTAATGTCTATGAAAAATTATAAATAATATTTTAAATACAATCGCATCGAACTTTGATCTCTATCTTAGCATAATTAAAAAATTAAAGACAATTTTTTAATTATGCTAAGATAGAGATCAAAGCATTTTATTTGTTGTATTCTACAGTTTGACTATGTTAGGCTTTTTTGATCCCATCCAATTTACGAGTTTATTTTCTTATATTTAAATGTACATCTTTTTACTACTGCCATCTACATCAGTAAATTTATAATCATCTCTTCGGTCAAGTAAATACTATAACAACAAAATGACTACATCGGATTTGAACCCACGCGTCTACGCTACATTGAGCATAGAATTGAATTATGTCAACTGAGTTTTATGTTGATATCCTGCCAAGGCCATATTTAAAATTATATATGTATTCATAATTCTCTTTAGTCTTGTCATCAGATCTTTATTTTGATTGTAGAAATGATAGTTTTGGCTAGTTGTACTGTTTTAAACATGAATGATGCCAGTAAAGCTCTTGATAAACCAATTATTATTATTAATTATATGTAATTTGTTACATTTAGGTATATTGCTGTTCGTTTCAGCAACAGGTGAGTAATTTACAAACGCATTTAGTATGCATTAACAGTCTAATAAAATCGTTTATTTTCACGTTATAAATATGTCCCTAGTAATTCAAACATAGGAGGTTTTAGCACAAAAATAACTTTTTACAATAAGTTTTTAAGTGGTCCATTTAGTCGTGCCACACAGTGCCACGTAGCTGATAATAATATATAACTCAAATCTGATAAGCACCACGCAAATACGTTTATGACGGTAGGCACTTTGCTAGTTCTTATTAATTAAGAAAATTTCGTTAAATGTTGTACGATTAAGTCCATAATTGTATAATAAACATACATATAATACATTTATTTAAGCACGTGATCATTATGTATTTTGTAATTACCTTCCTTTGTATTCTAGTTCAATAAATTCAATATTTCAGGAACAGGCAATTGAAACTATTAACAACAATATAATATTGTTTGTTATAAGTTGGGACAAAAATATTATATTCAAAACTATATATTAAGAAGCGACGCCATTTTCAGCAGCATCGATACTATCACAAAGATGGCGGCGATTGGCAATTGCGTGGTCCTTGGTCAGTTGCAATCGAGGCGGCCATTTGCAATCGCATCGCGTACAACCTCCTTGGTCAATATTGCAAACATGGCGGCCATTTGCAATCTGTCAAAATGAAAATCACAATGGCGTCGGGAAATCTGAAGGAAAATACGCCAGGGTAAAAGAGCGAAAAAATCCGCGAAATATTTCTCCTTTTAGATTAATTTCTAACTAAATAAGAAGAGACATGTGAAGTAATTTTAACGTTTGTTTTTGAATATGAGTGTGGTTTTTTTTTGATGACGTGGGTAAATGGGCGAGGTCAAGGTTATTTTCTATCGCTAGATGGCGCTGTCTCTCGCTTCAGTAACATCTTTCATTCTAACGTTTTCGCCAATTTGAATTAAAAATGACATTATACATACAAACATTCTCACTGTAGTAAAATATCTCTAATAGGACGTTTTAAGTTAAGGTTTCGAATTAAGTGAAATATATGAACAAAATAGGTGAAAGGTAAATTGATGGAGAAGAAACATAGTCATTTTTCGTAAGAATATTTTTATTTACTTTCTATAAAACTTATTTTCCTATCGTAAAAATAACTTTTTTTTTAATATCGTCATACGTCCTTCATGCTAAGTCCAAAAAGTATAACATTATATACAATATATAAAATAAAAAAATACTTACCTTCAGCAAAATCCCATCTCCAGAAAAGTCCGGAGCGTTCACAATCGAAAATTCTAATAAATGATTTTAAAAAACCACTTTTAAATGTTTAAAAATAATACAAAAACGGCTCAGAAAAGGTTTGCGACGGCGTCCGGGCGCAGACTGGCCCGGGATGGGTGGTGCGGCACATCTCTATTGATCCGCGCACCGCGCAGCCTCTGGACCAGTGCCTAGGTGTGCACAGTGCAGCCGGTGAGTCCTGGCCGCTCTGAAACTAGCTGTAGATTGGTGCGCAAAATATTTTTTTCTTACTTCTCATTGTTTTCTACTCGAGTGTACAATGCGCAAAAGTATAGAAAGCCTAACTTTAAGTCGGTCACTGTACATCAACCGAACTACATATAAGAATATGCATCGTTCATTACCTGTCGACGCTTTGATTGGGGGAAATAATTGCTCTCCCTTGAAATCTATAGATGCATACAGGTAGAAAAGGATGCATATATATTTTACTAATACATAAAATCGTTATTTTATACAGGATATTCAAAATGACCGCTTGTTAGCTAAGCTTTTATTATGGATAACAATTAAAAATCATAGACAACATAATTTAAAAATAGACATTTGAAATGTCAAACTACCAATTATATATAATACTAGCGTTGATGATTGTTGTTACTCTTTTTTCTTTTTTTTTTAATTGATTTTCGGGTTGAGAAAGGAACATTATTATAGCAATATTTTATTACTTTAGTACAAAAGAGAAGTAAGAAAAAAAATATTTCTTACTAAAATAATGCTTCAACGACAAAGTTGAACTGTCATCATTCTGTCGAATCTGACATATTTTTTTTTTCGGAATGCCATAATCAAAGAACCATACCATACCATTTTTTTTTATTTTACAGAGTAAAAAAATCTTGTACAAATATCTTGTACCTACAGTAGTTGAAATATATAACACTTTTTCACCTTCCAGCCCTTAGTAGAATTTTATAATCATCGTATCATGTAGAGGTAGCGAATTGTTAATTAAAAACCTTTCTTCCATAATTATTCGAACAGACACTCAAAATTTAAAAAATAAGCAGTCACGTCATGATACTTACACACTCTTTTTCACACTCGTGTGCCAAGTTAAGCAAACATAAAGTGCACACACAAATATATTAGTTATTTAAAATATATACGAAGCGTTCGCATTATATAGGAGTAAAGTAAAACAGTTAATAATTGTAGCGCACGAGCAACATGTTAATAGGGTTCAAAATCAGCTACAAAAAGATCCTCAGTCTTTCTGGAATTATGTAAAGTCCAAGAAAGGTAGTCGGAATACACAACATATATTGAAGGACGGGGTAGTGTTGTCTGAGGAACAATGTGTCAAAGAGTTCGCTCAGTACTTTCACTCAGTTTACTGTACTGCACGGCCCAAATTGGACGTTAAGGCTGCGATGGAAGAAGCAGGTGGTGAAAACGGTGCGGCGTGGGTTAACCTGAAGAGTTTACGTTTAAAGGATGTGCAGAGTGCGCTTAGACAACTTAAGGCAAAGAAGTCTGCGGGTTCGGATGGCATTCCGGCGTATATCTTCAAAGACTGTGGATCTGTGCTGGCTGAACCATAACTCCATATTTACAAAAGATATTTGTGCGCGGCTATATTTCCCGAGAGATGGAAGACTACTCGTGTCGTACCGATACTGGAAGGAGGTATAGGCAACGACGACGTTAGTAGATACAGACCAATTGCGGTTCTGTCGTCACCGGCTAAAGTGTTTGAGTGCGTTATTCGCAACATCATTTTTAAGCAGCTGAGCGCACAAATTTCAGATGCGCAACACGGGTTTCGGCCAATGAGGAGCACTACTACTAACTTGCTCAGTTACATGGCTCACCTGCTGCCGACTATGGATAGCGGAGGGCAGACTGAAGCTGCTTACTTCTACTACAAAAAAGCATTTGACCTTGTAGATAATGACGTGTTGCTAAAGAAGTTAGCCGGTGTTAGTTTTACACCGCATCTACTAAACTTTTTTGCTAATTATATGAGACATCGGCAGCAGTTTGTGGAATACGCAGGACCCAGATCGGAGCCGTACTTTACGTGGTCTGGTGTAAGTCAGGGAAGTAATCTCCGTCCTCTGCAATTTTTAATAATGATAAACGAATTGTCCAAGGTCATTAAACACGCAAAATATTTAATGCTTGCAGATGACCTTAAGTTATCTCTGGCTGTGAGGGAAGAAGCCGACTGTCGACGTTTACAGAATGCCATTGATAGTGTAGGAAATTGGAAGTAAGGAGAATCACTTACAATTCAACACCAAAAAATGTGTCACAATCACATTTTCACGTGCGCATAGGCCTTATTATACATACCTACAACATCGATGGGATGCCACTGGCTAGGCTCACGGAAGTTAAAGATTTAGGAGTTACTCTCAGCGCGAACCTAATGTTTCGTGATCACATTATTAAGTGCCGTAAAAAGGCTTACAGAATTTTAGGGTTCCTTTACGAACTGTTCGTAATTTTACAAATACAGCAGAGATTATCGTTTTATATCACGCTTTAGTCAGAAGCCAACTGGAATGCAACGCAGTGATTTGGGCCCCGCATGAGAACAAATATAGTATTATGTTGGAGCGGATACAAAATAAATTTATAAGGTTTTTATATTTTAGACTGTATGGAGTATATCCTTTGTATCCTCTTATGTACCCAACATGGTGGGCATGGTGGGATACAACGAGCTACGTGTGAGGCGGGAACTCGCATTTCTGCTATATTTATTTAATTTAATTAGAGGTAAGGTACATCACGCAGAAATATTATCTTTATTGGGCTTATGTGTGCCGGACAAATTTGTGCAGCGACGACGACGGCCTCACCTGCTAGTTGTACCTCATGGTCGCACTAAGTTATTGAACGAGGCGCCACTGACGCGGGCGCTTCGCACTCTCAATCTTGTAGCGGAAGAGACGGATATTTTTACTTGTACGTTGAGTGAATTTACAAGGATAGCTTTATATGTTATTTGTTTTGCAAATTAATCTATGTGTGCTTTGCTTTCGAATTGGGTTTCACCTGTAATGATAGTTTTAAGTTTTGATTAAATAAAATAAAAAATAAAAAAATATATATTATAAACGTACATTTCATATGCTACTTTTATTTTACGTTGTGTACCGCATAAAGAAAGAAAAATAGAGGGGTCTTGATGTCGAGACACACCATCCTTCACGCACCGTACAATATTCACTACGTTACTGGATCCCAACGCCGCGCTTAGACTAGGTACCCGAGCGAGGAAATGAAAACAATTCATTTACCTCGGTTCCCATTCAGAATATAATTAAATTACTTTCAATCCCATGACCGCCGCGGTTACAGTCAGACGCTTGATTGCAGCGCCATCTCGACCGTAAAATCGAGTCGTTAAATCTTCTTATCACTCATTTATCTCTAATCCATAGAGACCTAAACCATGACCTTTTGTTTACCCGTCATAATCATTAAGAGTAACCACAACTGACTAAAAAATTACTGTAATTAGCAATTTCAGATAATCTAATTAGTACTTTAGGAAGTTCAAACTGGTAACTAACTCATAGCAAAATTAGTTTCGTAGCTCCAAATATAGCTCGATTAAAAACTTGAAAACGCGCGTCAAATGCACGACACGGTAAAGGTTTCAACGCCCACTCCACGCTACTTTAGTGCAGCACAAAGGACGGCAAATTGAAATCCTGTAAAGGGCAGCGTTTGCTGTTGAATATAAACGGGTTTTGTACTTTTTGGTTCCTGGGGGCAAAGTAATACTGGAATTTTCACATTTTAGTTCAAAAAGGTAGTTTCATTCTTCTTTCCTTGTATCAGGATAATATTGGGAAATTATAAAATGTGTAGTTTCACGCGGTATCCCTCGCATGGCAGGGTAGGCAAAGGGTACCTGGGAACCTAGTGTTAACACACTCTGTTCCGTTTCCTACTTTCTGCTGAATTTGAGGTGTGTGACAGAAATCAATGAATTTAGAAGTAATTAGCTATAAAATCACCTATAAGTTCTATTTGCAGTAGCTAATTACGCATTTGGTTTGACATGACCATAGATATAAAAATAAATAATGTCAATCTTCCAAGTTTGGAATAACTTAAATATTTCGAGGACGAGCATTTTGTATGATGTTAATTCAAACGCCCAACCCTTACTTAGCAAATGACAAACCTAGGGTTAAAATATATATTTGTTATTGTTATCCTACCTTTACGCTGCGTTCCGCATTTCTTATTTTTTGTAACTCTAAAATTTTTATGATTAAAATTCTTGTATTCATGAAATTTACTGTGCAGAGGATATTTTTTTGGACAATGTTGTTTTATTCCTATAAATATTTAGATAATAAAATAAATGTTACAATTTTGAATTTCGCCGCCACTTACAATGTATATTTCTAATACCTCTGGTCGGAAATAGAGCGTTTCCAAAACCAAAAGACCCCGGTTTAACCATAGTTTTTTTCCAGTCCAAGATCTATGATCTTTTCCCTTTTTTATTATTTCTCTGTGAAATAAACTATTAAAGGAAGCTTTTTATCAACGCATTGCGTTTTAACAAAATCGTATCTAAATATATAAAATATGTATTAAATATATAAAATATGTATTAATCATGTAAGTACTGTTTTCTTCACGATGGAGCTGCCGGATACGATGGATCCCGGATACGTAAGCTCCTTCATTTCTTTTAGTCGAAAATATGATCATAACCTATTTATGGATTTTAAATTCATACTACCTATACATGTAATGATTAAAAAATACTGTTCTATAAATATTATCCAATTATTTTATACCAACAGTAAATTAAATAACACTTGGCTGAAGCAATGTAAATCTTAAATTATTTAAAATAAGGCCTGTTTTTCAGTAAACTAGACTCAGCATAGGACACAAATCAATATGCTCTAGGTTTCCCAGAACCCTTTGTACCGCCGCCCCTTTGTTTCCATTAAACCCCTGGGCCGGATGAAACAGGTTATAGCTATATTTGTAGTTTCAGGAAACTGTGTGTTAATTAACGTTCAGCATTATTATGTAAGAAATATAAGTAGAAAATCTGTCGTGTGGCGCAAGAGCAGAAGCTTATAAGTGTGAACACGATAAGTTGTATATTCGATCGTCACTGGAATGAAGGAGAAAGGAGGAAATGAAATATTTATTATTTTCAAATGAAAAATATTTTAATTTCTTTACTCTGGTAACAAAGCACCACGTTGAGTTCCGCCATTCAACATGTAATGCCTAAAATTCTGCAGAAAGTGGAGAACGGATCAAAGTGGCTTAATACTAATAGGTTCCAAATTTCCCTCTGCCTACCCTGCTATTTGCGGGATATAGCGTGAAGCTGAGCATCACTTAATACGCAATGCATCCAGAATTTAGCTGAAAGTTAGGACCGGATGTGTTTCAGTGAGAACGACAATCACCCTTAGCGCAATCGACATTTCCGTCACACGTGAACCACGTCAGAACACGATTACACGGGAAAATTCAGCGAGAAGCAAAAAAAATATACAGTTCATGTCTATTTTTAAATTGAAAAATAAACTAGCCTTAAACTTTTTCCTGTTTAGCAAGATTGGCAAAGGGAACTTAAGACTTCCCGAGATTGCATGTTGGGTGACGTAACTTTACGCCGCTTTTTGTCTTCTAGAGTGAAGAAGAAAGAGGGAAACTGGAAAACTTATGTTAAAACACTCCGCTCTCTACTTGAAATGTTAATATATTTTATTAATCGCTTATTATAAAGTCATTAGAAAAATAACATTATAATATAGGATTTAATACAAAACGTGTTACGTGTAGTAAAATTATGTTACATATATTGTATTTCATCATAAAAATCCTTTTAAATACCAAAATTTACACACTGTACGAAAAGTGGACAGCGGACGTAACATAAAAAAATAATTTTGATTTTTGAACATTTTTCCTCCTGTATAAACACTAAAAGTAGATAAAGAAAGGCCGTACCCTTTCAGCATGAAAATTATGATTCATCGAATTATTAACAGATTCATTTCCACTTGCCTTAACTTTATAAATGAAACAACAATGTAATTGACTTCAAATTATACTTATACATCTATTTTAAAACACTCAAATAGATGTACATATTGGATTTAATAGGAAATGAAGTGCCGTGAGCGCTGTCAGCTGTCTGTCAGCGCTCCGCTGCGAGCCAATGTATGATAGAATATTGATCTGACGTCGATGCTTGTTTAATAACCGTGTAATTAAATATCTTAGGTAGTTTCTATTCCTACGAGTACGTGTCGATTAACACTTTAAAAATAGTAAAAACAGAAGTATTTGTTAAAGCAAAAAGCAACAAAAACTTCCACTCAGTATTCCGCAAAGCAAAGTTGGCAGAGGGAATCTAGTGTTAAGACACTCCCTCCGCTGCAATCACAGAAATTTCGTTAAATAACGGTTTAAGTGGGGGTAGTTAACTTTGTGTTTGGTAACTTTGTGTGAGGCCTATCATGGCGTAGCGGCACAAGCGTGGGACTGTAACCGACAGGTTCTGGGTTCGATACCCAGTCGAGGAAATGAAATATTAAATATTTTAAATTTAAATATTTAATGTTTCATTTCTTCGCTCTGGTAATAAGGCAAAACGCGGTGTTGAGTTTCGCCACCCAACACACAAAGCCTCAAATTCGTCGGAAAGTGGGGAACGGAAGTGGAACAGAGTGTCTTTACACTAGGTTTCCGGGTTCCCTCTGCCTACCCTGCCTCGTGCGGGATACAGCGTGAAGCTAAAAAAACTTTGTGCTTTGTACCTGTACCGGTGTAAAGGAACGTAAGTATCACTAATGTTGACTTTATAAACTTTCTCTATAGATGACGATGTATTTTTATTTTTAATGACGACGAACCTTTCCAGTAATATAGTTTGTACTTAGTCAGGTCATAAGTTCTGTCACACAATAGAAACTTTTCAATTATGGAGTGCTGGCCACAAAAATGTTTCTGCTATAGACGACTGGTCGCGCAGGTCGAAGGCCTGTGTACAAAATCGCGGAGCTCATTTTGAATAATAGTAATTAAAATAAAAGTCCATGTTTTATAATGTTTCTTTTGATATATAAATGATTATTCTAAAAAAAAACATGTCTCAATTATTTCACGATAAAAATATGAGAAAACTTACGACCCGACTAGGTATATCATAATAACACATAGACTAAAATTTAAATAAAGATTTTGTTTAATTTGGCTTTAATATAACAAAGACCTGTCGTGGCGCAGGGGCACAAACGTTTTACTGTAATCGCCAGATTGTGGGTTTGAATCCCACTCAAGAAAATGAAAATTCTGGTAAAATTGAGTTCCGTCACTCAACATGCAATGCCTTAAATTCGGAAAGTTGGATACGGAAGTGAAACGGAGTGTCTTAACACTAGGTTCCCAAGTTCTCTCTGCGTACCCTGCCATGTGCGTTAAGCTTAAAAAAATAAATAAAAAAGCATTTCAGCGAGCGAAGCCGCGGCGAGGGTCCCCCCAGTAATTACAATTCAATTTATAATACAAGCTCTCGTCTGCAATCCGTCTCCATGGACAGTTATCAATAGATATGAGTGTATACAGCGCAGTCTAGACAAGTCGATACGGAGCGGGATGCGGAGGTTTCATCAGAAATATGTTTCGTTATAAATATGACTAGTGTCTGGCGCGGGCGACGTACCGTAGCTATAGAGATGTTCAACAATCATTGATTTTGTCGGAACAAAGCGGATACACCTGAGTTATTTCATTCGCAGTAATATTAGTTGTGAGGCCTGTCATGGCACAGAGGCACTAGCGTGTGATTGTATAAGCGAAAGGTTGTGGGTTTGATCGCCAATCGAGGAAATCCAATATTTAATATTTTCATTTGTTACCAGACAAAGCGCGGCGTTGAGTCCAACTATTTAACATGCTTAAGCGAAAATTGAGAAACGGAACGGAGTGTTTTAAAACCACGTTCCGAAGTTCCCTCTGCCTACTAATGACGTAAAAAAGAAAAACAATTTCTTTTAGCTTAACGCCTTTCCTTCATATAGTAGGGTTGTTATAGAAGACATATTGCCGATCTTCAGGGACATTCCATATTTCATGGTACGCCCCATTGTTACTTTGTATACATATAAATAATCATCTTTATTATATAATCTATTTGATGCATCGATTAATATTTTTTCAGCCACACACTTTTCCCGTACATGGTGAAACTTTCCCAGTTCTCCCAGTTTCTAGTGTTGAGACACTTTGTTCCCATTAAAATACTTTCGTTCACCACGTTGCAACGAATTTAAGTGATTAAACTCAACGCCGCGTTTTGCGTTGTTACCAGAAGGAAGAAATGTAACTTGTGCTCCTGCACCACGGCGGGCTTCATACTTTAACATATATTAATATTTAACTAGGTTTTTTTAAGTGCATTACGTCATTGTATGTGATATTTTAGATAATGTAACTATGATTTCACAAGACGTCGTTATCCAATTTATTCTACTGGAAGAATCTCATTTATACAGTTCACTGAAACTTCCTTAAGTGAGCTGTCTTTTATACAAGTTATATTTTTATTTCTCTTAATTTCACAATTCTTTTGTGTATAAAGGGAAGGTTACCTACAATAGGTTCCCAAAAGAACACGCACAGACAAACAAATAAATAGACTAACTGATAAAATATTTAAGAAACATTTTTTGGGATCAATTATATTAAAAATGCAATGATTACTTACCGATATATTATAGGTACAGATTATACATAGATGTTAGAGTATGTTAATATGTAAATCATATTATAGAAAAATCGCCACCTCTTAAGGTATGACTGAAATAATTCATGCAATATTCGCCTTTTCCATTTTTGTTTCTTCGTTGTATCCTAAAATTTTCGGGGTAGGTAGAGGGAACCTAGTGTTTTCTTTCTTTCTTACTTAGCTTCACGCTATATCCCTAGCGGGGTAGGCAGAGAGAACGGAGCGCCAAACGCTACGGTCTCGGCATACCTCGTCACTGTCATCAACCTCTTCATACATTCCCTCCGGGGGGTCTTCATGCTTTTTACGTGACCTTCCTCCAGTATCTTCGATACTGTGTCAACCGAGGTCTCCCCCTCCCTCTCTTACCACTCACTTTTCCTTCATAAATCTTTCTTACCATTCTTTCTTCACTCATTCGCTCGACGTGCCCAAACCACCTGAGCACGTTCTTTTTCATTCTCATTATGACATCCACGCTAGTATCTGCCATTGTGTGTATCTCCTTCCTCCGGGATCCTAGTGTTAAGGTATTAATTACCCCAATCCTCATTATATATGAAACATCGTCTGTTGATTGAAATTTAACGCATTTTGTTTCATTACAAGACCAAGGAAAAAATAATTACCTCCTATAATTGAATTCACAACTATCCCTTTTATAGTCAGATGTTAGGCCATAATGGTTTTTTTTTACATATAATCGAAAAAGTAAGCAGACTCATTCTTCCTTTATAATAAATAATGATAGGTACTCAAAATATTACAATATTTGTTCTAGAGTACAATAAAAATAACAGAACTAATAGAACATACCTGTCGTGGCGCGGGGGCACAAGCATGTGACCCTAAACACGGCAGGTTGTTGGTTCGATCCCCAGTCGAGGAAATGAAATATTTAACATTTTCAATATAAATATTTAACTTTTTTTCACTTCCGGTAACATGTCAAGGTCCGGCGTTGAGTTCCGCCTCTTAACACGCAATATATAAAATTTGGCGGAAATTGGGGAACGGAGCGTCTTAACACTAGGTTTAAAAGTTCCTTCTGCCTACTCTGCCATGTGCAGTATATAGCGTGAAGATAAGTAAGTAAGTAAGTTAGAGCTGCGGTTTGACAGACGGAGGCGTAATATAATACTTGATTTTTCTTCGCACTATAAAATGGGGCGCTTTGTCATTTTGACGTAAATAGGACTGACTAGAGTTGAGGTACAATGTGTATGTATGCTTAAAGATATATTTTTTAGGAAAGGTATAGAATGTATAATGTCAGACCTGCGCTTGTTGGAGACCGTCTGATATACTTCGGCAATCTAATATACCTCGATGATAACGTATGGCTTGGTGGTCAGACACTTGGTTTCAATCTAGGTACTTTAATTTTTTTATATATTTTCTAAAAAAGAACTTCTTTTTCCTAAATGTAACCCACATTATGGGTATAAATTATAAGCGTAAATTGTTTTTTTAACAACATGCTTTATCCCTAGCGGGTAAACGAGCACGTCGAAAATCCAAATAATTTACATACATCTTTCGCCTCGTCCGTATATCATCAATATCTTTATAAATGCTAAAAATATATGCAATTTGAACGTATCTGAACCCCATATTCGGCTTTACGATCTTTTATTAGAGAAAAAAATATTTTCAATTTAAAATATTAAATGTTTTATTTCTTCGCTCTGGTATTAAGACAAAGCGCGGCGTTGAGTTCCGCCAATCAACACGCAATACCTCAAATTCTGCGGAAAGTGGGGAACGGAAGTGGAACGGAGTGTCTTAACACTAGGTTTCCGGATTCCCTCTGCCTACCCTGCCATGTGTGGGATACAGCGTGAAGCTAAGAGAGAGAGAAAGAGTATTAGAGAAAATTATTTGTGAACGAAAAGTATGTAAGCATAAAGTAAACTTAAAATGATGAACGAGATTGCAGTAAATAGTTCTTCTTACTTACTTTTATTAATATTTTTTCTACCCTGTATCACGCACATAACATGGTTGGCAGAGGGCACCAAGTTCCCTAGTGTTATGACTCTCCGTTCCGTTCTTACCGCCGCATTTAAGGCGTTGCGAGTTAAGTGGCGGAACTCAACGCCACGCTTCACCTTGTTACCAGAGCGAAGAAATGAAAATATGAAATATTTCAAATATTACTTCAAAAGAAATAATCCCTTAACGTATAATAAATGATCTATCTTAAAATACAAATCGCTACTGCCGCTTACTTGCTCTGCAAGGCATAGTACCACTTTCCAGACCACCGCACTTCCCGCAACCAATTCAATAACCAACTAATGCACTTTTCCCATTACTAAAATGTCACAGTAGACCCGACATTTTCAGCCTAAGTGAGTTAACTAGCAAGCCTAAATTTAATAATTCACGATTCCTATGAATACGTAGTACTAATTTTCGACGTAAATATATTGGTAAAGGAGAAAATCTGAAACGCTTTAAAAATTCTTGATTAAATTTTATTTCAATATGTTTTTCTTATTTTTGTGTCGTCTATTTCGAAATATTTTACAAAGTTGAAGGCCTCCTAAAGGGCAAAGGCAGAAGTAATAGCATTGTTTTTTTTAGCTTCACTTTTAGTTACCCGTTCCACTGTTCCCCACTTTCCGCCGAATTTGAGGCATTGCGTGTTGAGTGGCGGAACTCAACGCCGCGCTTTGCCTTATTACCAGAGCGAAGGAACCGACTGGGGATCGAACCCAGAACCTGTCGGTTACAGTCACACTCTTGTGCCACTGCGCCACGACAGGCCAGGTTATTTAACAAAAAGGAGTAATTGTCAAAAGAAAGAAAACCTATTATTGGTATTGAAACATTCGGCCCACAAATTCAACGCCACATTTTGCCTATTACAGCTAGAAAGTGAAAATATTACAAATATCATTCCCCTAAATGGGAATCAAACGAACAACCGGCGTGCTTACAAATAGAGGCTTACCACTGACCTGACCTCGTCATATCATGGAGAAAATACATGATTTATTTATGTTTAACATATTTAAAGTGACATTCCACACGGAAAGAAAGATACTTTTTTAGAAAACGTATTAATTTTTAACATATATTGAGATTATTGTTGTTTGTATGAACATTTTTTTTTTCAGATTCACGCTGTATCCCGCACTAGGCAGGGTTGGCAGAGGGAACGGAAGTCAAACCTAGTGTTATGACACTCCGTTCCACTTCCTTTATGACACTCCGTTCCACTTCCTTTACGTTCATGTATGAACATAAATATATTAAAATAAGCGTATAAGAATTTTGATGTAGATAAGAACGTGTGGATCAGTTTGTTAAGTGCGCTTTGAAAGTCACTAAAGGGTCGTGAGTTCAAATTCCGCAACGTTAAAATTTAAAATACGTTTTAAGAAAGTTTATTTTCTATTATAATTTTATTGGCAAAAATGGCTTAAATATTTCATTTCATCTAAACCTAGATGAGAAGCTGCAGAATAGCCAACGAATATTGAATACCAAACGCATTTATAAAAGATTGCGAAAGAGGATATTGCTCACGAAACTCGACAGGCGCTTCTGAATTATTGAATATTTCAGTATAGAAATTTTAAAATTACTTTTTCCCAATAACAAGAGTAGGGTTATGTTCTTTTATTCTCCTATACAAAGTTTAAGTTCATATAAAAAATTCTGCCCTACTAAAATGTATACCTATACTTACTTAAATGTACATGTTACTCGTTAAATGTACGTACTAATATAAAACAGGGGCGCATTAACACAACGCAATGGTTACAGGTATGACTCTAACTCGGGGAAATGCTTTTTTTCCATATGCCCTGGTAAAACCACATGAGGCCATTTTTTTTAATGTAAAAGCCAAGGAAACGTTCTAATCACCTTAGGATAAGTGATTCCCGGCCACGACCAGAGGAGCTACAGGTGTAGCTTCAATACTGTCTTACTCTATACGTATCGAGATCCTATTCTCTGCACACTCGATATACATTTAGTATGACACCTTATGCTGGGCTGTGTCAGTCAATCATGCGTGTCTATAAGAAACGCTTCTTCAAAAACGCTGACTCATTAGAAATAAATCAATTATACTTTTTCCTAACCTTATCTCCCATGTATCGTCGGATTTCCTAATATTTTATCATTGCAGTAACCAATTCAGAGGACGATAACACGCCTACATCTTGATTCTCTCTGTCACTGTCTATTACGCCGACCCAGAAAAGACTAGGCTAGAGGATAAACCAACATCAGCATGTCATCCAGCACATCTAATTAGTCCTTAGTCTTCTGTTGCATCTTTACTTTGACAATTTACGTGGCTATGTGTAAGCTTGTCCGTTACTTTCCGGACATGTCGCGATGAGTGACGGTCGCTGAAGCCACATTCATTACTAATTTGTATACCAGCAGGGACCACTGGTGTGCTTGCCTATGGGAAACAGTCCCTGTCAGTGAGCTTGCTTTTGGTTGCTGGTGAAATGACTGGAAAAGGCCGTCGCGAGCAAGCTTCTAATCGTAGACACACGGTTCGCTACAACGTTCTGTCTATTCCCCACAAAATCGAATGAATATCGGCAACATTGCAAAAAATATATATTTTAAATGAAACAATTTTGAATTAGATTAATTGCGTATATTGATTTATGAACATTTTTGGAAATCGGACGTTTCGAACACTTTACAGTAGTCCATGGTCACGGGTAGATTGACCTCAGTCTACTTGACATTCGTCTATCACCAGCCAGAAGACAAAGATTATATTCACTCGAAAATTCAGTTGGCTGACAGTTGGTTTTATGCCTGACCTTTAGTATGCAGGGTTCATATACTAAGCTCTTACATTTAGTACCACGTAAATAATAAGTTTTACCTACACTTCATGGCAACGCAATGTATTATATCTTTTCGGAGTTATTTGTACTGTACGTTCGTGTAGTAAAACTGCTCCAGATGATTTACAACTGAAGGATCGTGTATTTCTACTTTTTACCTAGTTTCTTGAGGTCTATGGTAACGCAAGGGCACAAACGTGTGTTTTTAACCGACAGGTTGTGGGTTCGATTCGATCGCTCCCCACTCGAGGAAATGAAATATTTAATATTTTCAAATTAGATAGCTTCACGCTGTATCCCGCACGAGGCAGGGTAAGCAAAGGGAACCTGGGAACCTAGTGTTAAGACACTCCGTTCCCCACTTTCCGCCGAATTTGAGGCATTGCGCGTTGAGTGGCGGAATTCAACGCCGCGCTTTGCCTTATTTAAATTGAAAATAATAAATATTTCATTTCCTCGACTGGGGATCGAACCCAGAACGTGTCGGTTACAGTCACACTCTTGCGCCACGACAGGCCTCAACCATTCAAATTAGATATTTTATAATTAGATATTCAATGGTTTCTTTCAATAATTTCTTTGCTCTGATAGGTAACAAGGCAAAGTGCGGCGTTGATTTCAACATGCAATGCCTCAACGGAACGGAGTGTCTTCACACTAGGTTTCCAAGTTCCGTTTGCCGACCTCAGAGTGAGAGAGAGAGAGAGAAAGACAGGGAAAGAGATATTTTCAAAACATGTCATCTAACTTATTTGCTGATACAATTGAAAAGATAAAAAAAAAATCACAGACAATATAAATAATAATTCATATTTTTTTAAGAAATGCAGCGAAACTCAGGGCATAGTCACAGTATTTATTAAAAATGGGTTAATATTATACAGGCAACTTCTACCTGACAATGGCCCTCTAGATGAATGCTGTATGAGACCCACGTCCGGGATACGAATCAGCCCTTATTGAAAATGAAATAAATGCGCTCTATTTATACTTCGGGCCGTCTATAAAATATTCAAAGCTGTTATGACCTATATAGATTTTCTTACGTACTGTTTATTATATTAAAATATATTATTTTATACTGAGGTCTGTAGTGGCGCAGGGGTTCAAGCGTGCGACTGTACATGCGACAGTATGGAGGTTCGATTCTAAGTCGAGGAAATGAAATATTTAATATTCACATTTCCTCGCTCTGATAACGGGGCAAAACGCGGCGTTGTATTTCACTTTCCAGCTCGCAACGCTTCAAACGAGAACGGAACAGAGTGTGTTAACAATAGATTTCCGAGTTCCCTCTGCGTACCCTGTCATGTACAGCATATAGCGTAATGCTAGAAACAATATTTTGTTTATTCAATATGTTTATAAAAAACTTCAATATATATGTATGTATGTATGTGTCTCAGAGACCTGGAAGAGTTACTGTCAGTCTCTATTTCAAGACCAACAATCGCGAAGCAATTCACCAACAGAACCCGGTGAAGGAGAGTTGGAGCCGGATATACTCTTATCCGAAGTGCAAGCTGCCATCAAACACCTCAAGGATAAAAAGGCTACGGGAAGAGATGGAATAACTATAGAAACTATTAAAGCCCTGGGAGAATATGGTACTCGAATGTTCCATACTATTTATAGCAAGATATGGCAGACGGGAGTATGGCCAGCCGAATGGACTCACACAGTCTTTACTCCTCTACACAAAAGGGGCTCTACAAAAAAATGTGGCAATTAACATCTTATTGCGCTCATAGCACATGCAAGTAAGATCCTGCTACATACACTTAATGAGCGACTGAAGACCTACTTGTCAAAGGAAATTGCTCCAGAACAGGCTGGCTTTGTGAAGGGCAGGGGAACTAGAAAGCAAATTCTTATCGTACGCCAAGTCATAGAGAAGGCACGGGAGTTCAACAAACCCGCTTACATTTGCTTTGTAGATTTTTCTAAAGCGTTCGACTCTGTGAAGTGGCCCGTTTTATGGAGCGCCTTACTACAAATAGGCACACCGAAGCACTTAGTACATCTTCTAAGACAGTTATACGAAAGAGAAACTGCTTCAGTGCGAACAGACGTAATCCTATCAAGCAACTTCCATCCTAGCGCAGGTGTCCGTCAAGGATGCATAATTTCACCACTACTCTTTAACGCTTACACCGAGCTCATAATGCGTATCACCCTTAAGGATTGGACAGATGGTATAGCGGTTGGTGGTTACAGGATTGCAAATTTACACTACGCCGATTTCGCCTCTAGTGCTCAGCACATGGAAAAATTTCTCCAGAAGATGGAATGCGTCAGCCTTGAGTTTGGATTGAGGATCAATCGCAGCAAATCCAAAATGTTGATCGTGGACCGCGCCAACAATAACTCGCCGAATGTGACCCATATTGCGAATTGTGAAGTAGTTCAGTCCTACATATACTTGGTACTTGGTACTTCAATCACAAGCAATGGAGGATGTATCGATGAGATCAAAAGACGTATGGCTATAATCAGAAATGCAATGGATAAATTTGGGAAGATATAGTAAAACAGAAATATTACCAAGAACACTAAAATTCGATTGGTTCGGTCTCTTGTTTTCCCTATTTTCATTGACATTATCGAGACATGGACCTTGCGAGAGATAGACAAGAAAAAGATTGACGCCCTGGAAATGTGGTGCTGGAGAAAGATGCTCGGAATATCTTGGACAGAATTCCGTACAAATGTATCCATACTAGAGAACTCAGCAACAAAAAGCGACTGTCATCTCTTGTAAAAACCCGCATTTTGAAGTTTTTCGGCCACATATCCAGGAAAGGCAGCGACTCTATAGAACGGCTCGTAGTGCAGGGCAGAGTGGAGGGTACCAGACCACGTGGTAGGTCACCCATGCGATGAACCGACCAAATTAAATCAGCTATGGGCGGCCAATTGCATAAGTGCACCAGAATGACGACAAATAGAACAAAGTGACGAGAATTTGTGGCGAGAATCACAAAAGCCAAGAACGTGCCTACATGACGACCACGACCGCTCTGTCAAGAGCGAAACGACAGAAAAGAAGAAGATGTATGTATACGTGAAGTTGAAATTATTTTTTTAATTAATTAACTCTATACTCTATTAAATTTTTCTTGCAACAAAATGTAAGCAAACAATACAACGTTTTCCGAACTGTTCTTGAGAATATCACATTTCAGGTGTACGAATCACGTCCTCAACCAGCTACCTTATCCATATAAGAATTTTCTTTGATTGTTTTTTTTTTACTTTGGCGTAGAAAAGGATAAGCATTGCTTAATTAAGGTTCACTCCCGTTTATATGTATGAAAACGAAGATATATTAAAAAAAAAAAACAAAACAATCGCCCTTTAAACTTTAAATAATTTTGGCCTGTTTTGGAAACACAATTTGCAATTTGCCTATGCGCAAAAAAATATCACTAAATGTAAGATGATAAAGCACAGCTTCCAGCCCACTTGGTATACGAGTTGTCAAATAAGCTAAGCGTAGCTTAGCGTAGGAAACTGGACATTATACAAGGATTTTTATACAGAATAACCCAGCGAAACTTATACTGTATAACATTAAAATTGTAAAAAAAAAAGAATTTTTCCTTTTTTCTCCTTCAAACTGACAAATGTATGTAGCTAATAAGTATATGTTTCGACTTACTTGGCAATTTATTTCATACATTTTATGTGGAAATTTAGACTATTTTTATATTTTCTTTCAAATTCAACTACTACTGTTTACGGTTTATCTTTGCAGTGAGATAAAAGGTGGTGTATGAAATCTTAATTTTACGTTCACAAAGATGAATTTTCAAGATTTTTATATTATTACTTTCAATTTAATATGATTAAAATGTAGATTAAAATTTTAAAAAAACCAAACAGAAAAAGTTAAACATATCTATGGTCGCCGAAGTTGTCTATGACGTTACCACTTTAATGAAAGTCGATGCATACAGATAATAATTTCTATAATATTTTTTGCGACTGGTGGTGGCGCAGTGGCAAAAGCGTGTGACTGTCAACGCAACAGGTAGTGGGTTTGATCTCCAGTTGAGGAAATAAAATATTTATTATTTTCAATTTAAACATTAAATGCGGGACGTACAGCTTCGCCACTAAACACGCAATACCTCAAGTTCAGCGGTAAGTGGGTAACAGAACGGAGTGTCTTAACACTAGGTGCCCAAGATCCTCTACCTACGCTGCCATGTGCGGGATACAGCGTGAAGCTGAGTGACTGAGTAAGTGGTGTTTTTTAGCGCTCTGCTTATTAGAGGCAAGTAATATTCAATAATTAACTTATTACTATTTTTAAGATCAAGACTTGTCAAGACGGATGATGTGAAATCCTCTTATTTTTGTAAGTATTTTCATAGTGCTACAACTTTTTTACTGTGAAATTAAGAACATTCTTTAACATTAGTATTTAGGTTCAATTATTATTTTTAATTAAATATACAAAAAAAAATTGTAAACATTTGAGAGGCCTGTCGTGGCGCAGCGGCACAAACGTGTGACTGTAACCGATGGGTTCTGGGTTCGAATCCCAAAATGAAATATTTAATATTTTCAATTTAAATATTTAATACTAAACTTAAATTTAAAAAGCGTATAAAAATTTTGAACGAAGCAGGATATATATATTATGTTTTCATTAATATATAATGTTTTCATTTCTTCGCCCTGGTACAAGACAAAACGCGGCGTTGAGTTTCGCCACTTAACACGCAATTCCTCAAATTGGGGAACGGAAGTGGAACGGGGTGTCATAACACTAGGTTCCCGAGGTCCCTCTGCCTACCATGCCATGTGCGGGATACAGCGTGAAGCTGAGTAGACTTGAAGAGTGATAATTCACAATTTCAAATCCCACAACAAATCAAATATTTACATATATTTTAATTATTTTTATCAGTTATTCTCTTAAGCCCGGTGTTACATAACGTTCTTAAAGGATTCTCATTAGACACAGTATAACGTAACATGTATGTTGTAACGTTACCAGAAACGGTTATCTTTGCGCAACCGGGTTTTTACAATAACGAAGGTTGCTTTATGAATAATATTGTTTCTTTTTCCCTAATGTCATATGGTCAAGGATGATTTGAGACATGTTTTAAAGAAGCTGTTGAAAATATTCCGTGGGCATTAATATATAAAAACACATAAGTGTATTATATTTAAACAACTAATAATTTTTTTGAGGCCTGTAGTGGCGCAGTGGCGCAAGTTACAAGCCTAAGTTTTTGAACGTCGATAAACTTACCAGTTCACAAAAGTTACTCCGTCAGACCTGAGAAGATCCGGTGAAAGAAACTGTAGAGATTTTTTTTAATCAATTGTCTCCAGATTCACACTTGCTTATTACCTTTGAAATAGACTAGGGCGAAGGTTTCACTCCGAAGATGTGTCATAATTAACGAAATAATTTATTACACGGATGGAAATCGAACCAACAACCTTCGGTTTTAGAGTTAGGCGCTGTGCTACGACGGTCTCAAATTTCAAAACCTATGTGAAAAAATATGCAAACATAAAACTAAAATATAAAAGCATTAAAACATATACGAGGCCTGTCGTCGCAGAGAGGTACAAGCGTGTTACTGTAACCGACAGGTTGTGAGTTCGATCCCCACTCGAGGAAATGAAATATTTAGTATTTTCAATGTAAATATTTAATGTTTTCATTTCTGCGCCCTGGTTGGCTCAACACGCAATGCCTCAAATTCGGAGTTGTGGTAAAAGTGATAACTACATTTAAACCTGGTTAGCCGTTTCTGAGATTAACGCGCACAAATCCACAGACATACTACATATATATATATATATATATATATATATATATATATATATATATATATATATATATATATATATATATATATATATATATATATGTATATATATATATATGTATATATATATATATATATATATATATATATATATATATATATATATATATAACAAATTATACATAAGTATTGATAAAATTATTTCACTTTAACTTTATTTTCCTCACTTCAATAATAAGACAAAGCACGATATCAGTGTCTCGAAAATTTAAATTACCTTACTTTTGCGCTCAGTATATCACGCTTAATTGAACTTTTAGTAAAAAAAATATTTTTTCAAAGAGTCTAGAGCATGCAGCGAACAAATAAAACAAAAAGGCGGACGTGTTCATGCATATTTTGCTCTCGTTTGCGTACATTTTAATACTTTTAGAGAATACTTCCAATTTCATGAAGAAATAAATGTGCTAGTGCTGGATTTACTTGTATGTATGTATGTATGTAATGAAATCTTTGAGCTCAATTTTTACCGCTTTATAGAAATCTGATAAAATTGAAACTTTGCACACGTATCAAGTGCCGATGACAATGCAATAATTCGAAAATAGTTTCCCAATATTCTTATCAGGACCGACAGGATTAATAAATTCTTTTGTAGACACTCTCTACGGGAGTGAGAGAGATGAGCTAGAGCGCGATCTGCGCATGTGTGCAGTGTCCTCCTGACACCTGACATGTTATTCAAATACTTTACGCGAAATATGATTAAATTAAGCGTGTTTTTATTTTTTTTTTAAAACTAAGTATTATATAATTATTTTATTTTGTCAAATAATAAATATAATTAAGACTTAAAACTCTTTAAAACTACTACTCTACTCTACTCAGCTTCACGCTGTATCCCGCAGGGTAGGCAGAGGGAACTTGGGAACCTAGAGTTAAGATACTCCGTTCCACTTCCGTTCCCCACTTTCCGTCGAATTTTGAGGCATAGGGTGTTGAGTAAAATTCTTTCAAAAGATTTATTTATTTATTTAATAGTTTTCTTAAACAAAATTAAATAAAAGGACGCGTGCGACTGTCAACGCTAGAGGTTGTGGGTTCGATTTCCAGAAGTTAAAATCTAATATATCAGTCTTTTCAGTCCTGCAATAAGGCAAAGTGCGACGCTGAACTCCACCATACACATTGTCTACATTTCATCGGAAAGTGGGGAATGTATGTAAATGTCGACGTAAAGTTGAAGTGATATAAATTGACGATCTAGAATCATCAGATATAGAAAAAAACAGCTTACCCGAAAATCTGGCAGTATACGACGCCTTTTATAAGTATTTGACATTTTTTTTTTTCAGCTTCACGCTGTATCCCGCATTAGGCAGGGTAGGCAGAGGGAACGGAAGTGAAACCTAGTGTTATGACACTCCGTTCCACTTCCGTTCCCCACTTTCCGCCGAATTTGAGGCATTGCGTGTTGAGTGGCGGAACTCAACGCCGCGCTTTGCCTTATTACCAGAGCGAAGAAATGAAACATTAAATATTTAAATTGAAAATATTAAATATTTCATTTCCTCGACTGGGGATCGAACCCAGAACCTGTCGGTTACAGTCACACTCTTGTGCCGCTGCGCCACGACAGGCCCCTATTTGACAAATTGTTTCTCCTATAATTATTACCAGCTCAGTAATGTCAACATCAAATCCTGGCGTGTCGGAAATGCACCGCGATAGGCCTCAAAAGGTCTCGATAGGTCTTTGTTGGGAACCTAGTGTTAAGACACTCCGTTCCCCACTTTCTGCCGAATTAGTGGCATTGCGTGTTGAGTGGCGGAACTAAACGCCGCATTTGTCTTATACCAGAGCGAAGAAATGAAAACATTAAATATTTACATTGAAAATATTAAAAATGTCATTTCTTTGAGTAGGGATCGAATCCACGACCTAACAGAGTTACAGACAAGTCTTTGTACTTGTACATGTAAATTTTTAAATTATGTATGTAAAATTAATGTAGAAATATCATAGAATAATAATAAAGCAGCTTATATATGTATGTTTCAGATAATTTCCGTATTATTAAGACACAGAAATTATCCATTAAGAAAAAAATGCCTCAAATCCGGCGGAAAGTGGGGAGCGGAAGTGGAACGGAGTGTCTTAACACTAGGTTCCCGGGGTTCCCTCTGCCTACCCTGCCTCGTGCGGGATACAGCGTGAAGCTAAAAAAATAAAAAAGAAAATACAAAAAAAAAAGAAAACAAACACAAAAAAATTAAACGATATTTGCTATTGCCTAGTTCTTGGCATACTTTTATAAATTTGGTATTGTCGTGCCTTAATGTTGCTGCATTCACTTTCGTTGCAGATGTGCGACAATAAAGTACAAACAAATGAAAATCTATGACGTACATATAAAATAATATTATTTATTGTTAGTTTAGCTGAAAGAAATATTACTTATTTATAATTATATATAAAAAAAATATATTAGAAAAAAATATTTGTATATTGTTACTGAAAAATAATCAAAATGTAATTAACGTCTTTCAGTTAGTTGGCTTGAATAATTATTTTTTTCCAGCTTCACTCTTTATCCCGCACATGGCAGGTTAAGCAGAGGAAACATGGAAACCTAGTGTTAAGATCCAACCTTTCCCGAATTTCCCAACAATAAAAATGAGTGAGTGATAAAAACGAGTGGGCATCGATACCACACTGCCTATCTTGTTGCGTGTGTGTTTTTGTTCCTTCCATCGAGTGCGACACACTGAGTGCGTACGGAGCTCAACGCCGGATTTTGTCTTGCTAAGAGAATGAAGAAATGAAAATAATTCTTTCGCCCAAACAGGAATCGAACCCGCTGTGCTGGTACCACATGACGCGAGAGACATGTAAAAAAATTGTTTTGTTTTGTTCATCTAAAATCGTGACACCCGTGACGCATGAATAGTTATTCAATGAAACGACGAAACAATAGCATTTGAATATTATCTCTTACGAAACGACTGTTGAATGGATAACAATGAAAGTATTTGACGATTATTTTCTATCTTAACGCCATGTTACGTATTCATTGTAATGAAATTAGATAAAATGTAGCTTATAATTTAAGTGTAAATTAATAATAATTAATAAACATGAACGCAAAAACCTTATCAGTAAAATACATCAAGTATCAAGTTATAATTTTAAGTAATATCTATGTACTTTATATTTTTTAAATACTTACTTCTTCATCTACCGGATTAGGGAGAACATTTCTATGTATCTTGAAATTATTGACAATTTAATTTCAACTTTTCCCAGCTCAAATAATTTGATAGATAGTCTTTACTAAAATGAGATAAAATTCTACATCAAAATACGTTATTTAAAAGAAGAAGGATTAGATTTAATAACCAAAGTCTTAACAGACACCCTGTTATGCACTAAGTCATTTATAACTGTATTTTTTGCAACTCTTTTAGAGTAAGCCTTAGATTATTCAATATTTTCAACAGTTAACTGAATTACTTCATAAAACATTAAGATAATTCTTGGAAATAACTAAAAAATAATTATAATTACACATTATTATAATTTCCAGCGGCGTTTATCGCTTACGGGACGATGATCGCATCACACGTAACTCAGATCCCCACTGTATTTAGTGGAAAGTAAAAGCACGAGGCAAAACGTACGCGCCTCACTGCCCACCACGAAAGTGAGCGCGAAAGACGCGTTCCCCAAAAAAAATATTTCCAAAAACTGACATTGACGTTTAAGTCACAGATAATTACTTATTATTTTTTTTAAGTGTATTAACGTAACATTTTAATATAAAAAAAAACGTCTGATTGTTTGTTTTAATAGTTACAAGTGAATAAATCATAAATGGATTATAAATCATTTTGTATTTATTAGCTGAGTGCAGCGTCCTCAGTTTCATAAGTTATGTTGCGAGCAGTGAAAGTGCAGTGACGTAAACATTACATTAGAACAGCTATGGCGTGTACTATTGGGTTAGGGAAGTGCTACGTTTATATTGTCCTTGGTAAGTCTTATATTTATTTTTTATTTATGTTTATATGTATATTGCATATTATATATATTAATATTCTTTTTTTCATAAATGTTTTTTTTTTAAATTACAATATCAATTCTAATACTTAAAAAGAATGTCACTACTTTGCATTTTTTTTAATATTATAGTACATTTATATACATTAGCACATATAAATTTAACTTAGTTAACATTACGCTACTATTAAAACTAAGAATAGATAAGGTAAATACCTAGCATAATATATTTTTATTCACTATACACATCCCTTAAATAATTGTAAACTGACAACTGTTCAAATTTATTTATATCACCTTAAAGTGAATACTATGTAAAAATATTATTAAACCAATACGATCTCAGGTCCTTGTTAACAAGAACCAAAGTACAAGATCATATATTTAAAGACACTAAAATATACAGAAACGTTGACAGCAAACAACACTTAAAAAAAAACAGGCAGGAATCTAAATGGAATAATTCTAGAAAGTATGCTGAGAATTTTATCTTTTAAACGAGCCGGCCGAGACTGAGACCACACGTATCGGCATGATATATGGAGAAGGTTTTAATGTTCCTCTTTAGCAATTCTTAATTAATTACACCTACTGCTTAAATTAAAGAAACAAACTATTCAAACGGTGATAAATACACTGAGAGATGTTATAGATTTTTTTAAGCTTAGTAAATCAAATAAAATTAAAAAAATATTACAATAATATGAAACAAAAAAATAATAACATAAAAAAAAACACCTTAATTAGTTATTTTTAATTACCTTTTTGTAAATAGATAATTTTGCTCGTTATCTCTGAACTCAAATATCAAAACTATAAGTACCTATAATATTCAATTTAAATAAATAATATTTGAAATTAAACATTTCGACATAACACAGTACTGTGAAACAGATGCAAAACTACAAACCATACTATAGCGAAGGATTAAAGCTAGCAATAAGTATGTAGAAACAATTATTTTACGGCACAATCGAAACACTCTAATTAAAGAACTAAACTGAAAAATTTAATTTTATGGATGAATACCATATATTTTCCGGTAACTTTATACCTTTACCACCTTTTTCTACCAATGTAGATTATTTTTACCTCCCGAAGCATATGAGTGTTATAATTTTTTCTGCCTGTCTATATTTTTGCTTGTGACACTGTAGCTTATGAATTAACGAACATTTTTAAGTGCATTTTTTAACATTTCACTTTTATTTTATAAAAATCAGATTCACAGTTTAAAAGCTATAAACATTTTCTGAGTGAATATTTTTTTTAAAATCTAAATTTTAATTACCAACAGATTTTTTATTTAATATTGAAACAACGAAAAAAAAATGTTTAAGCTATTGTTATGCGTATCACCTGCAACCATTATTTCATAGAACACACAGTATCAACGTCCTAATTAGATATTATGCGGGTAATACGATATACCTACCTTGACCTATAGAACCTTTGCCAGAAAATTACATTTTTTTTTAAATGAAATCAATCTGGGTTAGCAATTTATGTTAAATCAGTGATTATTTTAATATGTAATACATTAGGAAGTTTCATTAGAAAGGGTAGATTTTCCTCATTAGAATGGACTATCGGGCTATTTTCGATATAAAATAGTATTTCAAACAGCTCGAGTCATGAAAAATATTAAACTAATACCTACTTCACGTTTCCTATAATTGTTCAGTTATTACCATGCCTTTTTTGATATCAGAACCACCCGTAGAATTTTTAACCATAATTAATTATCTACTAGCGGGCACTTTTTCAGCTGAATTGAGATGTGGACAAAGGAAGTCTAGAGGTAGGACACTCCATTACATACGCACCGCCCCAGATCTAATTGTTATTAAAATGGTGTTGTCGTGGAGCGGGTGACTGTGGGTTCGATTCCCTTACGTACAAAAGCGGGGCGTTGAGTTCCGTCACTTAACATGTAAACGGAATTGTATTAATTAAATAGAAAGGTGTGTCTTAACGCTTTGCAAATTTTCTGCCTGCCTAACATACAGGCAGAAAAATTCTTCATATTGCAGATATCCTGCATATACCTATCACGTTGTACGTAGATCTAAAATGAATTAAACAATCTTTACTTTCCTTAAAGCAATCTGGTATCTGATCGACCAAATATTTTCACATGATTATGTTTTTCATTACGTTTTTCTGTTTTTTTTTTGGGGTCAAACGATGAAACCTGTGAGATATCTTAGGAAAAAATATAATAATATTTTTTAATTTTATTTCCACATTACTAATTTACTTTGGGATTGTGGGTATATCTAGCATAGATTTCAGGCATCCGTAGCCTCCAATTGCCATTTGAAAGCAATGGTCATCCTATCCAAACAGACCTACCGCTTCATATATGAAACGTAAATTATCACGTTATTAATGAACTAAATGCGAATAACATAAGCTGGGGCATACACGTGCGTTTCTTAATTGGCGCACTCCGGCACTAAGGCAAAACGCGGAATTGAGTTCCGCCTCCAATTTAGCAAAAAACGGAAAATGGCTAGGACCTCACGTTCACACTGCCTACCAACGGAAGATTAGAAAAATATTATGGACAATTGTTCACTGACACCTATGACATGATATTAAATTCATTAAAAATTCCAAGATCAGCTGAAATTATAGTAAAAATCCTAAAAAAAAAACATAACCCAGCAGGCAACTATGTCAGTTCGCTAAAAAATCTTGAAACGAAAGAGTCCGTTCGTCCGCCTCTACGCCTTATTGCCTTATTTGTCTAATGAAACGCACCGGAAGATAACTGGGTGTCACTTTCACTTGTCGCATTACTTTTAACTAAAATTGTTGTATTCGTTATGTTTTACATAATGTTTATTTAAATACGATGAGAATAGGCTATTGATAAATAAAATCATTTAAATTAAAAGGTTTATAGTTATGGATATATTTAGAACTAACGATCCGCACTAATCTCAATTACTTTCTTGTTCTAATAACATTATCCCATTTAACATATTATATATTTTTTTTTTTTTTCTAGCATTTTTTTCAATTACTCGATTTTAATTTAGGCAGGGTAGGCAAAGGAAACCTAGTGTTAAGACACTCCGTTCCACTTGCGTTCTCTACTTTCCGTCGAATTTGAGGTATTGCGTGTTGAGTGGCGGAACAGACGCCGCGCTTTCCCTTGCACCAGAGCGAAGAAATCTCCTATAAGATTTTTTTAAATATATTTTCCATGTACAAATCGGTTACAGATTTATTATAAGCATTGATATCCTTTGTCTATATAATACGAGGTTATTGTAGCACTGTGGCTCAGTATTTGATTGTACGGACGACTTATTGGTTCAATTCCTACTGAGGGGTATGAGTTACGTCCGTTTCCTCGCTCTGATAACACCACAATGGATGGCGTTGATTTTCGCCACGGAAATGAAATAGTAATGAGCTCAGATGGAAATGCTTTATTCATAGCTTGAAACTTAACAAAAAATATGGTTTTTATGTTTAGATTTACATTTACAGAGTTACTTTCCTTATAAATAGTTATTCTATTCTTTTTATCAATAAGAACGACACTAACATAACTCTCCATAAATCTCAAGCAAAACCACACGCCGAGTAAACGATAAGCAAGCAAATATAAAAAAAATGTAATTACAACCATCGCCATTCAATTAAGTATGTCACGAATAGGAAATTGATATTTAGTAAAAAATGCACGTCACTCGCTCAGCTTCACGCTGTATCCTGCACACAGCACGGTAGACAGAGGGAACTTGGGAATCTTGTAGTTGATACAGTCCATTCCATTCCTCATTTTTTTCCGCCGAAGGCATTGCGTGTTGAGAGGCGGAACTCAACGCCGCGCTTTGTCTTGTAACTATAGCGAAGAAATGAAAACATTAAATATTGAAATTAAAAAATATGAAATATTTCATTTCCTCGAGTGGGAATCGAACCACAACCTGTCGGTTACAGTCACACGCTTTTGCCGCTGCGCCACGACAGATCTCAAACATGGATGTAACATAGAATATTATTCTATATGCAATTTTTACTAAATAACAAGCTCATAATTAAACGCATAGCTGCATTAATATAGTATCAAGGTTACACCGTTATTAATATTCACGCGATATAATGCTGACATAACATACTGAAGTGGGACATCGTGTGACAGTTTATTTTAACTTACAACTTTTACTTTACATCGGTTTGGCGACTTTTCATTTACATCGGTTTGTTTAATATGTTAAAACATGTTTACTATATTAAAGTGTTATTCCACACTTAGGAAAGAAAATACTAAATTCAAAAACGTATATAAATTTGTACGTTGCAGGATTTGAACCCGCGCCCTCTTGGAATCCGCCCAAGCGCTCTGACCAACTAAGCCGTGCGGTCTTAAGCGGGTTTACCTTTTTACACGTTCAAATTTTTATACGTTTTTAAATTTATTATGTTAAAACATAATAAAAGTTCTAAATTATTGAAAAAAAAATGCTTAATTTTTATAAAAAAATATATATATTTTCAACTCAACGAAATGGTCCAACACAAAGATTTTGCAGTCATCTCTACACTTTACACAATAGTGAAGCGTTATTTCTTGCCCTTGAACATCACGCTGAATCCCGCACATGGTAGGGTAAGCAGAGAGAAATGGGAAACCTAATGTTAAGACACTCCATTCTGTTCCTTTCTGTTCCTCCAAATTTGAGGCAATTTCATGTTGACTTCTTTCCTAACTCTCCGAATTATATTTTTTTCATAGGACAGATTAAATACCGTAAAGCCGTTCGAATCGTTGGGGACCCAATGATCTGTAAGGGGCTTGACACTTTGGCTTTGCGTAAAGACGTATCTTCACTGAGCGTTCTCTACCGCATTTATCACGGGGAGTGTTCTGGAGAACTGTTTGACTTGGTACCTGCCGCTGTATTTTCTAACCGCACAGTACGCCACAAGTTAATGTACCATCCACATTTTCTTCCACCACCACACATCTCTGGAACGTCCTACCCGCGGAAGTGTTTCCAGGTCGATACAACATGGGTACCTTCAGAAAGCGCGCCTCCACCTCAAAGGCCGGCAACGCACCTGTAGCTCCCCTGGTGTTACACGGGGCCGTGGACGACGGTGATCACTCACCATCCGGTGACCCGTACGCTCGATTGCCTTGTCTTTTCCATGAAAAAAAAAATACCGCTAGGAGTGTCACCACACTAAGTTTACGACTATATCCTTGTCTAGAAAAAAATAAGCGCCACAAAATAAATAAGAACGCATCCCAATAAAAGAAAACATCTTCTTCACATAACCTTCCGAATACTACGCAAATGATTGTAATACTGCAACTGACATTTAAACACACCTACAAAACAGAACATGTTATTGGCACTCTAATAAAGGTTCCCGATTCACGTTCCCGTAGTTTGACACCAAGGTATAGATGATTTTTGTCAGTAACCTTTCTATCAGTTTCCTGTTCATGCACCCTGACCTTTACGAACTTTACGAACTTTGCCACAAACCACTTGTGTTGATAATATAAAAATAATAAATAGATGCCTATCGTGCCGCATGGGCACAAGCGTGTGACTGTAAATCCGACAGGTTGTAGGTTCAATCCTCATTCGACAAAATTAAATATTTAATATTTTCCATAAATATATTTAATGTTCTTATTACTTCGCCCTAGTAACCAAGCAAAACTCGGCAGAATACAGCGTGTAGCATAAAAAAAAAAACCTTTACGACGAAAAAACTCACAACGACAAAAAAAATTATAAGTCAGATTTTTTCCCTAAGCCGAGTGCTAATATTCTTGTGTTAAATTAAAAAAAATCAATAAACAAAAAGAGCTTATACGCATCGCTTTACAATCGCACTCTTGCACCTCTGCGCCATATTATTTAATAAAAAGGCTTCCATTATTCCGTTCTCAAAAGAAATGTAATAAAAATACATATATACTTGTAAAGGACGTTATTTTCCTCTCAAATTATGCTGGTTAGCCGTTACGAGGCAACGTTTGCGGTCAGTCAACCGCCGTCCCATCGTTTTAAATATATAATTAACTATATATTTAACTGTCACACATATTTCGATAAAATTAGTGTCCAGAAGTCGATAATTGTTATTACAGGTATTTTTTTTAAACATTAATGTATGTGTTTATAAGAAAATGTAAAATATTGTGTAAAATACAACAAAAACATGATGTAAAGAAACAATGAACAGTATAATAAAAATCATTAAATAAACGATTGCTTGGACAATAAAACGAATTTGTGTTAGTGCTAAGGAAGCCTTAACATCAGGTTCCCAAGTTCCTTCTGCCTGCGTGAAGCGAGACAAAAATATTTATAATTTCAAAACAAATTACATTACCTTATAAGGTAATGTAAGGCCTGTCGTGGCGCAGCGGCACAAGCGTGTGACTGTAACCGACAGGTTGTGGGTTCCCACTCGAGGAAATGAAATATTTAATATTTATAATTTAATTTTTTTCATTTAATGTTTTCATTTCATCTCTCTGATACAAGGCAAACGCGGCGTTGAGTTCCGCCACTCAACACTCAATGCCTCAAATTTGGCGGAAAGTGGGGAACGGATGTGGAAACGGAGTGTCTTAACACTAGGTTAGGTTAGGTTAGGTTAGGTGTCTTAACACTAGGTTCCCATGTTCCCTCTGCCTACCCTGCCAAGTGCGGGATACAGCGTGAAGCTGAGTGAGTGAGTGAGTGAGTAATGTAATCTATATATTTTTTCTTCATTTTGTTTTAATATTTGTCACATTTGCTTAAGAAAAATTGGAGACTTGTATCACTTAGTGCAACAATGACGGCATTGTACTTTTTTACCACTAATGTTGAGTATTAAAGTCTTGTTGTGTGTGGAGAAAATATTTACATTTTTTTTAATGCGACTTCTCAAATATTTTAAAAAGTGCAAATATATCGTATAACTACAGTTATGTGTATAGAGGAAAATAACATATTAATTTAGTCTTTGAAAATCTTAAGTTCGAAAAAATTTAATATTTAATATTTTCTATTTAATGTATTGATTGAATTTTTCAATTTAATGTTTTTATTTCTTTGCTCTGGTAAAAAGATAACCGCGGCGTTGAGTTCCGCCACTCAACACGCAATGAGTCAAATTCGGCGGAAAGTGGAGAACGAAACTGGGTGTCCTAATATTAGGTTCCCAAGTCATAGCAGGGTAGGCAGAAGGAACTTGAGATGATGACGATGAGTACAGAACGTGAAGGTAGAATAATAATCGAATTTTATTTGTCGCCCACTAACATATTATGCATTATATGCAACATTGTTTATGGTTTGACGGCCCACAAGATGTCGGTCAGAGAACCGGACTTCAAGTGTTACGCTAACTTGCAACACATCCGGTTATATTATCGGCCACACGTAATCCAAATGAGTAATGTTCATGACGTCTTTTACTTATTTATTTATTTTTTTTAGTTTCACGCTGTATCCCGCACATGGCAGGGTAGGCAGAGGGAACTTGGGAACCTAGTGTTCAGACACTCGGTAACGTGGCTTACCACCTTATTACTTTTTACTTTATTCATTATTATTAAAATTTGTGAAAGGTGCTTATAAAAGCCATAATTGTTATTTAAAATAATTCTATAGCCTGAATAAGTCACCATCTTATTATTAACTGTTATGCTTTTGCTATTACATAATGTTATTTTTATATTATATTTTTAAATTTTTGTTTTTGTAAACATAAGTTGTTGATATACATATCTGCTATGCTTATATTTCCCGTTTTTTTTTAAATAAATCTAACCAGAATGTTTATATTGAAAAAGGAATTTTAAAAGACATTTTTGTTTTTTAAAACGAATCGCAACTAGCAATTATAAAAATATAGTAAATTGAGGCCTGTCGTAAGCAACAGGTTCTGGATTCGATCCCTAATCGAAGAAATAAAATATTTAATATTTTCAATTTAAATATTTAATGTTTCATTTCTTCGCTCTGGTAATAAGGCAAAGCGCGGCGTTGAGTTCCGCCACTCAACACGCAATGCCTCAAATTCGGCGGATAGTGGGGAGCGGAAGTGGAACGGAGTGTCTTAACACTAGGTTCCCGGGTTCCCTCTGCCAACCCTGCCTCGTGCGGGATATAGCGTGAAGTATAGTAAATTGGAAATAGTTTATTTAATATACGTAATTACGATACGTTACATTATATTACGATCATATTACAAAACATATGTTAAGAAATGTATACTTTTGTTGTTTAAGATCTAATGTAACTAGAAAGTGGCGATCTAATCCAGTAATTTCACATAGAGATTTAAAGTGAAATTAAAATAACACCATTACAAATGCCGATAACAATAATTTTACATAATGTATTCATCTCAGTGCAATGCCTTATGGTGGGGTCAAGTTGAGGCCCGCTATAATCTATAATCGATGATGGAAAGTAACTGCTGAGACCCCAAAATTAAAAAAAAAAAGAAATTAAAATTAAGAAATAATATTTAAACTTCAAATGTAGTAAATATGTTAATAATTTAATATTTATTAACATATTTACTACATTTGAAGTTTAAATATTATTTCTTAATTTTAAACATTTTTTTTGAGGCCTGTCGTGGCGCAGCGGCACAAGAGTGTGACTGTAACCGACAGGTTCTGGGTTCGATCCCCAGTCGAGGAAATGAAATATTTAATATTTTTACAATTTAAATATTTAATGTTTCATTTCTTCGCTCTGGTAATAAGGCAAAGCGCGTTGAGTTCCGCCACTCAACACGCAATGCCTCAAATTCGGCGGAAAGTGGGGAACGGAAGTGGAACGGAGTGTCATAACACTAGGTTTCACTTCCGTTCCCTCTGCTTACCCTGCCTAGTGCGGGATACAGCGTGAAGCTGAAGAAAATATATATATATATATATATATATATATATATATATATATATATATATATATATATATATAAATAAATATTAAATCAATTTCTAAAGGAATAGGAAACACTAGATACCAAATAAAGTGGAGGGCAACTTGAAAGTGAGTTGTTATTTTTAATTTAAAATTATCTACATACATACGAGTATTTTTAATTAGAAAATATATACTTCAATATAGAGCCTGTACACTTCCTTGGCAAAAAGGACTATCAAATAACTTTTTCTTTGAACAATAAGAATAATTAGTTTCCGAGATTGGCGTGTTCAACTAAGCTCTACAATTTGTCAATATTATTTAAGAAATATAAATTAATTATTTGAAAGGAGTCCCGCTTGTCTCCCTAGAGGCCTGTTGTGGCGTGAGAGTGTAAACGCTGTAGGTTGTGGGTCATTTCCTTCGCTCTGGTAACAAGGTCATAGAACACGCCTCAAAATCGGCGGAAAGTGGGAAATGGAACAGAGTGTCTTAACACTAGGTTCTTATATTGCATCTACCTATGCCTATACCCTGCCATGTTTCATACAGTGTGAAAGTGGAAAAAAAAGTAATTTTAGTGTAAAATTTGAACAGCCCTGTCTTAATCCATATTTAAGAGTCCATTCATATGTGGAGCCGCGCGGCGTAATAAGATGACATCACTAGCTTTCACTAACGGATGGCGGTCACTGAGTCAACGCCACGAACATTTAAATTATTATTTCTTTATTATTTTAAGTAGGTAAGTGTATTGATGAAGTCCGGAGTTCGGTTCCCTAGTCATACTAAGTCTCTCTTAGCTTCACGCTGTATCATGGCAAGAGGCAGAGGGAACTTGGGAACTTAGTGCTAAGATACTTCATCTGGTTAGTCACTTTCTGCTGGACTTAAAGCATTACCAACTAAGTAGTGGATCTTCCACGCTTTGCCTTGTAACCAGAACAAAGAAACGAAAATATTAAATATTTCATTTCCTCGAATGCGGATCGAACTCACAATTTTTCGCATTTACAGTCACACGCTTGTGCCCCTGCGCCACAACAAGCCTCAATATCATAAGTATTTTAAAATATTGAATTAACTTAACTTAACTTAGCTTCACGCTATATCCCTAGCGGGGTAGGCTTTGCCTTATTACAAATTAAAATATTGAATTCTAAGCTTAATCTAGTAATTCCATATAGAAATTTATAGTTAAAATAAAATAACTTTAGTTGAGGCCTGTCGTGGCGCAAGCAGGCACAAACATGAGGCTGTATGCGCGACAGGCTGTAGGTTCGATTATTACTCGAAAAAATAAAATATTTAATATTTTCATTTCATTGCTCTGGTAACGAGGTAAATAAAGCACGGTGTTACGTTCCACTGCAAAAGACACAATGCATCAAATTGTCTTAAGGTGGGAAACGGGACGACGTGACCTAACTGGATACAGTGAGTGATATGGACTGAAATTAAAATAATAAATTTGTAAATTAGTTTCTTATTAGATTGTACTTATTATTTTTAAGTACGGCACAAGCGTGTAACTGTAACTGATAGGTTCTGGGATCGATCCCCAGTCGAGGAAATGAAATATTCAATATTTTCAATTTAAATATTTAATGTTTCATTTCTTCGCTCTGGTAAAAAGGAAAAGGGCGGCGTTAAGTTCCGCCATTCAACACGCAATGCCTTAAATTAGGCGGAAAGTAGGGAACGAAAGTGGAACGGAGTGTCTTAACACTAGGTTCCCGGGTTCCCTCTGCCTACCCTGCCTCCTGCCTGTGAAGCTAAAAAAAAAAATAAGTATGACTTATAAAAATAACAGTATAATGACCAAAAATATACCAGCCTACCCACCATTTTAAATCAAAAGCTTACATATTTTATACAGGAAAGCCTTCTGCATACAAAGAGAATATAAATATAAATCATATAAGCAACAAAGATGCAACAGTAACACGCGTCCGGAAAATCGATAGAGCTCCTGTGCGTCTCCCAGGCCATCCCCCGTCGCATATAATGCATATAGTGTACCCACAGTGTTGTGTAGCTGAGGGGGAAAAATCAATATGATGCCACCCCGAGAGCCTGGGAGCTCTCAGGCTTATATTAAATTATATTTAATATCTGTTGGCTGTCGTGGCGCAGCGGCACAGGCGTGTGACTGTAAACGATAGGTTGTGGGTTCGATCCTCACTCGAGGAAATGAAATATTTACAAATTAAATATTAAATGTTTTCAGTTCTTCGTTGTGGAAACAAGGCATAGTGCGGCGTTGAGTCCCGTCACTTAACACACAATGGCTCAAATAAGGCAGAAAGGGAACGGAACGGAGTGTCTTAACATTAGGTTTCCAAGTTCAAGTATACGACGTGAAGCTGAGTATGAATGAAATATAAATATTTTTATTCAAAATCAGAAGTTACAAGCTTCGTTTTTTGAACGTCAAACAATTAACCACCAGTTCACTAAAGTTACTGCCTTAGACCTGAGAAGAACCGGCGAAAGAAACTCAGCGGGACATGTCCATTCTTTTTTTTTTATCAAAAGCTTTACATTATATAATTAAGTGACAATGATACACTTGAAACAGCCTGGAGCGAGCACTTTATTTCCAAGGCGTGTTATCATTTATAAAATCGTTAATTTGGTAATAACCTTTAACACACAAACGTGTTTTCACAACTTTTTTAAATTGTGAAACAGAAAATTCTCTGACGTTTCTGGGATAGCTCTCTCAAGAACACTCCCATTACTACTACCACCCTACTAATGTTGTCAAACTTTAATTTTCAATATTCTCGAGTAAAATTCGAACCAAGCGCTCCTAATAATGCCACGATGAAATCAATAACCGACAATTTGTCTGGAAATTGTATGATACACGCCTGTATAGTCCAATTTGTAGACAATTTCTCATAATTCCCTTTGCTAACGTCGCCCACACACAGGCACTGTAAGTAAAAAGATATAGAAATATCATTTTATCTACGAATTTAATAATAGAATTTTATAGAAGCATAGGTTCATCATGTTATTTGAAGCTTAAATTCTATATAATGTTAAGTGGGGAACGGAAGTGGAACGGAGTGTCTTAACACTAGGTTCCCGGGTTCCCTCTGCCTACCTTGACTCGTGCGGGATTCAGCGTGAAGCGTGAAGAAAAAAATCTATATACCTATATAAAAGAAAAAACAATATGTTTTCTGCTTCTCCTTATCTTCCCCTTTCCAAAAAAGTGTTTTTCTTGCTTACATATGAAATATGACTTAACCTACATTACATATGTTAAAGAATCGAAAAAATGATATTACTTTGCACTTTGACAGAGCAAATAAAATTTATTATTTATTCCGTGAAAGTCCAAATAAATTTATCATTTAAAATTAATGTTAAGATATTAATTTAATTGCAGTTTTTACTACAACATTATTTTAAAGTAAATTTTAAAGTAAAGTACAAAAATGCTGTAAATAACTATTTTATAGATGTGGCTGTAATTTAAGATATAGATATTGTTTTTAGACTGATATTGTATGACGAAATTGGTGAGAGTTCTTCGGTGAGGTGGCGTAAAACCAGCGCGGAGAACTATGTTTATATTTCCAAATTTACAACATTTATGAACCCCGCACAATCGACACACGCCATTTTATACTTTTTTGAAAATCGAATTACGCACTTTAACAAATAATATTCACGCAAGCAATATAATGCTAATGCCGAATTATTATGAATTATATTGTTATATTAAATATTTTTTGTTTGTACAGAATTATTATTATTAATTATATTGTGATATTAAATAATTATTGCTTGTTGAGGGGGATAATTATTATTGAGGCCCGGGGAGTTTGGGAACCCAGTGTCTGGTTAGTCACATTCTGCCAAACTTGAGGAATTGCCAATTAAATAGTAGATCTCAACGCCACGCTTTGCCTTGTAACCAGAGCAATGAAAATATTAAATATTTTTTCCTCGAATGGGTATCGAACCCACAATCTGTCGCGTTTACAGTCACACGCTTGTGCCCCTGCGCCACTACAGACCTCAATATATATTTATGATCAGTATTTTGAAATATATCTTCGCTTAATCCAGTATATCTTAGCTTAATCCAGTAATTCCATATAGAAATTAATAGTGAAATTACACGATCGTATATATAATATGATACTCAGCTTCACGTTGCATCCCGCACATGGCAGGGTCAGCAGAGGGAACTTGGAAACCTAGGGTAAAGACATTCCGTTCTGCTTCCGTTCACTACTTTCTGCCGAATTTGAGGCATTGCGTGTTGGCGGAACTCAACGCCGCGTTTTGCCTTGTAACGAAGAAATGAAAACAATTAATATTTAAATTAAAATATTAAATATTTCATTTCCTGGATTGGGGGATCGAACCCACAACCTGTCGGTTACAGTCCCACGCTTTTGTGCGAATGTGATTTTATTATCTGATACAATTGTTATTAGGACACGAAAGTAATGCACATTAGTAAATTCGTAATTGTAGTTCAAGCGATAGAAAACGCAAGCGCGTTTGCTAATACTTCATTAATATACGCAATAAATCCGGTTAAACGTTTCATTTTATGTAATAATCGCGAAAATCAATCAGTACAAATATACTCATACTGTCGACAACTTAATGTAGTATTTATAATAACTAACATTTTTACTTAAAAAAAATTCGTAATACTAATTTTAATTCACACAAAATCAAAATGGTGAAAATTTTAGCAATATTGCGCGGTGATAGTAAATTCGATTCCACTTGGGGGACTATTAATAATTTCCATTCACTCCAAAAGCAAGGTATAGCAAGGCGTTGATTTCCGTCACTCAACATTTCCGTCACACAACGCTTAGAACATTGGACGGTGAGTGAGAACGGAGTGTCTTAATACCAATTTATCCCTAGCGGGGTAGGCAGATAGAACTAAGATATATATATATATATATATATATATATATATATATATATATATATATATATATATATATATATATATATATATATATATATATACATATATATATATATATATATATATATATATATATATATATATATATATATATATATATATATATATATATATATATATATATATATATATATATATATATATATATATATATATATATATATATATATATATATATATATATATATATACATATATATATAGGTATATAGATTTCGTAATAACCAGTTGCGAGAAACACGCTTCGTCGATATACATATATTCCGTGCACGTTAAATCAGTCGTACAATCGTAACCTACTATTGAGTATGTAATATTTATTTGTTTTATTATTTTATGTAACTTCTTCAAGTCAATATACTTCCAGTTGTGAGCTCGATCCCCATCCAGGAAAAATGAAATATTTAGTAATTGCATTTCTTAACTCTGGTAACAAAATAAAATGCAGCCGGCGTTGAGCTCTGCAAATCGCGTGTTAATTCCTCAAATTATGCGGAGCAGAACGGATCTCAAGTTCCCTTTGCTTGCCCTGCCATATACAAGAAATAGCATCAAGCTAAAAAAAAATGAAAAAGGTCGATGAAATCCTGAATATTTCTGTTGCTGAATGTTGTCATTTGCGAAGAGTGGGAATTTTTAAGCAAATTGATTATTTTTTTAATTAGCTAGTTGAAATTCATATTACACTATACTAGATACGTTAGTGGCGATAGCACTTTATTATAACTGTATGACAGTCAGGTCAGCAAGGTAAGGATGTGACGTGACTACCATAAAAATTGAATGGCGAAACTCAACGCCGCGCTTTGCTTTTTTACTAATCTTAATAATAAATATATAAAATTTAAAATGAGTTCATGGATACTTTTTTTTTATATTTTCTCGCAATTCCTGCAGAATGTGAGGCATTGACTGTTAAGTAGAGAAACTCAGCGTCACGCTTTACTTTGTTAACAAAGCGAAATAATCAAAGAGTATATAATATTCAATTACTTCGAGCAGGAATCATACCCACAACCTGTAGCGCTTATATTCGCAATTTGCGCCCCTGCGCCACAAGAGACTTGATATTAAATAACAAAATTATTTCGTATAAAATGTGAAAACAGCAGCACGCTTTCAATGATTGAGCGGATTTAATAAGAAACTATCACTTAATTTCAATGTTAATTATTCAACATATTTGATGATTCATTTCTTCGCTCTGGTAATAAGGCAAAGCGCGACGTAGTTCCGCCACTCAACACGCAATGCCTCAACTTCGGCGAAAAGTGGGCACGGAAGTGGAACGGAGTGTCTTAACACTAGGTTCCCGGGTTCCCTCTGCCTACCCTGCTTCGTGCGGACTACAGCGTGAAGCTGAAAAAAAAAATTCAACATAAATCTTAATAAAATAATCTGTACGAGATGAACGAGTATAAGAAAATCAGATCAAGATCAAGAAAATCAACATAAACATACCTATATCTAATATCACACGATGAAAAACAATAACAAACATGTTATCGGCCATCTTGTTTCACATACTTTCAGTTGTTACCATTTATCTTTCATCTAACATGAAGGTTGATTTCTCGACCAACCATCCTCTTTCCCAAGAGCTCTAAAACGTTGAATTACGCATATCATTACGACATCACTTTCTAGTGACTGCAAAGGGAATTCTATCAAATGAGATCATTGCTAAATTTGAGTATATTAGCTTGTTTTTAGTAGGGTAAGCAGAAGAAAAAGACAATACGTTCCAAATAATACACTTCCAATACCACTTTTTTCTGCCAAATTTGAGGTTGACGTATTGTATGTTGAGTGGCAGAATACAATGCCGCGCTTTACTTTCGCGTTTCTAGAGCGAGAAAATTAAAATTTCAAACATTTCATTTTTCAACGGGGAATCGAACCCACGGCTTATCACGTCCCAAATTGAAAAGTTTTAAGTAAAATATAGCTATTATTGTAATTACTCTACTCTACTCAGCTTCACGCTGTATCCCGCACATGGCAGGGTAGGCAGAGGGAACTTGGGAATCTAGTGTTAAGACACTCCGTTCCACCTCCAATCTCCACTTTCCGCCGAAATTGAATAATTGCTTGGTGAGTGGCGTAACTTAACGCCGCGTTTTGCCTTGTACCAGAGCGAAATATATGAAAACGTTAAATATTTTAAATGAAAATATTAAATATTTCATTTCCTCGAGTGGGGATCGAACCCACAGCCTCTCGGTTACAGTCACACGCTTGTGCCGGCACAAGAAGAAGACATTACGTTCCAAATAAGACACTTCCAACACCAATTTTCTACTAAATTTATTTGCCAAATTGTATGTTGAGTGACAGAACACTTTGGTTTCGCCTCGTTTCCAGAGGAAAATAAAAATAAGAAACATTTAATTTTTACTGACTAGTCATAGAACCCACAACTTGGCCTGTTTACAGTTGCACGCTTGTGCCTTTCCGCCACGACAGGCCTCAAATATTAAAGTTATAAGTTATGATAGAAAAAAGAGAAAAAGGAGTTGAAAATTGTAAATTAAGCAATACGCCACTGTCACACAAACTCAGTTAAATATACAATAAAAGCAATTGATTAAGATATTTTCATAATACAGACTAAAAATATTGATATAAAATATCGCTAATATATTAATTAGATTTTCCTAAAAAAAAAAATTAAGTAACAATTTAAAAAAATATATACCGATTTCAATATTTAAAAAAATATATATATTTTTATTCATTTATACATTGCATTGAATTAAAATTTAACAAGTTGTAAAAATGAATGCAGATCGTTGGCCAAAACTGCACTCAGCTCAGTTAAAAAAAAAACAATTGATATCTCACGTGAATTCGGCACAACCGGTCTCCTGCGACCTCGTCCAGCGTTCCTTAACCCCTTATGCGGTTACAAAATACATTTACCACTGTACAGTGAACTAAATAATTGAATACTTTTACGCATTATATATATATATATATATATATATATATATATATATATATATATATATATATATATATATATATATATATATATATATATCATTTAGCTATGGATGTAAAAATACCATCGATGTATATTTTTTATATCACCCACAACAATAATTTCAAAAGTGGAATCAGCGATACGACAGCCTCAAGACATGTTTTCTTAATTTACCTAAATTATGTGTCGAGTATATGCGACAAAATTTTGCGACAAAGTTTTTAAAATTATTGTTTTTATCCATTCCACATGAATACTAATAATTTAGTATAATGTAAACCACGGCGTTAGAGCGCGTCGTTGATCTCCACCACTCAAAATTCGTCGGAAAGCGAAAAACAGAACGGAGTGTCTTAACACTAAATACCCAAGTTACCTCTGCTTACTCGGCCATGTGCGAGATATAGCGTAAATCTGGAAAAGTTAAGTACTCAGCTTCACGCTGTATCCCACACATGGCAGGGTAGGCAGAGTGAACTGGGAAACCTAGTGTAAAGACACTCCGTTCCCCACTTTCTGCCGATTTTTGAATGAAGGGAAGGTGTGGCGGAACTCAACAGAAGAAATGAAAATATTCAATATTTCATTTCCTCGAGTTGGATCGAACCCACAACCTATCGTTGACAGTCTTGTGCCGCTGCGCCACGACAAGCCTAAAGTAAAGTAAACTACAACATCTAAACTAAGATAAATATCCTCTGCAATACGCAACAAAACATATCATATTACAAAAATTAACGACCAGGAACAGACCTTTTTATCTTTTTTGTGGTTAAAGATCCTAACACAATCATTTAAATGTGCTTTAAAAAAGCTGTAAAGTGTCATAAAACGTTGTTCGCGTTAAATAAAAAATCTTTATGCTTTTATTTGGTTTTATTGAGGCTGTTTTTATGATGTTTTAATGCATTTTCTTATTGACACGCCCGTAAAGTCTGCACTGCTCTCAATTCGCGCAAATTATTTAGATTTTATATACATATCTGCAACTACTCGGATATCAAAATTATTGTAATATAGTTGAAACATGCTTTGCTGCAACAATTCAGGAGTTCGAGACCTCAACAGAAACAAAAACACTTGACTGATTTCGATAAAACTCTCACTGTTCCATAGTCTGGAATATATCACATTAAAATTAGTAGGGATTGTCCCTATATGTTTTTTTTTTATGGAAGAGACGGCAAACGAGCGTACGGGTCACCTGATGGTAAGCGATCACCGTCGCCCACGGCCCCGTGTAACTATAGAGGAGCTACAGGAGCGTTGCCGTCTTTTAAGGTGGATGGGCACCGGGGCCCGGCATTACCTAATGCGAAACGAAACGGCCAAAGCCACTACTTAACGCCGGTCTTAAATACGGGGGGTGGTAACAATCCGGTCGAGTCTGCCCATGCGTGTTGCCATTGCTGGCAACGTGACTCTACCACACGCACTTTAGTCGCCTCTTACGACACCATCAGTACCAGGGTGATCCTATTCTATGCCGGGATCACACGGCAAACTTTTTTATTATGTATACGCAGCAGGTTTGACCGTTTTCCAACATACATCTACAAAATTTAGCATTAAAGTTTTAAATATTCTTATATAATGTCATTCTGAAAATCTCTTTTTTTAAGTTAGTTAAAAACAGTCTCAACATATTTACATAACTCAAAAACCATAATGAAAGCATTTTAACTTAATTGCAAATAAATTTTATAATGATTAAAAAACAATAATAAATGAAAAGGCTCTTATAAATATTCAATTACCTCACCCTTTTACCTTTCTCTCTATTAAAAAAATGTATATCCGTTTAACCATACAGCCACTGTGGCGATCACCAAAAATAGTTATAAATTTGAATTACTTTCGAATTTGTATTTTAAATACAAATTAATTATTAGTCTATTGAAATGTTACGTTTTTGTAGGTTATCAGAGGGCTCAATTTAATTTTTCGATATGAAGGGTCGGAATAAGTTTAAGGTCAAGTTTGTGGGGTCACCAAACTTGACTCGGCCGCCATTTTGAAAAATGATGTACCTTTGTATTTATTTTTTCAAAATGGCGGCAAAACGGTTTTCACGCTGTATCTCAGCAACTAGCAACCCTACATACAGTCTTTTTCTATAATTTTATATCGTAAAAGGACAAATTTTACTAACTAAAACTTTAAATCGAAAATTGGTAACAAATAACTAAAATGTATTAAACAAAATTTTTTTTTGGGCGTCATATCTATTTTTCTTAATAATACATATTAATATAATATATCATTTTAGGAAAATAACGATATCAGATCAATCTCATTCAGCGGTTTTAACAAATAAATTCCGCTACAAATTCGTTAATTTTTTCTTAATTTATCTGAATTTTACATCACTTCGAAGTTGACCGGGTTTCTAAATACTCGTAAGAATACTTTTAATTGATTACTTAGTAGTTACACATGCTTATTTTAGCTGTAATAACTAGATCACGTCAAGGGGCACAAATCTACCGTGACTGAGTTCCGCCACTCAACACGAAATGCCTGCAGAATTCTGCCTACGGATAGTGGTGAACGGAAGTGTCTTAACAACTAGGATAGGCGGAAGGAACTAGGTGTTAAAACACTTGTTAGGTCATGCCATGGTCAATGAACTATAGTAAAATCTAGTTCCTCTCATATAAGTATGTCTCAAAAATGAGTCCGATTAAAATAGTTGAATTGACCGTCTACACCGTCGTATTATATGCACATACTAGTATATAATATGGTAGCTAAGTAAACCTAGTATCAATCTAAAATATTATTATTATCTCTATTTCGCCACCCGTTCTCTATTAGGTTTCACTTTATCCTGTTACCAAAAAATATTCATTACCTAAAAATATTAAATCTTTCATACCCCCGAATGTGAATCGAACGCACGACTGTGGCGTTTACAGTCACACACTTTACTCCCTGTACCACGACCGCCTCTATGTATTTAATAACTTAATACTTCAATTTACAAACAATTTGAGCTATTCTACAAGTAATTTTAAAGAAGACTATAAAAAGAAGCAAAACACTGACATAAATTTCACTTCTTTTCTGACGATTATGGTTAGTTTCTATTTAATTTTTGGATACGTGCTTCTCAACCAAGATTCCTTTTTTGATAAAACAAAACCAATTAGGAGTTAGAAAGTTGGAAGACGAGCCTTTAAGTTGGTCATCCATTATTCCATTATATTTTAATTTACGACCGACATTAATCTGACTGAGCACGCCATGTGTTCGAAATACCTTTTTTTTCATTCTCTACGTATTTTGTTTGCGTCATATTATCTATGGCGTGAATTTTCTAAAATGTATGCATGAACAGATCGGAAAATATTTATAATTTTAAACAGAAACGATAAGTAGGAACTGATTTGTTCAACATAGGTGATAATTTATTCCAAATCGCTCATAATTCATACATGATACATGTTTTTCTTTTAGTTTCAATTTTCATCCCCAGCTTTGGGATAATAGGCAGCAGTAACCTTAGTTAGTACCCCTTTACCTCAATTTTCTCGTTTTAACCACAAAAGTTGATTTCCACTCGCGGGTATTAAATGAGTTACATCTTCGACTTTTTATAAGACAACATTGAGTGCAGCATAAAATTTCACTACTTGAAATTTGGCTGAAATGGAAGACTGAGTGTTTTCACAGAAAACTCTATTTCTTAGGCGGAAAAAGAATCTTTTTGATTTAAATATATATTATTCAAATGTAAAGTTACAAGCTTTATTTTTGTTAGTTAATACTTATAAAAAATACTGGTAACATTCACATTCATTCAATAAACATATATTGTAGTCAAAATTTAAAAAGTTACAGAAACTTATCACAAAAGCTTAAGATATAGAGTTATCATTAAAATATTGAAGGTGACCTCTCAAGTCGTCAGCTAACTAGTGTGGACGAGAGCTTTGCAAACAATGAACATAACATCTCTTTAATTTCACTGCATCCGCTTTTGTCGTAATAATAAGGCGACTTTACGCCGTATTCATAAAATAGTAGGCAAATTATCTAAATATAACTAGTATTCTTTTACTGCTATTTTTTTTCAGGTTCACTCTGTATCCCGCACGAGACAGGGTAGGCAGAGGGAACCCGGGAACCTAGTGTTAAGACACTCCGATCCACTTCCGTTCCCCACTTTCCGCCGAATTTGAGGGATGGCGTGTTGAGTGGCGAAACTCAACTCCGCGCTTTTGCTGCGGAAGTGGAACGGAACGTCTTAACAATAGGTTCCCGGGTTTCCTGTGCCTACCCTGCCTCGTGCGGGATACAGCGTGAAACTGAAAAAAAATACTTTGAAAAAATATTTAATCATAGGCAACATAAAAAAATGTATTCAAGCTTATGCACATTCACCTACTTTGTTTGTGGTAAAGAGACAAATAATTAAAAGCGTTTTCTTTTTAACATCCAACGCAAAAGTGGGGTGTTATAAGTTTTACCTGTGTCTGTTGTCTGTATGTCTGTCAGTGCAATTTTGTTGCAATTTATTTAAATCCAATCTGCCGTTTAAGAACTATAAGCACTTTGTCAAGATGAAGTAGTTATTTTTAAGGTAGGGGGTAGTTTAAAAAATGTATATTTTTATTTGTAATTTACTGCAAAATTACTTTTTATTTAACAAATTATCTTTTGACATAGAAATTTTGATGATAGAAATTTTGAAACTAAGAAGATTGATTAACTTTTAATTTCTTTTTATTTCAGGTGTGCTATCTCTCGTTCTATCGACGAGATGTCAGTACCAACCACACCACCCGGGTAGGTATGCATCAATAACATTATTACAAATATATCTAATTAATTATCTTTTAGATAAATATTTAAATCATATCATTCTATTTCAGTTTCGTTCGCTCAGTCCCCGGGTCCACCCACAAATGGCTACCGGTTGGGACATCCGCCATGGCAGTTCACTTCTCCTCGGAAAAGATCACCTGATGTTCAAACATATTATAGTGGACCTTATAACCAGCCCTATTCTTATAACCAAAACCCTTTTCAAGGTCAAATTCCATTTCAAGCACCGGGGCCTCAAAGCTTTCAGAACTACCCCCACAATTTTAACAGCCGATCTTCTGTTGACCTCATTAATACAGAAAGTAGAAATGTCCCGAATGATGGTAGACTTTTATCACAGTCAGCGTTTACGAGAATTTCCGAAACTCTAGGAGCGATCAATACAGTTGGTCATTATCTTATAGACATGGTGAACGAGAATGAGCGAAACGAATCCGATCCAAACTTGAAACAACTTCCACAGGCCCTTTATACTATAAGTAAAAATTTTCTTGGTAGAAACGTAACAGATAAAATAGCGCCTATTGTGAAGAAAGCACTACCAAAAGTCTTACCAGACGCTCCAATAACGAGGATAGCGACTGGCGATTTGAGTCAAAATGACGCCAAATCGTGCACAACACCTGAAGGAGAACAGGGTGTATGTGAAGATTTAAGTAATTGTCCACAATTACTCTTAAATCTTGTAAGTCTTCGGGAGTCTTTATGTTTTAAAGATTTATTTGTTCCTGGAGTGTGTTGTCCTCGAGATGCTGTAGTTTCTGCGATACCGGTTGTAGAGAAGCCAGTGAAAACTACCACCAGCAGTCCAACTTACTTAGTACCAGTAACAACTCAACGACCTGCACCAAAACCAACAACGAAAAAGCCTTCCGCAGTCCTAGTTCTAACGACAAAAAGACCTAAAACGACGACAACTGTCAAGCCAACTGCCATATCTACTGTTACAACAACACGAGTACCATCGACGACTAGTTACTATACTGTGGCTCCACCTTTCATTGGAAATTTCTCCAACATCGTAGATATTAATGGTAATTTTTATTGATGTTTTAAATCGAAATATTATTATAAGCCATACGTTCTCGTCTTAGTGGCCAGAGCGCTTCAAATCTCGCTACGTACGTATGTATTCGTATATTTTTTTCAACATCTTCTAAATAAATATTTTTTTCCCAAATGTACTTTAACTACTTTAAAAATACGAAAATATTTGCATCTAGAAATATTTTATATTTAGATTATTTAAACATTTAATATGTTCTAAATATCAAAATACCTAATTCCATTTCGTTGATTATTGATTTATATGAAATGCTACTTTAAATTATTTTAAATATTTATTTTCATTTTAATTAACGTACTTTTCTCATTAGCTCTTAATAGATAATAATTAAATTTCGCAATAAAAATCTTTTAATCCATCCATTTATACAGATTGTGGACAGAGAGAGGATGAAGGCGGGCGTATAGTGGGTGGTACGGAAGCGAAGCCCGGGGCCTGGCCGTGGATGGCGGCTATATACTTGCATGGGAACAACCGACGTGAATTCTGGTGTGGAGGGACCCTTGTGGACAAACGTCACGTGTTGACCGCCGCCCATTGCACAAGGGATTCGAAACAACGACCGTGGGTCTTTTATTATTGATGATCTTTTATGATTTTTATGCCTTCTGGTGCACCTCATATTGGGTAGGCAGGGAGAATGTTTTTTTTTTTTTTTTTTTGTTTATGGAATAGACGGCAAACGAGCGTACGGGTCACCTGGTGGTAAGTGATCACCGTCGCACACGGCCCCGATTAACTCCAGAGGAGCTACAGTTGCTGTCCTTTAAATTGGAAGGGCACCGGGGCCCGGCATTACCTAATGCGAAACGCAGTGGCCAAAGCCACTACTTAACGCCGGTTTTAAATGCCGGGGGTGGTAATAATCCGTTCGAGTCCCACGAGTGCCCATGCGTGTTGCCATTACTGGCAACGTGACTCTACCACACGTAAAAATATATTGTATTGTAAAATGTATTGTATAATGTATTAAGAAACTCCGTTACAAGCGCGCTAAACTCAATTTTAGAGACATTGAGTGTTAAGTTGAGGTATTTAAAGCCGCACTTTGTCTTGTTGATAACAAGCATTATATAACATATATTTTATTTTTTCCACTCAAATAAAATATTTTTATAAATGTTTTAAAAATATTTTGTAATCTTATTTAAATTGACACAAGTTTACGATTAGAATATATTATAAGCCATTTTAAAAATATTTTTATAAAATCTTAATTTATTTTTCCTACTGTAGGTATAGGATAACACATACACTACTTATAAATAATTTTAAAATAATAACAATGAAACGAATTATTTATAGGAATAAAATCCTTAGAAAAAAAAACACGCCTTAGGATAAATATCAAATTCACGACCATCGTATCAATTGCGGAGCTTACCTATGATAATTTAAAGTACAAAAATATCAAAATAAATCATTTTAATTTAACCAAACGTTTAATATTCGCCAGCTTCCCAGCCCGACAGTTCAGCGTACGTTTGGGAGACGTGGACCTCGCGAGGGAGGACGAGCCGTCTCGGCCAGTAACACTACGTGTGACAGCCGTACGCGCGCACGAAAAGTTCTCCAGAGTTGGATATTACAACGATATCGCTGTGCTCGTGCTATCTGGTTAGTACGGTTTTTGTTTCAATTTTGAGAGTAATCGTTTGGAATATATGATATTAAATATTGAACTGAATGTTTTCTTGTAAAATAATTTGATGTTTATTTTAATTTTTGGTAACTATCGCATCTTTTATGTAAACAGGAAAATCGTCAAGTTTATTTATCACTTTGTTCTTCACCTTGTTGTAGATTTTTTTTTTTCAGCTTTTCGCTGTACCCTGCATATGGTAGGGTAGGCAGAACAAAATTGGGAAACTAGTGTAAAGACACTGCCTGGTCACAAAATAAATATGTCACGTGTAATTTAAAAAAAAACGGTATAAGTAAGGTATAAAAAATACACAGATAGATATTGTCATTTTGAGATGATATCATGGGATTTTTTTAAGACAACAAAAATAAATTAATTAGCAACAATGTGACAGTTTCACAAATATACTTACTTTAAAAATGTTAACTTTACAGAAAACGTCAAAAGGTCAAAATATGTGATACCAATATGTTTACCACGAGGTGACCTCGCCCGACAACTCTTCGATGGCTCAGTGGCGACGGTGGTGGGATGGGGTACCACGAGATACGGGGGAGGCGAGAGCTCCCGTCAATTGGAAGCTAAGCTACCTGTTTGGAGGAACGAAGACTGTGATAGAGCATACTTCCAGCCAATTACGGATACTTTTTTGTGTGCTGGCTACCCTAGAGGCGGAATCGATGCTTGCCAGGTATGTCACTCACTCACTCAGCTTCACACTGTGTCCCGCACGAGGCAGGGTAGGCAGAGGGAACCCGGGAACCTAGTGTAAAGACACTCCGTTCCACTTCTGTTCCCCACTTTCCGCCGAATTTGGGGCATTGCGTGTTGAGTGGCGGAACTCAATGCCGCGCTTAGCCTTATTACCAGAGCGAACAAATGAAACATTAAATATTTAAATTGAAAATACTAAATATTTCATTTCCTCGACTGGGGATCGAACCCAGAACCTGTCGGCTACAGTCGCACTCTTGTGCCGCTGCGCCACGACAAGCCTCAAGTATGTTTTCATAAAATATTAACTATGAAATTATTGGTTTGTGTTGTTAAGGGTTCTTATAAGATTTATTAATTCTTTCCAATTATTACGTTCAATCATTACTTTAGTTAGTCGTATAAAAATATGTAATACATTTAAATACAACGTTAATGCTAAATATGTTTACTATAGACCTTTTATATTTTCAGGGGGACTCGGGTGGACCGCTCATGTTACTCGCCAATGGCCGCTGGACACAGATTGGCGTAGTTTCCTTCGGCAATAAATGCGGAGAGCCTGGCTACCCGGGTGTTTACACGCGAGTCACGCATTATCTGCCTTGGCTACAACAAAATGTTACTTAAACCTCTCAAAACCCTCTCTAACAAATTATTAAGTGTCTTTAACAAAGATTTTTTAAAATGTCATTAATTTATAAGTTTTTCACTGATGTAGCAAAAGTGGCAATGCCATACAAATTCGGTTAGTAATAAAATTTAAAAATACGTCCAATAAACATATTTCACCCTTGCTATACCCCTATTAAGCTATGATTTATCAACAATACTGGGAAGGAAAAATTTTGGGCGTCTTTTCAAAAGAAAGTTACTCGCGAAAAATCAGTTGTTAGTAATAAATTAAGAAGTGTTGTAGGGACCCTGTACTAATAATAAAAGTGATCCGACATTAAAGATAAATTAAAAACAAATTTAATAAGGATACAACAATGGTGTAACAGCTATATAAAATATTTTTTACACATTGAAATTATTTTATAATTTTAAATATTTAATAGAATTAAATAAGTACATAATTATATTTAAATTAAAAGCAATGAAAGTAATAAATGCTACTACGTAAGCGTTGCGTGTAGACAGCTCTACAATTAGTTAAAAAAATACTCGCTTCACATGTTTGATAATGTCAACCATAAATTTGAACGACTGCACGAAACTTATGTCACTGTAAACAATAGTTACCAAATAGTTAAAAAAAAAACGTTGATAAAATGAAAATAAATGTGCTCTTATCGATTTAATAGCTTATATTTTTATATTAATCTCTAAGATAATATTTGTTTTAGACAATTTTATTGATTTGTTTTTTTATTGAAAATAAAAACTTTTTGAGAATCATATTTATTACATTGGCGTCATATTAATAGTTATGTCTTGTTTATAATGGAGTAATTAATACTAATTAATTATTATATAAAATTAATTTTAATTAAATTATTTTATTTATATTTTCTATATCTGTAATATTTATCAAAAAAATATGTGTTTTTTTTGTTTCCTCTGTCTAGAAAAACCAAACCGCATTAGACACGTCATATTGATATTGCGTCTTAGATATTGATATTATACTTATTACATTCATTCTTGTATCGATTCAGTTCGGACCTAATAAAGGCGAAATAGCAAAATAACTAAAGCAAATTGATTATTGTAATTTTCTTATATTTCTAGATAATTCATTCAGGTTACCATAAGCTTACTCCGTAAAATATACTATAAATTGCCATGTTTTATATAAAATTAATATTTCGCTGTAACTTAACGTAGAATAAAAATAATTTATTACTTATAAAGGCAGACAAATTGTCTTCATGTAAATAAAAGTATTTTTTAGACAATATTACTTTTTATTTTCAATATTTCCTAAAATTTCCTTTTATTATGTCATAGCTTCACGCTTTGCCACATATAACAGGGTATGTCAAGATATCAAAACGTTAAGTAAAAGACACTTAATTTTTTTCTCTTTTACTTTGTCAAAGTAGAAATATTAAATAATCCATTACACCTCATCGGGGTTCTTTCATCATTGTGATTAAAATCAGATACCGTCCTAATTAGCGATGATGGTCTCATTCATATAAATTTGTTCGACGTTATTTCGTCCCCCGTAATTTATTGTTATATTTATTATACACTGATAGAATATCTCGGAACGCCATAATCAAAGAACCATAAATTCAGTTTGCCTGTCAAACGTAATCTGCTTTAACACAATTAAGTTCATAATGTAAGATATTCTTTGAATTCTTGCATGAATTTTACTATAGAAGTTAGTCATTTTAACTTCATCATCATCATCATCAGCTTCACGCTGTATCCCGCACTTGGCAGGGTAGGCAGAGGGAACGGAAGTGAAACCTAGTGTTATGACACTCCGTTCCACTTCCGTTCCCCACTTTCCGCCGAATTTAAGGCATTGCGTGTTGAGTGGCGGAACTCAACGCCGCGCTTTGCCTTATTACCAGAGCGAAGAAATGAAACATTAAATATTTAAATTGAAAATATTAAATATTTCATTTCCCCGACTGAGGATCGAACCCAGAACCTGTCGGTTACAGTCACACTCTTGTGCCGCTGCGCCACGACAGGCCACACCTTTTAGTCATTTTAACCCTTATTGATATGTTATAATTAGATTTTTTTATCATGACAATTGGATAAAGAAATAGAAATAATAAAATTTTGTGTGAAGGTAATGTTTTGCGTTATCTGTTCACTATATTCCTCATTCATTTAAGAAATTCTACAAATTATTTATGTACATTCTATTTAAGAACTTTGATATCATTACTACTAATAAAATAAAATTTAATATTTAATTTGTAACAATATTTCATTCACTATTTTATATTAACATTCGAGTCTAAATACCTTCTAAAGGTAAATTTTATATATTGATGAATGAAAAAAATACCAAAACCTTTATTATATTTATAACAACTTTTTTATCTTATTATAGTACATTAATACTAAGGTGGTAAACGACAGGTTGCGGGTTTGATCCCCACTCGAGGAAATGAAAAATTAACATTTTCAAATTAAATATTTAATGTTTTATTTCTTCAATCTCTAATAACAAGGCAAAACGTAGCGTTGAGCTTCGTCAGGCAACACGAAATGCCTAAAATTCGGCGGACGGTAGGAAACGGAATTGGAACGGAGTATCTTAACACTAGATTCCCAAGTTCCCTCTGCCAACCCTGCCGTGTGCGAGATACAGCGATATTTTGAGTCACAAAGGGTGTTTCTGGACTTAGATTTTACAATGGAAACAACAAGTTTTTTGAAGTTAATATGGTTTATTAATACTAAGGTAATTAAAAAAATCATATTAAAAAAGACCTTATATTATGTTATAACGGATGTGTCTGTACCTAGAATTTTTCATGTCCTTAAGCGCAATCGCAATGAAGGGTTGCAGGTGAGCCAATCACACTGATTGACGCAAATAGATGGGAATATTGATCGTCAACTGAAAGATATTTTAATAACTTGATGGAAAAAAAACAAGTTTTGTATTTATTAATTTTTTCTTTTTTTTTTCTCAGCTTCACGCTGTATTCCGCACATGGCAGGGTAGGCAGAGGAAAATTGGGAACCTAGTGTTAAGACACTCTGTTCCACTTCCGTTCCCCATCTTCCGCCGAATTTGATGCATTGCGTGTTGAGTGGCGGAATTCAACGCTATGCTTTACATTGTGCCAGAGCGAAGAAATGAAAACATTATACATTTAAATTTTAAATGTTAAATATTTCATTTTCTCGAGTGGGGATCAAACTCACAATCCGTCGATTACAGTCACACGCTTGTGCCGCTGCGCCACGATAGGCGTCATTTTTTTAAATAATATGGTTTATTAATACTAAGGTAATAAAAAAAATGTATTAAAAACTTATTTTGACTTAAAACGGATGTGTCTGTACCTAGAATTTTTCACGTCCTCAAGCGCAATCGCAATGAGGGGTTGCAGGTGAGCCAATCATATTAATTGACGCAAATAGATGGCAATATTGATCGTCGACTGAAAGTTATTGAAACTACCGTGATTTACTACAGTTATGCCATATGCCGTTAATAATACACTATATTATTTTAATATATGTTGGATCAACGTATTATTATTCTTATTAAACATTTTACGTTATATTTGTCGAAGTTAGAATACATTAAATGCATTAAATAATGTACATGAAATTTACCTAAAATTTCAGGAATTTTTATATAGACGTGATATATTTTTGAACTTTCCATTTGTTTAAAACTACTTTGTTAAACTTTTACTAAAGTTATTTAATTCATGTTAAATAACTTTAATAAAAGTTCATGCTACTTATATATATTTTTATCATTTCTAAACTTCATTGCATAGACTACAATGTCAAAATAACTTTGAAGTTGACATATGAAAGTGACATTTTAAGAATGACGTGATGTGTAAAAAACAAAGTTTTCACAATTTTAATTTAATACAATTAATAATCAATTGATAAGTTAAAAGTTATCTTTATAAAGAGAAAATTAGTTAAAAAATAACTAATAATAGATTATTGTTTATACGTGAAGTATACGCATGCATGATGAAATACTCAACTTCACCTACTCCTTCTACTTCCTCGAATTACCCAAGGAGTACTTCTCCTCTACCAGCCCCAGCCAACTATCAGCCCACCACAGCTAGTGCTGCAGTTAAACGTTACAAATATCTTCGAAGATTATTTAAATTTAATCAAATGGACTTTGAATTTGCAGCTTGGCAAATGGTGTATCTTTTTGTTTCACCACAAAAAGTGTTTAGAAATTTTAACTATAGGAAACGTAAGTCAAGTTTTTTCAAAAATCACATGTTATTATCTTGAAATCTGTCATGGCGAAGGGGCACAAGTGGACTATTGCAATAACTAATGATTATAGGTTTGACCCCAACTCAGGGAATTGAAACATTTAATATTAATATTTCCTCACTCTGGTAATAAAGCATAGAGTTGAGTTCTGCCATTGAACATGCAATCCCTTTGCCTACCCTGCCTTGAGGAATACAGCATAATGCTAAAAAATATATATTTTTTATTATTTATTAATTTAAACAAACTAAAATAATGTACTAGTGATTACAATCATAATGGTTGCGATATGGGACCACTTGGAATAATTTATTTGCATTTTCCCAATCTGATTATTTTACCAGATTACAGAATAATTATTACAGACTACAAAAAAAACACAATTCAAGCAGAAAATGTTTGTGTGATATAAGAGATATTTATGGAAAAAAGTTGGTAGACTTACCATAACTGTTGTGTATGTGATAAGAATTATTTAACAAAACCCTTTTATAATTTGATTTTTCTAACATCTTTCTTTTTTTAAATATTTAAACATTTTTTCAGATACTAAATCACAATTTGCAAGAGATGATCCTGCTTTCTTAGTTCTCTTAAGTGTATGGCTGTTCTGTAAGTAACTAATCACATTGTATACTTTAATATAATAAAAATATATATATTTTATGGAAGCCTGGAAAAGTCTCTAACTGTAAACTTGATAGTTATGCAATAAATTCCAAATTGGGGGATTGAAATATTTTTATTTCTGTACTTTGGTAAAAAACAATGGCAAAAAGATGTCCCCATAATTTAGGCGTGAGTGGAAAAGTGTCTTAATACTAGGCTCTGTCTACCCTGTTGTAAATGGATACAGAGTAAATAAATGAAAATAAAAAACATCATATGAATGTATGTAATATATAATTATATGTAGGTATATAATTTATTATAATAAGTTAGATTTTCTTGTTTATTACACATATTAAATAACATAATTTTAACTCAATGAATTGCATTGATTTTTTATATATATTTGCCACCTTGGCCTCATGGTATTGTAAAGTGTTCGAAATGCCAGGTTTTCAATAATAATTTGGTTAAAATTATTTCATTTAAAATATATAATGTATTTTATTTATGTTTTCAGTATCATCAGTATGCTTCGCTTTAGCTATGGGATTAAGCTGGACGAAACTATTATTATTTGTACTTTTTGTCGTATTTGTGGACTTTATTGGAGCTGGGATTTTGGTCTCCACAATATTTTGGTATGAATTTGTTTTATTTATGTTGAATAAAGTGTATACTGTTAGAGACATCTATTTTATATATTAAAATTAACATTTTATTGTGTAAATAGCAATTATTACTTTCATTGTGAAGATTTGTTTATAATATAATTATATTTTTATTGCATTTGTTTATATATTACATATAATATTGGGCTTGCAAAATTTATAACACCTTTCCCCGAGTGGTGATCAATTTCACCAACACATTAACATTATGTCCTTTTTAACAAATATTTTATTATTTTGCTTATACTTTCATTATTGTATAATATAATACTTTGACTACAATTTATGTAAAAATTGTGCATATTTTGCCTGTAATATAATAATAAAGGAAAGCAGGCAAAACAACAATTGAGTTGCTAGTTTAACAATAAAAATAATATGTATTTCAGGTATGTAAGCAATAAATACTTAGCGGTAGACGGAGCTGGTGGGGACGTGGAATGGGGATATGCCTTTGATGTGCACATTAACGCGTTCTTCCCACCGCTGTCTTTGTTGCACTTCTTCCAGATTATTATATTTAATAGTAAGTAATATACTTATATGTTGACTTAAACAATGAAATATATGGTTTCAATTGAAAAATGAGAATGGAAGTGTCTTAATCGAATCCATCTTAAGTCTAGGTTCCCAAGTTACCCTCTACTTACCCTTCCATGTGTGGGAGATAGCATGATGCAGAGAGAAAACAATAAAAAAAATAAACAATATATTTATATATCATGTTACTAAACTAGTCATAAATATTTAATTCTAATTTAATTTTAATTAAATTCTAATTTCTAATTAAGTTAATAAATAATGAATAAATATAACTTTTTTTCAGATCTGAATTTCTTATCATGCTTTGTGGCGAACACATTTTGGCTGGCGTCCATCATATATTATATGTACATCTCATTCTTGGGATACAGTAGTGAGTATATCTAAATATCAATAAATAGAAATTAAAAAAATTATAAACATTGGGTTTCCAGGGTTTCCACAAACTAATTTGTTATATGTGGGATACAGTGTGAAAATAAAGAAATAATAATAATGGTGAATATAATATTAAATTTAAAAAGTGTATAATGCTTTTTTAACTTAGCAGGATTTGAACAAGCGCCTCTTGTAAACCGTCCAAGAGTTCTGACCAAATGAGCCATACGTTCCCATCAAGCTACATTGAAATTCTTATACGCTTGTTACAACTTATTTATGTTGTTAGCATCTCTGTTAGGACGATTTTTACAAATTTGCGCTATACAAAGACAATTCGTTAGAATTATCATTTGGCAAGAGACAATGCTATTTATATTTAACATTCTTACTATTTTTTAAAGTGTTATTTCACACTTAGGAAAGAAAATACAAAGTTTAAATTTAATCCTTTTTTTTTTTAAATCCTTATTTATTTTATATATATTTTTAACTGCCGACGCAAAAATTTGTGTTTAGTCTTTCTGTGTCACCATAGCTCATAAACAAGTGAACCAATTCAAGTGGCTTTTTTTTTATAGAAAATCTTGTTTCTTTATTGTAGTTTTTAGCTATGTTTTATGAAAATCGGTCAAGCAATTTGAAATATGCAGTTTAATTTGGGTTTTTATTTTAAATTTCAATTCTCATTCACAGATTTACCAATGATCAAAAACGCAAGAGCGTTTCTCTTCCCACTACCAGGTTTAGTGCTTTTATATTTTGGCACTTTGATTGCTGGTTGGAACTTAAGCAATATGTTAATGGACTTCTATAAATATAGAATTCTTTAATAGAAATGTTTTAAATGTTGTATAATAACATGTAAATTTTCTCAAGCATTTAGTTTTTTTTTATATTTATGACTTTTTTTTAGTTTTTCATTGTTACTTTCTAATATATATTTGTGTATTTTTAAATTTTCTTTTAAATTGATTGTGTTAACTTGAGTGTTGAAATAAATAATTTCTTCCACTTATCACAATATTTGAAATTATTATCAGAAATCTCTGCTACATATGGAAAACACTAAAAAAACTAAAATAAAAAATAATAATGAATTAATATATGTAATTATATAAGATATAAATAATATATTGTAAAAAATGGAAAATGGAAATGTGTCAATAGGTATGGAGAGTCTAAACATTAGGGTCCCAAGTCACTGAAAAAAAAAAAAAGAAAAAAAAATGGATTTGTTTAAGAATCGTAAGGATATTTCTCACATGTAGAAAATTAGCAGTTTGTTTAAAAAAAAGTAATAATTAAGATTAAATATAATTTACAAACATGATTTACGGGATTAATATTTATATATTTAATATGTTAATTATATTAAATACACAACAAATTGATAATTATTTTTATGTCCGTGTTGAATTATTTTTATTATTAAATTTAAATAATAAAATATGAAAGGTTTATAAATAAATTGGCTTTGGGATAATTGGGTCGCCATTTTGGTATTTTTATCTGTAAATTTTAACTTTCCTGATATTCATTACACAAATACGTGTCATGGCCGCAATAATAAAATAAATGGAGGATTTTCTTTCCTTATAGATTTAATTGTCTTGAATAAATACGAGGCTATTGCTTGAGAATGTTAATGTGTAGTAATTATTTGTATATAATAATAATGATCAGTATGTAATATTCCACTTGTACATGTAACCCGACTGATACAGTGTCATTTATATTTAATGAAATAAATTAATTTTTAAATTGCTGATTTTGTCTTTTATTTAGTTATCTGAATGTTAATGGAAATCTGTACATATAATAGAAATAAAAAAAATGTAAGTTTTAATTTAAAAAGAATAAATTAGATTTATTTTCACGACTTTTAACTTTTTTTCATATATAATATAATAGGCATTAAGTACATAATTTAAAGTTTACCGTACGATTTAAGTACTCGTCTTTATATGGGAAATGCAACAGAGTGTCTATCACTAGGTTCCCAAGGTTCCTCGGCCAACCCTATCATGTGCGGGATGCAGCGTGAAGCTGTGTGAGCGAGTTTTAATTTAGTTTAGATCACGTTATTATTTAATATAATTGTTTGTTGAGTCAACCCAAACAATTAATTTTAAACCATTTGTCTATGCGATTGTCCACACTCTTATCTATCAAATGGCAGAAGTAATTTTAAATACAGTACTGCAGCATAGTATTTAAAAACAAAATAATTTACATTTTGTGTTTGATTTATTTCATTAATTATTGAATTAATTTTCATAAATTAACAAAGTTATATAAATATATATTATGTTTAACGTAAGCCCCCCAAAATCCAACCACACGTCCGGATCGACCACCTGATCACGTGGGGGGCGGACACAAGATGCGAAATTACTGGCGTGGCCAACGTGGCACTGGTAACCCATTTAACCATGGAGCCATTTAATATTGATAAACGTATAGAGTCGCTGCCCGGGGGTGAGCGCCGGGGCACGTCTGGAGCTGACGCTGGACGTGTCAGCATGCAAGCCGTCAGTGGCTCTTTGCTGAACAGGCGGGCAAGAGTCGGGGAACCCGAAGGGATCACAGCCGAACAACGGGGTGGGGTGGGAACAGGTGATACTTTGCAAAGTGGAGCTTCAATGCTCGTTAATAACTTTGCCGGCTCATCAGTAGAGACCATACAAGAACTTAAAGACGATAAGAGGCGAAAATGTTCAAAAGAGGAAGAGAGGGAGTTAATGTACTGTTTTTACAAAGCACAAAGTCAGGGACCCGGTTACATAAATAGATTATTCACATTATTTAGAGATAGAAACCCTTCCAATCCAAAGATTTTTAAATTTAACGGCAATACCCTTGCAACCCAGGCGCGCAGGATAATTAAACAAAACATTGTATCTCAAGAACTACTGAACCGTATAAAGGATGAAGCTGAACGAACGGTGATAGAAAATGCAGACCTGACGAGTGACGTTACAGAATTAAATTTACCAATAGCAGAAACAAACAACCATATACAACCTAACCTACACACAAACACGGAACACGAAGTTCATACGAATACACAATTACCGCTCGAACATATGGATGGCACTGATCAACTCACTAGAGAAATAGTAGTCACTGAAGACCAAGATCCATTAATATTAAACTTTTTGCAGGTATTGGCAGAAACAAGGGAGATTCCCATAGAGAGTAGACTCTTTTTGCCCAAAGCTAAAATTAACAAATATTTCTTACAAAACCTACATAAACTTAATAATTATTTACCGAATATATTAGTTACAACTGAAACATTGAAGGAATTAAATAACGTAATATATGCTGCTGCCAAAATATTGATAGTTACAAATGACCAAACACCTTTCAAACCTAAAAATATAGTAAAAAGAATATCAGATCCACCTTGGAAGAGAAGAATCAAGGGAAGAATAGAGAAAAATAGAAAAGAATTAGGACAACTTTTAGAAATAGGTAGAGGCGTAAATACAAGTAGAATGCTAAATATAAAAACTAAACTATACAGCAAACACAATATAAGAAATGATAATGATCGAAACAACATAGTAGAGATTCTGAAGCAAAAAGTCAAAGCTCTTGCTGCTAGAGTAAAAAGATATGAAGACATGAATAATAGAAAAGAACAAAATAAGTTGTTCAATGAAAATGAGCACAGATTATATAGAAGCTTAGGAAATAAAAATACCTCTAATGATATTAAACTACCTAGTAGAGACAATGTGGAAGAATTTTGGAAGTCTATACTATCTAAATCCATAAAATATAACAAAGAGGCAAAATGGATAGAGAAAATAGAAAGTACAACAGAAAGAGTAAACACAGAGGACCCACAAGAGATAGCAGAGGAAGAAGTAAAGTTAGCAATTTTGAAATTGAAAAACTGGAAAACTCCGGGAATAGACAGAATACAAAATTATTACCTAAAATATCTTACAAGTACGCATAAATATTTAGCATCAATATTCACAAACGTTATAGCAGGCAGGGAACAGTTACAAGAATGGTTTACAACAGGGCAGGTTATTTTAATTCCAAAAAACGAACATACAGAAAACCCAAAAAATTGGAGGCCAATAGCTTGTTTTTCTGTTAGCATTTACAAATTGGTAACTTCTGTATTAGCTAATCTGCTCTACAATCATTGTCAGGAGAACAACATTATGGCGATAGAACAGAGAGGATGCCGACGCGGAGTTCGCGGGTGTAAAGACTATCTCATGATCAACAAGGCAGTTCTAGAGGATGCACATCTGTCCCAGAAGAAATTGAGCATGGCGTGGATTGATTATCAAAAGGCGTTTGATAGCGTGTCTCACGAATGGCTTCTGAAAGTCCTTGATATTTATAAATGTCCACCCATGATCAAGACCTTTCTTAAAATTGTTATGCCAGCATGGAAAGTCGTTATGACTGCCCGAGGAACTAATGGATCATTAACCACTGAACCGATTCATATCAAGCGCGGCATATTTCAAGGGGACTCGCTATCGTCGTTGTTATTTTGTCTGGCAATTAATCCGGTTTCATTCATCTTAAATAAATACAAATCAAAAGGATACAAACTCAAAGATAGCTTCTGGGTAAACCACTTATTGTACATGGACGACTTAAAAATATATGCAAATAAAAAAATAAATTAGAAGTCTTATTAGATAGTATAGAAATATTCACAAACGACATAGGTATGAATTTCGGCATGGATAAATGTAATACTATACAAGTATACACATTAAAGCAGGACATAGAAATAAAACTATAGGTGAAGGACACGTACTACTGAGCGGAGATACATTTGAACAGTTAGGAATAGGAAGGACATATAAATATTTAGGAATACATGAATCAGGAAAAATAGAACACAGTCAGATTAGAGAACAGGTTACAAAGGAATATTTCAAGAGAACTAAAAAGTTACTAAACACGCATTTAAATTCAAGAAATATAATAAAAGGTATTAATACCTACGCAATTCCAGTTTTACTTTACTCATTTGGAATAATTAATTACAAGAATAGAGATTTAAAGGCAATAGACATAAAAACAAGAAAATTATTATCAATAAATAAAGCACAACAACAGAAAGCGGATGTAGAAAGAGTGTACTTACCTATATCGGAAGGAGGTAGAGGATTAATAAACGTAGAAAATATGTACAATACACAGATACTTAAATATAAAACATATTTAGAAAAGGAGACTGACGATTTAATCAAAGTTATAGTTCAACACGATAAAAATAGAGATAAATTTTCAATAGTAAAAGACGCACAAGAAATAGAAAAACAACTAGGGCTACCACAAAACAGTACATACACAAATAATGACATTCAACAAGCAATACTCAAAAAGCAGAAGGGTAAATGGAGAAGTAAGCAACTACACGGGCAATTCCCTAAAGCAGTTTTAGATCAGGCCAATATAGATAAAGAAGGTTCATTTAAATGGATAAAGAAGCAACAAATATCACCCTCCGTAGAGTCCACAGTATTTGCCATCCAAGACCAGGCTGTTGTGATGCGACAACATCAACGTGATATACTAAAGTTGGATGTGGACGGCAAATGTCGCCTATGTGCTAACAAGGATGAGACGACGCAACATATCATCTCAGGTTGCGAGAATTTAGCAGGGGCGTATTACGTAAAACGACATAACAGTCTGGTCCAGTATATGCACTGGTGCTTGGCAAAAAAACATAACTTTGAGGTGTCGAATCTTTGGTGGAAAGAAACCCTTCTAGAACCGCAGGTAAAGGAAAATAATGAAGCTAAAATCATGTGGGAGGTACCAATTCAAACAGACGTAACAGTAACACACAATAGACCTGATTTAATTTACATTGACAAAATAAATAATAAGACTTACCTTATAGATGTATCAGTACCGTCCGACTATAACATAGGAGCAAAGGAAATAGAAAAATTAAGTAAATACCACCTTTTAAAAACTGAGATTCGGCGCCTCTGGAACACGCACAGCACAGTGATCCCAATTATAATAGGTGCCACAGGAATAATAAGTAAAAGCTTACATAGGTATAGACGAACTTAACTTAACAATAGATATAACAATCCTTCAGAAACAAGCAGCCTTTCACACAACTACCATTCTTAGTAAGGTATTGGGAGACACTGTGTTTGTGAATCATACATCAGTCACACCTCAACCAAAATCAGACGCACAAAACACACAGCAAACATCACATGCAATAGACGTACATCGTTCATCTTCTAGGCTACGCACTCAAAAGTTACATACTCATACATCACCAAAAAACAGTACAATAAATACACGTAGAAGAAGAAGGAGGTAGGAGATTGTATATCCTTTTTCCTAAAGGTCTTAGGACGGGATATGCAGATATTCCGACAAACAGTCGAGTCTCGGTATGCCGAAAACGATAATAATAATAAAAAACCTTTTTTATTGGTATTTGGCCATTGGTAACAACAGCCAATAATATGTGGCTGTTGTTACCAATGGAGTCTTCTATAGATATTGTCTATAGAACAATAATATTGAATGATTAGCAAGTAAATAATTACTATGCAAAGCCACGAGTTGGAATACATTTTGAAAAAATATTTAATTGATTAAATTTGTAAGCATTATTATATACACGAAATAAAGGTATTGCTCTACTCTACTTAGCTTCACGCTGTATTCCGCACATGGCAGGGTAGACAGAGGGAACTTGTTTCCCACTTTCATATTTGATAAATTAATTTCTTCTCTCTGGTTCAAACTGCGGCGTTGAACACTTCGAAAAGTCGGGAAAAGTGAGGAACGAAGGTATCTTAGTTAGAATGGAGTGCCATCTCTCCTCTGCCTACCGTATAGTGTGAAGATAAAAGGAAAAACTTAACAAGCTAGTAACATAGTTTATTAATCAATTATTGTAAGTTTATGTAAAATACTTAATCTGAGTGCATTCTTTCTTAATCTATTTCAATAAATAAAAAAAAACAATAAAATTCATATTAAATTTATTGATTTCCTTTACATTCTTATTTCATAAATATTAATGTATAAATACAGATCATAAATACTAATCGTCATCTAAAACAATGACCACATCTGATGAAATAGGATTTGGTCTTACATCGTTCTTCGCCTCCGGCTTCCTTCCTTGAACTAACGGCTGCTTTGCGGTAGATGTTTTAGTTATTGTGAGGGAAGAAGGAAGTCTACTTATTGAAGCGTTAATCTCTTGTGGGATAGCTTTAGATGGGGGTTGAGCCTTATATCTCTCAGCTAATAGCTTCTCCTGTAGTGTTTTAGCAGGAATGGCCTGCTTGTGAGACGCGGGCGCTTTTGAAGTAGCAGAGGCTGATGAGCTTGACAAGTTCATGTGAGCTTTAGGAGCAAATGTCAATGGATTCATATGCTTGCTAGAATTTCCAAAAGATGAGAGACTCGCTGTCATCGACGCCGGCAACGAAGACAATACTGTCCCCATGCTAGGAGTAAGCGGGGTAGATGTTGATTTCTGAAGACTAGTTATAACAGGTGTGGGTGCTGCCTTCGTCGTTGTTGGTAAAGATATTGGATACGATTTTGGCTTTACCTGAGGAACTCCACTTGATAAAGACCTTTTCATGGGTTTTGGCCCACGTTTTTTCTTTTGTTGCATCATACTACCATACGACGAATAATTCTCTAAATATTGCCGGTAGATTTCAGCCTGAAATGAATTTTGATATGAAGACTGAAAAGTCGACTGCAACGTATTCTGGAGTGATGCGTAGCTGGCTAGAGCGCTCATGTTGCCGATGTACGATAATGCTTGTTGAGTGAGCAAAGGATCGCTTAAATAGTTAGGCAAATAGTCCTGGAATGACAACTCTGGTAACTTAGGCAAAACCGACGACGATGAAGGTAATGCCGTCTGCGATTGTGGTTTAGAATCTGATTTCGTCTGAACCACCGTAGTTGGAACTGGCTTCAAACGATTTTCAGATGTTTCAATCGACTTTAGGTTTTGTTTCTTTGGTAAAGCTTGAGTTTTATCAATTGCCACTTGTGTTGCTTGATGCTTTAACGACTGACTATATTTCAAGCTAAGTTCAACTAAATTCATATTTTCTGTAACAGGAGTTGTTATAATAAGCTTGTATGCATCTACTAGTAAATTGAGTAGTTGTTTCGAATTCGGTTGTTTTTGTACTTTGCCATACGCTTTGTAAATATCAAACATTAGACTCTTCAGAGCTTGTCTCTCCACTTCGTTACTTTTTAAGTCAGCCTGCTGACTGAATCTGAAGACCTGTCCCTTTAAAGATTGTACTGATAATGAAAAAGCTTGCTGTGCCAAATCCTCTCTATCAGAATCGCGCAAATATTTTTTATCCTTTTCTGGATTTTTTCGCAAATGTAAGCTTAAATCTAATAAAGTTTTATGGTCGTCTATCTCCTTTAATATTTCTAAAGTAAGCAACACTGAGCGATTCATATGAGCTGCGAAACCTCCGGGCTTCTCTACGTCGGTAGAACGAAAACGCCAAATATTACTAAAAAAATTTTTAGGTTTCCGTTCACTAAACAACCCCGACATCTTTTGACCTGATCTTGAAACAAAAGTAGACAACATTAAGTCTCTACATTTTTCAATATTTTTGCCTTTCTTTGAATAAAAATGATAATGTGCGAGTCTGTATAAAGCTTTATAGTGAGGTGTATAACGACTAGCACATTCTTCAAGTGCATCGAGACAATCAGAAACTATTTTATTTATTTGTTCTTCTGTTATATCTTCTGAAGATTTACTCGAAATATCTGAGTTTGCGTTGGAATCGCTAGATGTGTCTGAAGAGGACTCACTAGATCCTGACGAAGACGACGATGTGGAAGACCTAGAACTCTCATCCTGTTTATCAATATTTACATCACTGCTTTCAGTAACTGTTTCTTTTTGCTGTTCTTCTGCACAATCCACTGCTTTACTTATCTGTTCATTTGAAGGCAACGACGGTTCAGGATTACGATCTGTAATTACATTTTCATTTTCTTTCATATCTTTAATCTCAATTAAGGGCATCATTGTAGAATCTTTGTGGGTTTCAGTATCGTACGAAGCTGATCGTTTCTTTTTTAGTGCTGCTTCTGTCTTTAATCGTTTTGCTTCTTGATTGTCTTTTTCACCTGCGTCGCTAATAGAACGTTTTAATATATTAGCGGCTTGAAAAGACGAATGTGCTTCTGATTTTGTTTCATTTTCACTTTCATCATTACATTTTTTTACTTTTTTTTTGAAGGGTCCTTGTTGCCATTCTTCCAAACATCTAATAAACACTTTGCCTACCGATGCAGAAATCCGTTTGTTTTCATGCTGTTCAATATATTTAAGAATAGAAGCATGTATTCTGTAGTGAAGCTCTAAAACCTCTATACTGAGGTGTGGTGGAGTATTATAACTTATTTTTGTTGGATATATAGCACCTGCTTCTTGTAAACTTTTAACGCCTTGCATGTAAAAAGTAAGATAAACTGAAGGAGCCTCATTTCTCTTCTCAGCTACCTTGCCTAAAGTATAATATAACAACCAATTATCAGATTTGTCGGAATCGGTACTACTATTCAGGCGTTCTACAACATTTAAGCAATTATTAGTTATACGCAAACATTCCTCCTTTTGTTTTTCTAACGTTCTAAATTCTTCCATACTAAGAGATTCGCTGGCCTGTTTCAATAATCTCGAACAAAATGAGTGTACGTGATATACAAATGTCCCATATTCAACCCATAGGTAAGAAACCCTAGGATTTAAGTTTACCGATCGCTTGAAACATCGCATAGTGGACTTTGCAATATTCAAAAAATCTGCTTCACCATCAAAATTTTTATATAGTTTAAGAGCATTATCTATAATAGATGCTTTAGCTAGAGCTATTTCAGCCCAAGATAAAAATCTATCATTGTTAATTACTACATCCATTATATTATATTTAATTGCCAATTCATTATCTTTCTTTTTAAAATAATAATCACCCAAAAAGAAGTATATGTCTCTCATTTTATATGGTAACAATGGAGGGACCGATGGTAATTTATCTTCTACACAGTTTATATATTTTTCAGTTTCTGTGACATATTTTTCAGGGTTATACTCTGTTGGCAACAAAGTCAAGATGCGATGAAATAATGTCTCTGTATCGCTTGAAATGGCAGACACATTACCAATCAATGCAGGCATATCTGTAGGTCGAAATATTTCGTAAATCTGTTGAGCTCTCTTCCAGTCTAAAGTGTGTGAAGTAGCTTTGTGATCTGCGACTTTGGATTTGGCCTTTTTTGCAAGATGTCCGTAAAGACAAAAAACACACTGTTCCAAACATCGATTTATTTGATGTAAAGATTTAGCAAGAATTGGAGACCGAAGACGGGGAACTACATTGTCAAGAATAAAATAGAGTAGCTTTCCTTCTGAATGGCAACACCAAGTTTTGTCACCTAATTCTTCATGAGCAGTAAATAAAATTTGTAAAGGAATTGGTACTTCATCACATGCAACAGTATTTTTGTTTCCAATTGACCTGTCACTGCCTTCAGTCCTTTTATTCTTTTTTTCATCTTCTTCTCTTTGTAAAATATAATGAAGTATAATCCATGGGGCAATAGTATCAAATGGTAGGGTAGATGAACTGGTTTCTATTTGATGACTGGCTATTTTGATTAGATTATTAATTCCCTGGCTCAGTTCACTTCTTGATACCATATCCAGAGACGATATTCCCTCAGTATCTAGAATGTGTTCTATACAACTTAATATTTTATTAATGGCCTTAGACCATTTCTCATTTTCTTTTGTAATTGATATTGTTATGAAATATATTTCAAGTGACTCATGCAAACATATGAATGCCCACTTTAGACACAAATCAACCTTGTTTAATGCCCAGAAACTTTCTACTATTAGACATACTTGAGCTGCAAAATCTAAAGACATTTTCTCATCTTGCTTTGTGGCTACCTCCTTGCATTGTTCAAAATATTCCATGAGAATAGACAGTAGTTCCTCATAATTATTCTGGCTGTACAAGTCCTTAACAACTGCTAGTTTTGTGTTTCTTTGTAAAGAATTGATATCTTTTAAAATTACGCTCTCTTGAATATTTGGTTTATATGTAAAGTTAACAAGATTAAGACAGTAAGTGTTCTTGTGTTCGCCCATTGCATTAAACTCTTCCAGTAGTTGATATAGACTTTCAAGCATATAATCATCACACTTATTCACTTGATGTATGTGTGATTTAAGCCACAATGATCGTAGCACCATTTCTAAGCAATCAGTACCAGAAAAAATATCAGGCTTCTGAGTTACTATTATTTCTATAGATTCTACAGTAATTAATTCACTTGTGGGTTCTATATCAGATGTTGAATTCAACTTTTCATTGACCATAAATTCTTGTGCCAACAAATTAACATTTACAAAGTGTATTAAATTGTCATGATTATCATCAGTGCATGCTGGGATGTCAATATGTATATTGTAGCAGTTATTTGCTTCCACATACACTTCAGACAGACCTTCCGGCCATTTTAATCTATATTTCTTGCTCAAAATACTAAGATACTCATTTAATAAATCAATAATATCTTTTGTTTTTTCTATATGTTTGTCTAAAAATAATTTAACATCATTTTCTTCAGTGTTTTTGCCGAAATATTCCTCATTTTCAGGTTCATTTACCTTCTCATCAAAAAACATTTCTAAATTTGCTGCATCTAGGGATGTCTCTTCAATTTGCTTTTTGTTCTGTGACTCCAGCATTAAATCAAGAGGTACTAATTTATAAAGGCTATCATAAAGAGTTTCCTGATTGTCTAGTTTTTTTCTACCCGATTTACGTCTATTACACCATTCCCATCTTTCTAGAGCTGTTATGGCGCTACCTCTCCGTCTCACAGAAGCTTTTTCACTGTCAGCCACACTTTCCTCAACAAGTTCATTTTTTTCTTCAAATACTTCTTCTTTATTCACTACTATTTCTATGTGTGAGGCATGACTAAAACCCTTTTCAGTTATATATTGATGCATGTGAACTAATGATTCACCTACACATTTCCAATTATATTTTTTAATTGGCTTTTCTAATTTTAATTTTGGGATAGTAGTTTTGATTTGTTCATCTCTTTGTTGTTGTGCTGATATTTCTTGAATTTCTTCAGCTTCCTTTATTAATTTTTCAGCTACACACTCATCTATTGGTTCATCATCAGCTTCATTCCAAGTATAAATGGGATTAATATATGACATATACTCTCTCATATGTCTATAAACAGTGTAAATGTATCTTCTATAAACAAGTCCCCTCATATAACCAGGGTCAAGTTGCAAAGCATCATGGATTGCAGCTATACAGTGCTCCTTATATTTCAGGCCCAGTAAAAGAATAATCATTTTATCCAAACAGGGCCAGTGACGGGGATTTCTTTCAACTCCTCGTTGAAATGCATATAAAGCCATTTCATAATTTTTTGCCTGCATACTTACCTCTCCTAGACGATGCCAGAGTGTAATATCAGTTTCGTCAAGTTCAGACGCCGAGGTGTAAGATTTTATTGCTTCATCTAATTCTCCAACACTGTGTAGCATAGACGCAAGATTTTTATAACACAAATATTTTAAATTGAATAAGGACCGTGAAACTTGCTCGTCCGTAGATTTTGGTTTTTGTACATCAAATAACAGTTCAGTGCTTAGTAAATCTTTCAAAAGTTGTGTAGCTTCAGCGACGTTCCCCTTTCTTTGCAAGTCCAAAGCTCTTGCATACTCTTGAAAAGCTATTTGTTCTAGTGCCTCTTTATAGAACTCTTCTTCCGATCCGCTTTCTTCCGACTCAATATTGATTGTCGCTATCTTAATCATTTTCGTTATTTTGTTTATTTATAACACAATATGTAGGAATAATAAGTTCTTTAAAAAGCGTCCGGCACATTTAATCACAAACACTCCATATTGACAGCTGGCATAAAAATAAATGTCAAAGTATAACATAAGTAATAATAATCCGTAAATCCGCACAATTAATAGTAAAATATTTAAGATATTATTTTGAGTAAGTTCTAGAACAAAAATATATGCCTTATATTTAAGTGTTTTTCTATTTTTTTTTCGTCTTATTATTGATATTAAATTATTTTTTATCGTTTTATTTCTTGTTTGACTCTATACTTAGCTTCATCATTTTTAATAAACTTTTTAACTAAGTTTAATTAATAATACTATAATTATTTAAGATCCTAATTAAAATCGTTCATAATTTACTTTTCACTGTAGTAGTTTACTAATATTTTATAAAATTATTAAAAAAAAAAGATTTGACAATATCTGTCAATGAAGAAATATATGTAAGAGGTTATGTTATTGTTCTTTAAGGATTTATATTATTTAAAATAAATTATAAAAACTCAAAATGATACCTAAAAATATATTACTGAATCGTTCATGTCCATTACTTATACAAATTGCGGAAGCACATAGAAAGCCAAGATGGCTTCCTGTAGCTAAGAGTAAAATATATCGCATTCCTAAGAGACCTGTTATATCTGAAGAAGAACGTTTAGAGCTATTACGGATAAACAACAACTACAAGACACAAATGCGTGCTATAAGACGTTTTTATCACGAAGAAATGATTAAGGAAAAATCTTCACTAGCAAGTGCTAGTTCTGAGATGTCACAACGCTTAGAGGCCGAAGAATGGGAGAAGTGTGTACAGATTAATGAGAAATGGAATGTTCAAGTTGCTGCAGAAAGAGAAGAAAGACGGAAGAAAGAACTCGCTGACATGGAAGATTATATACTGAAACGAATGGAAGCGAAGGATCAAGAGCTTAGAGACAAAATAAGCAAAGCCTCAGTGGAGATTAGAAAACAAAAGGTAATATTATAAATTCATAATTAGAATTCATTACTTTTATTTAATATAATAAAAGAAGACGAGTTTTCGAGTTTAGAGAAGAAGAGTTTTTTTTTCTTTAGTTTGATAATTATTTGATAATTACTACTTACTTTTCACTAAGGAATGATACACTTTAGAGCATTCTCTTTTGAGAACAAAATATTTTTGATAGAAATTTATAAAATTCTGTGCTAAAACTACACACATTACATGTGATTTTACTATGACATTAAACACATAAAATAATTGGAAAGAAAGAATGTTGATTGTAACTTTCATAAACTATAGTTAAGGCTGAATCACTTTTAATTGGTCAAATGTTTGTTTGTCACTTTTTTCATTAATTTAATTTTTATTCACTAACTCAACTTCATGCTGTATCCCGCACATGGCAGGGTAGGCAGAGTGAACTTGGAAACCTAGCTTTGACACTTTCTGCAGATTTTTTAATATTTACTAATATTGTAAAACTGAAGAGTATGTTTGGTAAAACATATTAATACTTCAAATGTTTTTGTGTTGGATAGACAGTTTATTAAGAGGCTATGGACAATATTTTATCTCATTCAATTTATCCATTATCCTTATGATTCAAAGCAAATTAATATTCAGCTCTTCAAATATGTTATATGCCAATTTGTAATATTTTTCAGGAGCTAAGTGCAACATTTATAACCCCAGAGAACATTGAAGCAGCGATTGACCATGCCCTCGCTAACCCGGTGGATTACAACTTTGCTATTGATCTAAAAGGAAATCTATTCCCAGGAAGAGAGTCTGCTATTGTTATGGAGAAAGAAGCAAAAGAAGCTAAGGCTCAATAGAAACTAGTAAAAGATTATTATTTAGTTATAATTGAAGTGTTAAATAAAGTACAGAAATTATATAATTTTTTTTGTTCTGATTGTTATATTGAGGAAAGAAATAATTATAAGAATCTTGTAATATTATTAATAAAATAATTTTTAATTATTATATTTATATATTTGAGGCCTGTAGTGGCGCAGCGGCACAAGCGTGTGACTGCAATCGACAGGTTCTGGGTTCGATCCCCAGTCAAGGAAATGAAATATTTAATATTTTCAATTTAAATACTTAATGTTTCATTTCTTCGCTCTGGTAATAAGTGAAAGCGCGTTGACTTCCGCCACTCAACACGCAATACCTCAAACGGAAACGGCGGCGGCGTTCGGCGTACTGGGGAACAGAAGTGGAACGGAGTGTCTTAACACTAGGTTCCCAAGTACCCTCTGCCTACCCTGAGTTGAGTAAATAAATTTTAAATATTACAAAAATAAAACCAGATGTCTGTTACAACAGGCAGGTACAGGGACAAATGTGCATCTGACTATGTTATTATATCACAACATTTTAAAATTCTGGTATCTCCTAAATTCGGCGGAAATTTAATAAATATAAATGTGAATGTGATTCTTTTAGGCAAAATAATGACCGTTGAATTGCAATACATTTTTGAAAATATTATGTATGTTAAGAAAAATATTAATGAACTTAGCAAAATGGGTGATATACATAATATTAATACTGGAAATAAGTTTAATCTTAGTGCCTACCTATAAGTCGATTGCATCGAGTCCTTAATTCTTTTATGGGACAAAGTGTACGTTTTTTGGATAGGATTCTAGAAAACGTCCGAGAATTTTCTAATTTAAAAAAGTTGTGAAAAGATGTTTGTGTGTTAAAGGTTATTATCAAATTAACGATTTCATAAATGATAACACGCCTTGGGAATAAAATGCTCGCTCCAGGCTATTTCAAATCTATCATTATCACAATTGATTATATGATGTGAAGTTTTGAAAAAAAAAAAGACATGTCCCGCTGAGTTTCTTTCGCCGGTTCTTCTCAGGTCTGAGGCAGTAACTTTAGTGAACTGGTGGTAAATTGTTTGACGTTCAAAAAACGAAGCTTGTAACTTCTTATTTTTAATGAATTTGCAAACAGTGTAAAACTGAAAAAATATGAAATAAAACAACAAATAACAACATATAAATGGTTATTTATCAACAATAGTGTCCATTCACTAGACAGAGATCTGTCTCTCGTAGTGTCTCCAAGTTAGTGGCTCGCGAGTCACTAAACAGACATATCGTTAAACATGGCCTGCCAGTGCGGGGTCACATTCAGCTTGTGTTGTAGGGCTCCGAGGGACACGAGGTTTGCGGAGCGGGAGTCTTCGTTGGTCCCCACTGAAACCACTTCCTGGTGGAACGAGGCTTTTGTACCTGAGCAGACCTGCAAAAACATTTTTTGTTAATTTTATATATACGCATAGATGTATCAATATTTTTAAATATTTAGCTGACTGACCACTGAGCCTGTCGTGACAGGTAGCGGGTTCAATTCACTAATAAAAATTAAATCTATTTTTGTCAGCTTCACGCTGTATCCCGCACATGGCAGGGTAGCCAAAGGGAACTCGGGAACCTAGTGTTAAGACACTCCGTTCCACTTTCTGCGAATTTGAGGCATTGCGTGTTTAATAGCGGAATTCAACGCCGCGTTTTGCCTTTTACCAGAGCGAAGAAATGAAAACTTTAAATATTTAAATTGAAAATATGAAATATTTCATTTTCTCGAGTGGGGATCGAACCCACAACCTTTCTGTAACAGTCACACGCTTGTGACACTGCACTACGACAGGCGCCACCTTAAAGACGATAATATTATTAGAACATGAAAGTAATTGAGTTTAGTAAATAAAATAGTGTACTACAAGCAGACGAAGCCGCGGGTATCTTTTATATAATATTTCCACTTCCTACCAAAGAGCAACGAGACAAAACACGGCGTTGAGTATCGCCATTCAACGAAAGTGCTTCTTAACACTACGCCCCCAAGTATATGTGCGGGAAAGAGAGTGAAATCATGGTACCTCAAACACAGTGTCTCCCAGCAGCAGAGTGACGCGTCCAGACCGATGCACTCTCAGATTTCCGATTTTGCCTTCTTCTAGATCTTTCAATCGACACCTATTGTCCGTCTAGAAAATGGAAATATATTAAATATTATTTACATTAACACTACACGCTGTATCCCGCACATGGCAGGGTAGGCAGAGGGAACTTGGGAACCTAGTGGTAAGACACTCCGTTCCAATACCGTTCCCCACTTGTCGCCGAATTTGAGGCATTGCATGTTGTTGAGTGGCGGAACTCAACACCGCGCTTTGCCTTATGACCAGAGCGCAGAAATGAGAGTATTAAATATTTAATTTGAAAATATTAAAATATTTCACATCCTCGAGTGGGGATCGAACCCACAACCTGTCGTTTGCTTATTAATTTCTATAGAATTATAGACTATTTTTCAATTACTTTCCATATTTTTACCATGTTTTAAAGTGTTATTCCACACTTAGGACAGAAAATACTAAACTTAAATTTAAAAAGCGTATAAAATTTTTTAACGAGTTAGTAATAAGTAGGAATCGAACCCGCGCCTCTGGAAAGAGGCGCGGGTTCAAATCCTGCTTTAAGTTTAGTACTTTCCATATCATTCTAATATAGTAGTTTAGTTGGGGGTTCGATTCTCAATTCGAGGAAATGAAACGTTTAATATTTTTATTTCACTTAGCTGCACGCTGTAACCCGCACATAGCATAGGGTTATCAGAGGGAACTTTTGAACCTAATGTTAAGACACTTAGTTCCGTTCCCCACTTTTCATTTCCTCATCCTGATAATAAGCCAAAGCCCTTTGGAGAAAAATGGAGAACAAAGGTGTAATTAGGTTCCCAAGTTACCTTCTACCTACCCAGCCGTAGCAGGGGACGGTTAGTCAACAGCGAGTCGTCATTAAATATCAAATATATACATATATATATATATATATATATATATATATATATATATATATATATATATATATATATATATATATATATATATATATATATATATATATATATATATATATATATATATATATATATATATATATATATATATATATATATATATATATATATATATATATATAAATATATATACACATACAGGCTTCTCTTCTTCATTGGAAGTAGATGGTTGTTCATGTTTTTTTCTCACATCGTCGTCCCTCCCGCCGCCGCGGCCCGGCAATGTGTCCGCTAGCTAAAAATATATATATAAATATAACTTACAATATTAAATACATAGCCATTTTTTTTTTATTTTAATATAACTGGTGCCTACAGTTTCGTGGCGCATGAGACGACGAGTAGAGAAAATCAAATATGTAAACATTTCCAAATTAAATTAAATTCTTTCATTTCTCCGCCACGGTAACAAGGCAAAGCGCGGCGTTGAGTTCCGCTGCACAACGCGCAATGCCTCTAATTCGGCGTAAATTTAGAAATGGAACAGAGTGTTTTAACACCAAATGACCTATGTCGACCCTGCCCAAGTCCACTTAACACTTCCCTCTGGCTGCTCTGCCATGTGCCAGCACAACGCTAAATCAAGATCTAAATCTATACTACATATAGTGGTATTTCCTTCTGTCCAACGAATCACAGTGAACAGACCACCAAACGCTAAGATTTCTTCATACTTATGATAATAGTGGAAACCCAATATACACAGTATTTTTTTATTATTTACAGATTATGTGGAGACGGAACAGAGTGCCCTAACTTTAGGTTCCCAAGTTCCCTCTGCCTACCCTGCCATGTGCGGGATACAGCGTGAAGCTGAGAGCTATTAATATAACTAAAGTATGGGTGGGGGAGGAATTTTGTAAGTGGATAAGAGCAATATTTTTACTATGCTTTTAAATTTTTATACGCTTTTTAAATTTACGTTTAGTAAGAGCAATATTATCTAATAGTTTAAAATAAAAATATCTGTACGAGAAACCTGCAACAAAATAAGCGTAGGCTTATCACTCTTCAACAAGTTAACCACATTTGTATCTTCAAACACTTCCTTCACGTCCGGTAGCGCTTGCTCCTCTACGAATGGCACTGTAAAATTAAATACATATACACCTACTTAAAAAGTCAACATTGTTTGTATGGCAATGTAAGCAGAGGGAACTTGGGACCCTAGTATTAAGAAACTCCGTTCCTTTGCCACTTTTCGCCGCACTGCGTTTTGAGTGGCGGAACTCAACGCCGCGCTTTGTCCTGTTATCAGAGCGAAGACATGAAAACAATAATTATTGACATTGAAAATATAAAATATTTCATTTCTACGAATACGTATGCGACCCACAACCTTCGCGTTTATAGTTATACACGCTTGTGCCCCTGCACGATAGGCCGGATAGGAAATTAAATAATTAATATTAAAATGTTCATTCCGGAAACTGGGGAACGGTAGTGACTTAACGGGAACGGAGTGTCTTAGCACAGATTCCCACTGTCCATTCTGCTTAATGCGGCATACAGCGTGAAGGACAAAAAACCGTCTAAATAAGATACATAAGTAAATGAGAATTATATCCCTAAGACCTCCTGGTTAAATGCGATTTCATTTCTCGATTTCTTTCGAAGTCTACCTCACATATTTAATACATTACTAAACTTAAATTTAAAAAGTGTACAAAAATTTTGAAAAAATTTAACACATTTTGAAAAAATTTAACACATTGTTTAAAAAAAAATCTTTCCCATATATTAACAGATTGGAAATGTTAATTACTTTGTTTACAAGCAAATCTATAAAGCCCCGCTTGGCTTTCTGTAAATGAGATAACTTTAATTTAAAATCTTCTTTAAACTCCGACATTGAAAAAGAGGTGTTGTGTGATTAATCCGTCTGTTTGTGCCACTGTAGCTCCCTGGGTAAATGAACTGATTTTTTGATCGAAAGCCTTGTTGTTGGCAGTAGTTCTCAGTTATATGAAAATCGAATTAGCAGTTAACGATCTATAAGCACTATGCCAAGATAGAAGTTTTCTAGATTTTTAACATTTTTAATTGTAAACTAAATAAATTAAAATCCTCTTTAAATGGTACAAATAAACTTTGTCTTTTAAGAACCCAATTAACCAGGTTTTATAGTATGTACAAAATTGTTCAGTTTTATATATGATGTTACCCAGTAAATACATTGATACAAATAAGTTACGATATATGCTCGTATACATGAAATGTGGATGTAAATACTTTGTATATACAGGTACTTTTTGTTGTCAATTTAGTAAAAGTACAATCCATCTATCTCCACAAAGAAAAAAAAAGAAATATGTAATATATATATATATATATATATATATATATATATATATATATATATATATATGTATATATATATGTATATATATATATATGTATATATATATATATGTATATATATATATGTGCATATATGTATATGTATATGTATATATATATATATATATATATATATATATATATATATATATATATATATATATATATATATATATATATATATATATGTATGAGTAATTATAGAAGATTATATTTATAAAGTAGACAAAAACACAACAAGTTTTTACAAATATTCCCATAAACCAAAAAAAAATTAATTAAAGCAACATAGAACATTAAGACCACAGGAGATCAAAACGTTCTAAAAATGGCGGCTCATGTTAGCACCGTGTAACGCGTCAGACACGAGTAGGTACTGTGCGTTTGTTTAGATGCGATCTCATACAGAACTGGACAGATTATGATATAATAAATTAAAATATATATGCATTTTAAATATTTCATTTATTATAAATATTTAAAATTATTTAATAGGTTCTTATTTTTAAGGTCATGCGCGCGTCCCTAGTAACAGTCTAGCATTTATGTAACCCCCATATCTTGTGCGATGTCACATATTTTTTTTTTTAATTTTACATTTAAGAATTAAATTTTAAAATTATTTAAAAATAATGAAAAGCATATTTGCGATTTTTTTGTGTTAGTTGTTTAATAGTAACACTTTGTGTATAATAAAATATTATATTTTCAGATGATGCCGGGTATTTCCAGTCACTAAATTTCAGGTTGTTTCCAACCCTTAGTCAAACTATGTCATAATTTCGTATACATCCCTTAATGTGTAACGTAAATTATAGACAGCCCAACACCATATACATAAAAAATAAAAAAGAAAATGGCGACAAATCTCATGTCACTTATCTATACATATTAATCCCACTACCAAATCAACCAAAAAAAAAAATTCAAATTCTCTAACACTATTTTACATATTGAATAGATAATATATATTTTAATTTATTATAACACAATCACAAGCCCGTATTTTTAAGATCTTACTGGCACAGTCCTCTGACGGCTCCGTTTTGATAACCACCTCCTGTTTTATCTTCACCGACTTCACATTTGAAAAGCCTATAAAACAATTAACTACATCTATAATCTTACTAATATTACAAATCAAAACTAAATACATAATTTTTCTACATAACGATAAGTTTTTTAAACCTCAACATGTCAAAAAGTTTCTTCAAAATATACATGTTTTAAAATTCAAAACAATATATGAAAGTGCATTTGGATAACTGAAAATCAGGTATTTCCAATAATTGGCGTTACATATCAAATACCAAACTATTTTTTGATTTTGCAACATTCACCTATAGTACAGTACATTTATTGAATCATGGCCAGCTTTTATTACTAGCTGAAGACAGCACACTAACTTTTTCCTAAGTGTACAATGGCCACAACTCCTTACCAAAGGCTATACTGTATTTCAGCTTTATACCTCACTCATTACATTGTTGATTACATTCAACGGCTTAGATATAATATGAATGAGAATGAATAAAATTTTACTAATATCTATAATTTAAATGTTCTAAGCTACTTCCATAACCATTTAAGCAAACAACTTTTGCATAAAATAACAAAAGTCATTAAAACTCTTTAAGAACCTGTTCATAGTTACCCGAATGCACCATACATAATTCAATCAATATACAATTAACTAAAATGATATTAAGAAACTTATACTTGTTTATATTATCATCTTTCTACTATTACATACATTATTGATAGTTGAATAATAACAGACATACCTCCATCGTCCATTGGTAGCTTGACGGGGGCTTCGATATCTAACATCTTCTTAAAGTCCTCACTTTCATCTTCATATGAAGTGCCATCACCAAAGGCCTTTTTGAGTTTCTGCTCTTCAAGTTCATTATCTATCTATAAGGATATTTATAAAAATAAATTAATAATGTATTGAGATAATTTTAGATTTCACACATTTTTTTGAAAATGGCTGAACAGTTGTTGACCTGTAATAATCTTGACAGCGTCACCAGGCGGCGAGAATTGAGATGAAGTTACTCCGAGAAAATTAATTATAAGTTTATATGGGCAGCTAATCTTCTTTATTAAGTGGACAATTTGGTCTTATAGCTGGTTGAATACTTTTATTTATACTTGTCATCAGATAATTTCAAACAAAGCACTACAGATGTTAAAAAGCACTAAAGCCTTCTAGCAGTTTAAAAAACAAGGTTTAAAATTATACTATCAACTAAAATATTGTACCTTTGCAATATCTTTAACTTTAATAGTAGGTTTTTGTAAAGCAGGAGTTGCATCAAAATCTCTGCCATATGACACTCTGCTGTGATGCCTTTCAGCACTGCCAAGGCCTGAAAAAAGGCAATTTTTTCACTAAATAATAAAGAAATAAAATATGTGAATTTATTAGACTTCACTATAAAAAAACCTTACTAATATAATAAAATCTAAATTACCTTCAGAAAACACTCCACCAGATTTAATGATTTTTGGTCCATTCTTGTTAGCAAATTTATTTTTGTCTGACTTTCTATCCCTTCTATTCTTATCATCTTTTTTTTGATCACGAGAATTTGCTGTAGACGGGCTAAAATATGTATAATACAATTGTTAATTATAAAATACTTAAGCATATGACAATAACATGAAATTTCTAACATTACCCCTTATTTTTATTCCTGGTTACGTTTAGATTTGGTGTAAATATTTTTTTATTAGGCTTTATTCCACCGAGCGAGAGGTCTCGAGGAGGTTTCATTGATGCCAATCTTTGGAGAGGATCTACTGCAACTCCATTTGTACTTGGTTTATCCCCTTGATTAGACATTTTATACAGAATTCAATATTAATTTAATTCAAATAGATTATTACGATTATAACAAATCTATATCATATTTTTATTTTATTTTAAAATAACTACAGGTGCTAAGCAGTAAAAGCTGGAGTAAAACAATGTTTATTATTGACTTGTCGAGGAAAGAATCGTGATATTGATATTAACACTTGACGTTGACGTTGACAGTTGTTCATTGACCGTTTTAGATAGATAACAACTCACATTCATGCAGATAAATCACTTTCATGCTGATTTTATAAATAAAAATAAAGGCGAAATGAGATTATTTTATAACAGCTTGTGATATTTATAAATTATATACATTTAAGTAATATTTGTCTATCTATTAGCTTGAAAAATCTAATGATGAATGATTAATATAAATTTAAGAACTACCTAGATTATTTCATCTAGCAACACTAAAATTATCGTTAACAAAGAAAAATTGCCTTCAACTTTCAAATTACTCGTTTATGATTTCGAAAACTAACGACTGAGAAAATAAAAAGGAAACAATACTTTTATCAACGAGATTTAAAATACTTTTACGAAATGGCAGACTCGCTTTATAATATTTTCGGAGACCATGTGATGCGGCAAACAATGAAAAATGTTACGAGGCAACCGTTATCTAATATTGGTAAGAATTTAAATACTTATTATGCTTTATGCGGTAATTTTTCTTTTAATAAGATTTAAAAAACCATTATAATTATAAATTTGTAGAGAATATGGGAAAAAAAATCTCGTCCGGCCCTATAAAACCGAATGAGCCAGTAAAGAAGCTTGCTGAAAATAAGAAATCTTTTCTATCAAACACTGGTAAAACGTTGCAAGCCACTCCAATGCGGAAAGTATTCACTCCTCGAGCTGTTAACGTTGGTTCAATGATATTTACGGACAATGACTGCGTAACAAATGACAAAGGTTTTAGCTTTGTTGAACTGGAATTTACAAAACCTTCACATAAACATGGTATGTTTTTCATTTATATAAGTGACTGTTTTTATTTTGCTTCCAAACAATAATATTTATAAAACCTTTTGTTTTTCTCAGATAAATTGTTATATTTTGTATTTACAGATCAAACTGACTTTTTAGACTTCTTGCCGTTACCTAAACCGGAGTTAACAAAGCACATATCTCCACCGAACACACCTCCACCAGCTTTTAGAAATCACAACATGGAATTTGACTGTTCATATCAAGATGAATTCTTTACAGGTTACCTATTAAACCACTGCATTGTAAATTACTGATAATCTCGTTTTAAGCCAAAATTAATCTTTGTTTAGTCAACTCCTCTCTTATTTTGCCATTATTACCTCACTAAGTTAATAATTATTAATATAATTATTGATATTTTGTGCTGTATCCATATATGCACATGGCATGGTAGACAGAGAACTTTGGAACATAGTGTTAAGACACTTCATTCCATCTCCCATTTTTTGCCACACTTTGCCTTTTTACCAGAGGGAAGAATATCAAATATCTCATTTCTTGTTGTAGGAATTAAATCATGCAACCTATTGTTTACAGTCACATACTTCAATATTATCAAACAATAAGTTTTGAAATAATAACAAATTAAATTTTTACCAAATTAATTCGGACCAGAACCATAGAATATATCAAATATTATGTATTACAGATGACTTCTCAAATGAAAGTATTCCTGAAGACGACCTGGGTCTACCGGACCTATATTGAATATTGACAATACATATTTTGGAATAAATCTTTAACATAATATTATAATATTTAGTTTAGTATCTTAGAAACTAAATATTAAACATTCATAATTATAACTCGGTTGTATTAATATAACCCACAATTTCAATCTGCCATTTAAAGATAAAGTTCTTATAAATGTTATATTTACATTTCCTATTCATTCTCATAAATTACATTGTTTATAGCACTATAGGTAATTGAAAATCAATTATCTACTAAATATTGACGTGGCTTTTTGTAAAAAAAAGGAAAATGATTTAGCAGTATTATTAGATGTTATTTTGTTAAATAAAACGTTCTTCCATATATTTTGCTTTTATTTTTAAATATATACAATAACATTAAATAAAATATAAGATCTAAATATTTAAATATACTTATGTTAAATATTTCTTGCCAAGCAATTGCACTTTCTTCTCGAAAGCTGGAAATGTGATAATAGTATCCTCTTTATAGAAAGGATTTAATAAAAGCTTTATGTATGCTTCATATACATCTGTGAAGAAATTTTTTATACCATCTTCATTGCGGGCATCATGTACCATGACAAATCTCATCTAAAAATTATATAAATATAAGTTTATAATAATATTGATAAATTGTAATAAGAACGAAAAAGAAAGACTAAAATTGCTAATAGCACAACTTATGTGCAGATCCCAGAATATATTAAAAAGTAGTACCAAATATGACTAATAGCACAACTTATGTGCAGAATATATTAAAAAGTAGTACCAATGCTGCAAATTTTTCATATTTTAAATTAGCAACCCATCTGTGGCTTTGCCCAAGACAATATCTTTATATTGAAAAGTAAAATTTATCCTAAATAAATAAAACAAAAAGTAAATGTTGAGGGGAAGGTTGTCAAAACTTCATTTACATCTAATATGCCGTTACTGAGATTAGTTTGTACAAACATAATAATTTTACAAATCAATATTTTAAGCCCCATTACATATTAGATTAATTAGTATCACCTTTAAAATTTTTTAAATATATCTTTAACATACAGACATGAATTAGTAACAAATATATTCCATTATAGATTATATTCTATGTAAATACCTGACTTGCAGTGACAAATGCTGAAACAAACCATTGATTGAACTTGTCAACAGATTTTAGATAGGTGTTAGTTACTTTCCACATATGCTCGTCAACTAAATCTAGCGCAGCATGAGCTATAAACTGATTCAAGTGTCTGTTGTCTTCTTTCTTGAAAGAATGAATATAATATAATACAATTTTTATTATTTGAAAACCTTACGAGTTCTGTTAGTGAACTTACAGATCATAATAGAATTTGTAAGCATTGTAAAAATAATCAGCCAACAGTATTGGTTATTATTAAGTATTAAAAACCTACCTTGACCTCTTTGGTAACAGGTATGAAATCCATTTCAAATATAGGATTATCAGAGTGACCCACTATTACAAAATAATATGTTCCTGCCATATTTATATTAATCTATATAAAATGTTCAATCGATTTTCACATAAGTTATTATATATAATTAGTGTAGTCCTTAAATGGTTCTTATGATAATGAGCAATAAATAATTTTATTCTACTCCCATTTGTAAAATTATAAATATTAGGAAGCTATCTGTCAAATGTTTTAGACATCTGACAATGACGTCCCAGTTGTAGGCTGTATCTCCGTTTCCGTTCAGAAACAAAACAACTATAACAATTTACAGTTATATAAAAAATAAATTAAGATATACTGTAACAGTATGTTACCTTTTAATTAAATATTAACATAATTTGTCAATTAAAACTATTTTTTCTGTACAATTATAGAGATTGTGTTTGATTTATTATGACCATTGACCTCAACCTACTTTAAAATATATATACAAGCGTATTTTCCCGCGCTTTTAACATTAATTTAAAACTTCTTCAGTAGAGCTTAATAGTTTACCATTATATAAATCTTTTGAATATATTAAATATTTTATTTGTGTAATGCAGAATAAAATGAAGAGTATAGTTCCTTACAGATACAATTCTTTTGTCATAAATACTTGTTGATAATGGAAAATATATAGGAAGCATAATGATTTCAGATATAATTACAACGCCTATAGAAAATTTAAGAATATGGCGGTGCGATAGTTGGGTCAAATACGATTTTACATCGTCGAATGTTTTGCTTCGGGTTTATTATGATCTATTAATAATAACAGCTGACGATAAAATCTTAGAATCAATAAATTTTGTTGGCAAAGTTAAAGGGATTCTCAAAGATGATATACTGATATTAATAATTAATATCTCTGGTCAAGAGGTATGGTATTTTAATAAAAATAATTATAACAGCCATTTTTTATATAAAATCAAGTATTCAACTCTACCTTGACTTAATAAAAGCTGTAAATAAAAGCTCAGTATAATTATAACAAAGATTCCTCAAAATGTATTTTTGTAGATACGGAAAATTAAATTCAAAATGTGCACAAATATACGAAAATATGTAACGGAGCTCCGATCTTGTTTTCCTGTGGTAAATTATAATTCTGTTGTATCAAAACATAAAGCTATACCTAAATATTTGGAAATAAAGGACTTATTAAAACAAGCATTTCAAGATAAAGGTATATTCTACTTATGTTTTATTTTATAACATTATATAATTTATTGAAAAGTTTGTAAAATAATTAAGAAATATATAATTTACAGTAGATAACCAGAGTGTAAACAAAATTGCTTTACCAGAAAATTATAATAATTTTGTCAAATTATGCTTACTCGACCCCAACTTTCCTCAAATCGTACACGAAACTGAAAAGATTATAAACGAACAGGTTGAAAAGAAATAGGTTTAAATTTTAATTATTGCTGTGAATGATATTATTTTGGTTAGTTAATAAAATACTTTTAAAAAAATTATTTGACCTCTTTCATGACAAATACCTTATTAATCTAGACAATAAGTTGTTTGGTGACTTATTTAAAAATATTTAAAATTTAGACTACTATTAAATTTGTTTCTTAAATGCAATTTTTAGACAATTTATAAACATTTAAACGTAGCGAGATATGAACCCATTCCTCATGGAAACCATCCAAGCGCTATAAATACTAACACATACGCTCTTATCAAGCTGCGTTGAAATTCTTGCACGCTTTTAATTTTCCCATAATATTGGAAGTAAATGAACATATTTTGTAAATTTGGCTTTTGTTATAATTATATTTCTTTATTGAGCCTTTTAGCTCTTTTTTTTGCTTTAATCACGGCAGAAAAATATTTTGGTTAAGAGACTATGAAGATCAAGTTTATTAAATTTCTTAAGTTAGTTCTTAATCGTACGGCCTACTCAAACTTCTTTTGTGTTTATTTATGTTCTAGAATATTTGAAATTTTAATAAATTTTTACATATCGTTTAGTATTTTTTTTGTATCGTTACTTTATAAAGAACTTGCGGTATTGTTTCTTGCTAATCAGTTTCAGTAGTGCCAACCCTCCAAATATACAAAACTTGTAAACAGTTGTCAAAATCAAATTTTAAATAACAAAAACGGTTAAGTCCTTATTTTGGTTTTAATTGCAACAAAATAAACGAACTATTTCAAAGTAAATGAAAACTTAGCCACGTTAATAATGCTTCCACATAGATATACATCTGGACAATCGTCTGTTAACCGTAAATCACGGTAAGTTGTCTTATCCTGACTTAGGTATTTTATGTAACGTTTTCCTAAATGTTTTAATTATTTTGTTTACATACTTTGTCAATTATATGAACGATGGTTTTAGCCATTAAATAATTATTAAGCCTAAAGTCCTTTAGCGTATTTACGTTATTAATTTAAGCAAGTTTAATAATCTCCCATTTTGTACTACAGATTAGAAGGCAAACCATCTCTTCTCCCTAAGCCACGTCGCCCAGGGTCAACAGACCGCCTATCAACAGAAACTCGTCGGCCATCCACTACTGGTCATCGTTCTAGCAGCGCTGAACCAGCCCGTGGAACATTTGGTGCTCGCTTGAGTAGAGAGGCTTCCGCTACTAAACTGCCCCTAAATGGGGTATGTAGAGTTTGTGTATTTATTTATCATGTTAAGGATAGTACTTCAATATATTTAACTTATTTAAAAATCCCCATTAAGTCATTGGAATAACATAAAACCGCTTTTTACTGGAAAAACCATGCTAATTTTGTATTATATATTTATGGACAAATAAAGCTTCTAACACTATTAGTATTCGTCTTTGGTCACAGGAAGTATGCAAAAAGTTAAAATGTTACCAAGGAACCAAATAAATATATAGGTATAAACAACCAAATTTAAATTACAATTGTTAAGACATATTAACAGGGCAGCTTTCTGTCAGAATTTATTTGTACATATTTTCAATAAATAAATGGTCTTATATGCCAACATAGTGAAAGAAAGTACATGGGTTTGATGTTAACGGCACCCCTTTGTAAAAAAATCATTTATAGGATATTTATTATGACATAATTGTAGTGTTTAATAGATACAAATACATCAATATATTGTTTCTTAATAGATATTATAATTATCTTTGAATTATATTATTGCTAAAACTACTGATTATTTTAATTTTATATATTATTTCAGAGATCCCGCTCACAGACTAGTGATGCTAGATATGGTCAAGCTCCTACAACTCCATCACGGTCAAGTCATTATTTGAGACCAACTACGACTCCTGTGGTATGTACCAATTAATCAAAATAAGTCAATGCAAGGTATCACATGGACATGAAAGAGATTTGAAATCCAAAAATATGTCTTTTCTCTTCCATTTTAATAAACAGTAATAAAGTAAAGATGTATATGTTTATTAGCTGTATGCTATATCTCGCACATGGCAGGCTAGAAAGAACTTATGAACCTAGTGTTAAGACATCCATACTGGTCCCCACGTTCTGGCAATATTTTTTCATCACTCAACATGCAATGCCTCAACATTGCATGTTGAGTGGCGAACTCAATTATTCACTTTGCCTTGTTAACAGAGCGAATTAATGAAAATATTAAATATTTAATTTTAAGTGGGGATTGATCTTTAATTCATTTATTTATAAATACATTTTTAAATATTTTTGTCAACTTTCAGAGAACTCCTTCCGGGGACAGAAGCAGCAGAAGCTGGCAGGCTTCCCTCGAAAGAGCACTTGCTTTTGTTACTGTTAAAGATCAAAGGTTAGTTTATAAAACAACATAGATAAATTAACTTTGTTTGCCTGTCTTGGGGCACTCTCGGAGTGATGTGATGGTTGATTCCCAGCAAAAGAAATAATAAGACTGTTAAAAGATAATTTAAGTTGCACTCGATAATAGCTCGAGAATTGGAGAGTAATGTGGGAAACAGAAAAAAGTAAAAAAAATAGCATGATATCATACTCTTATAGGCTATTGTCTCACTCTGTATCCTGCACATGGCAGAGTAGGCAGAGGGAACTTGGGAACCTTGTGTTAAGATACTCTGTTCCACTTCCGTTCCGTTCAAATTTGAGGCATTGCATGTTGTGTAGCGGAACTCTTTGCTGCGTTTTGACTCATAGGCTAATATGATAAAAATGATGGTGTTTTAATAGAAATGAAAGTGTTTTAACACTAGGTTCCCAGGTTCCCTCCGCGTATTCTAGTATTCAAATTCAAAATAAGAAGTTACTAGCTTCATTTTTCGAACGTCAAACAATTTACCACCAGTTCACTAAAGTTACTGCCTCAGACCTGAGAAGAACCGGCGAAAGAAACTCAGCAGGACATGTCTTTTTTGTTTAATAGTGTTTACATAGTTTTATTATACGAGGCCTGTCGTGGCACAGCAGCACAAGCGTGTGATTGTAACCGACATGTTCTGGGTACGATCCCAAGTGGAAGAAATGAAATTTAATATTTTCAATTTAACATATTTAATGTTTAATTTCTTCATACTCAACACGCAATGCCTCATATTCGGCGGAAAGTGGGGAACGAAAGTGGAACGGAGTGTCTTAACACTAGGTTCCCGGGTTCCCTCTGCCTACCCTGCCTCGTGCCGAAAACAGTGTGAAGCTGAGTAGAATAGAGTTGAGTAGTATTATTATAAGTGACAATGATACATTTCAAATAGCCAGGAGCAAGCATTTCATTCCCAAAGCGTGTTGTACCGGATACAGCGTCATAAACTCATAAAATATTAATAATTTCAGGCCAATATCAAACGTAGCGTGGCAACGTTCGGAATGCGCTCGTGTAGTCGAGGCCCTGTCCGCGAGGGGGGAAGGGGGCAAAGCCCTAGTCCGGCCTCTCACTATAACGCAGTTCGTCAACATTGTAGGTGATCTGTTAGGAGCCATCTCGAGGGACGCCAAACTGAATAATGATAACTATGTTACTAAGGTAATTCATTTATTTATTCGACCGCGGCTTCGCCCGCGGCTTCGCCCGCTTTAATAACCATATTTTATTTACAAATTATTATATTATATTTACTTACGTGTTTTAATAACATTGTCATTTACTTTTAAGACAGTATCTATTTATATAAAAGTAACATTTTGTAGCAAACTTATTTTTTAAGTTGAGTTGAAACGAACACGGAACTGCATTTAAATGTGGTTAGCCGTTTCTGAACTTTTGCGCGTACAAACGTGTACCAACGCTCAGTGTTTCCCAATCTTTTTTAGTCTACGCCCCATTTTTGAATTTCTAAAACCACCATGTCCACCCCTAAGCCAAGCGTTGGCTTAAAATACCTTGGCGAGGAGGTCATTTTTCTTTGGTTAAATCATTCATTGCCCCCTTCCAATTGCCAAAATGCCCCCCAGGGGGGGGCATACGTCCCACTTTGGGAAACACTGATTTAAAGTGTTTACGCAGCGAATGTAGTTGAACGGCTTAGAGGCCTGTCGTGGCGTAGGGGCACTAGCGACGACTGTTAACGTGACAGCTTGTGAGGTCGATATACACTGGACGATATATATATATATATATATATATATATATATATATAAATATATATATATATATATATATATATATATATATATATATATATATATATATATATATATATATATATATATATATATATATATATATATATATATATTTATATATATATATATATATATATATATATATATATATATATATATATATATATATATACATATATACATACATATATATATATATATATATATATATATACATATATACATATATACATATATATATATATATATATATTATTTTGTTTTCTTCCAGCTACCGCACTTATCCAAGAGGCTGCTGTACCCCGGAGCGGTATCCAAGTCCTGGCTGCGTACAGTCAACACTCTTCACGCTTTCCCCCACGCGCTGGCCCTCATTGCCTATCTATTGGACCTCGTCAATGATATTGTAAGATCTATCTATCCTTTTCTATTTTACTTATTTAATTACAAAATCATTCCGTAAAATGTGTATTAAAGTTACAAGTATTGTTAATGGAATAGCTAAAGTATATTTATATTGGGGTCTGTTGTGGCACAGATGCACATATGTGCAACTGTGAAAGCAGCTGGTTGTGGGTTGAATTCCCACTCGAGGAAATGGAATATACATATATAATGATTAATATGTCAGTCTGGTAATGAACAAAGCAAAGCAAATCTAGGTGTTGAGTTCCTCCACTCAACGGACATTGCTTTAAATTTGGCAGAAAGTGGGGAACCAATGTGTCTTTAAGGGAAGTCTCAAGTTCCCTTTGCCTTCCCTGCCATATGCTGGATATGTGTCTATTCAATAGAATAAATAAATAATATTTTTATTAGGAAACTCCAGTATCAGACGAGTGGTTGTATGTGGGTAAGGATGAGTTGGCCTGTCTCCGGAGGGAATATCTTCACAAGTGCTGGATCAGGTATGCTTGTTTAATGTTATTTTTGTTAATGTTTATTTTTTATTTCTTTATTACATTAAAGAAAAAAGATAATTTTAAAATGTTTATAATATTTACAAAAATATATGTAGGCTAATATGATAAGGGATTTCAACTTGTATTATTCATGCAATCTGCTTGAATGAACTGTCTAAATATGTATATTTTCATCTAGCTCATGGCAGGGTAGGCAGAGAGAACTCGGGAATTATGTTTCCCACTTTACGCCGAATTTTGCACGTTGTATGTTGAGTGGCGGAACTCAATGCCGAGCTCAACATTATTACCAGAGTGAAAAAGATAAAAAAAAATATTATTAATATTTCGTTTCCTTGACCTTGGCGATCGATTTTATGTGTATATAAATTTTAATCTTAGCTTAAAATGTATTTTTTAATGATATTTAAAAAAAAAATCTGATATATATATATATATATATATATATATATATAATTATTTATAAATTTGTGTTTTTAAAAAATATAACCATAGGTTCCAAGACCCTGATCCCGAGTTTGAGGATTTGAACGAGGAGTACCTGCAGAGTCTTAAGTCACTTCTGGGTGATGATGAAGAGAAGATAGCAGAATTAAAACAGATTATAAAAAGTGAGTTGCGTTTGTTTGCGACTTAGCTCGCTTGTACTGTGTAATTGATAATTTATTATTCAGTACTCAGCTACATGCTGTATATGTACATGGAAGGGTAAGTAGAGGAAACTTGAGAACTTACTGTTAAGACACTCTGCCGAATTTGAGGCATTGCGTGTTGAGTGGCGGAACTCAACGTCGTGTTTTGCCTTGTACCAGTGCGATGAAATAGAAATATTAAATATTTAAATTGAAAATATTAAACACTTCATTTCCTCAAGTGGGAAACGAACCCATAACCTGTCGGTTACAGTCACTCGCTTGCGCCGCTGCGCGACGATAGGCCTCATTATATTAATGTATTAATCTGCATATTTTAAAAAAACGTTTTCCATTCCAGAATATGAAACGGCGCTGGCGGACGAGGCGGAGCAAGCGGCGCGCGCGGACGAGCAGCGCCGCGCGCAGCGACGCGAGGCGCTCTGTGCCGCGCTGCGGGCCGAGCGCGCCGCGCGCCGCGCCACGCGCGCACTTACCACCGCGCAGGCCGCCGACGGCAGGGACAGCGCGGAGGCCGTCAAGGCGCTGGATGTGGATATCGAGAGGGCTACGTTAGTCTTGTGATTGTTTCTTTTTGTGTGACGAGGCAAAGTCGTGAGGCGTTTTCGACCGCTAAAAATTTGAACATAGCAGGATTTGAACCCGCGCCTCTTGGAAACCGTCCAAGCGCTCTGACACAACTAAGCCATACGTTCTTATCAAGCTCCGTTGAAATTGTTATACACTTATACTAAACTTAAATTTAAAAAACATATAAAAATGTTGAACGAAGCAGGATTTGAACCCGCGCCTCTTGATGACCGTTCCAGCGCTTTAACCATCTAAGCCATTCGTTTTTTATACGTTAAACATATACGTAGCATACGTTAAACGTCAACTTTTATACGTTTTAAGAGAACGTACGAGAACTTTTGTAAATTTTTATAGTATTTTCTGTCCTAAGTGTGGAATAAATAAACACTTTAAAAAATAGTAAAATACTTGTACACTGTGTGAGCAGGGCGGAGCTGGAGGCGGTGCGCGGCGCGCTGGCGCGGCAGGCGCTGTCGCGCGAGCAGCGCGCGCGCCTGCTGGACGACGTGGACTACGCCGTGCGCGTGCACGACTCCAAGACGGCGCTGGCCGACCAGATCGCCAAGGTGCCTACTCTTACCAGTTGCGAACAAATGCTGATGTTCCATATTTCTATTGAAAATATTAGTGGGGATCGAACACGCAACCCGTCGGTTACAGTCACACGCTTGTGCCGCTGCGCCACGACAGGCCTCAAACTATTATTGCTGATTTATCATAGCTCTTGACTGCTAATCCCACTTTTATAAAGCATAGCTAAGAGGAAACCGTGGTGATTAATTCAGCTTTTAATTTTCATTATATTTATATTATTAGTTCATTAATCAAAGAGCTATGGTGACAGACGGACAACTCAACCATCTCTCTTATTGCATGGGAGGGTTAAAAATACTAAATATCAAAATTATGCAAAATTTTGTTTTTCATTGCCAACAACAAGTCAACAACTCGTCACCATTTAAACCAAGGCCTCAAAAAAGAGAACCAATCCATTGCCATAAAGTCACCCATGCCAATTGTAAATAACATTTGTCTGTGTGTTTGTTGACGCTAATTTCAGAAACGGCTTAGCCTATTTAATTGCAGTTTTCACTACTATATTTTGGTAGACTTGCTGTTGACTTTTAGTGTTAATTACATAATGTTGCGTACTCTTTCTGCGAAAAAAAGTAAAAATAAAAAAGACAAAGTTCTCAAATTCCTTTCGTCTGTATTATTATATATATTATAGCTATATTTCCATACATAATGTTTACATTTCAAATGTACTTAAATAGTATTGTTAAGTAGACTAGTTATTTATGCTGTATGTTTTGCTTGTATGGTCCCTTTTAAGGATAAAAGCCTCCTCCATCTTCTATTTTTCTTCTTTGCATTTTGCTATTTCCAACCCACCCTGTGCGGGTCATCAGCCCATCTTTTCTTTTGTCGCCCTACATTTCTCTTTCCAACTGGACCTCGCCATTTAGTTACTAGATTTGTCCATGTGTTGTCTGTATATATGTCCTGCCCATCTCCATTTTAGCTTTAAAGCATGTTGGAGAGCATCTGTTAGCTTTGTTTTCTTCCTTATCTCTGAGTTTCTTGTTTTTTGAACTTTTCGTAACTTTAGGATGCTCCTCTCCATTGCGTGTTGACAGGACAAGATCTTGTTTCTTTATTTTTTTAGTATAAACCCATGTTTGACTCGCGTATGTGAGGCTGGGAAGAATACAAGAATCTAATACTTTTTTTATTCATCTTTAGACTATAGTTTCCTTTCAAAATTTCTTTTTGGGCCCAGAACTTCTTCCACGATGTATTGATTCTTCGATCTACTTCATTCTCATTGTTGTTGGACCCAAAAATCACTAGTTTGCCTAAGTATGGATACTCCTGTACATAATCTATTGGTGTATTTTATTTTAATTGGTCTCTGATGGCTATTCATAATGATTTTTGTTTTTGTGGCATTCATCTCTAGTCCAACTTTTTTACTTTCCCAGACTAGACTTGTAGCATCTTTTCTAAATCTGCGGCAGTTTCGCTAAAGAGGACTATGTCATCTGCAAATCTCAAATGTGAGAATTTTTGGTTCAGTATCTGTAGGCCATAATCTCTCCAATCTAATTTTCTAAAGATCTCTTTGAGAACAGCCATGAAAAGTTTAGGAGAGAGTGGATCTCCCTGTCTTGTGCCTCTTTCTATTGAAAATATTTCTCCTTCTCTTTCCAATTTGATATTGCTGACACTCTTGGAATAGATAGATCTTTAATATAGCTATGTATTTTTCTTCCACATTGTTGTTTTTCAGGGCCTTCCATATCGAAGTATGCTTTATTCTGTCAAAAGCTTTGGAATAGTCTAAAGGCTGTGTACAGCGGTCTGTTAAATTCTTTGTATTTTTCGATGACTTGTTCTATGGTTTGAATATGGTCTATTGTAGAGTAGTTTGGTCTGAAACCTGCCTGTTCAATTGGTTGATTTTTGTCAATTTTTAGTGCTATTCTGCATCAGGGATGCAAATAATTTATACATTGATGATAGCAAACTAATGGACCTGTAGTCACTAATATCTAGTGGGTTTCCTTTTTTATATATCAGTATTATCTTTGATCGGCACCATTGGTTTGGCACTTGTTCAGTCTCTAATATCATGTTGAAAATTTTCGTTATCTGTGGCATGAGTAGGGGCATTCCAATTTTTAAAGCTTCGCCTGGTATATTGTCTGGACCTGGGCTCTTTTCGGGTTTAGTTTTTTCAATTTGTTTCAAGATTTCGTCATCACTTATTGGCTCCCAATGTTTCCAATTGCTGTTTTGCACTGTCTTCACTTGAACTATTACATGAGTCGATGTCCTCTATATGTCCTCTCTCGTTTCTTTAGTTTTATTTTTCCTTGACAGCAATTCAGTTCTTTTAGATATAAGATCTATTGTTTGGTCCCTGAGTATTTTATATAATATAATGGAAGGTGGCTAAATCGCGAACGATGGCCCTTATTAATAATAATATTTCCATGATATCAGATGGTGTTAAGCAAAGAGACGGAGCTGGCACTGTGGCAGAAGAAGACGCTCGACAGCTGCATGGAGTACAAGCAGGGGCTGATACACCTGTCCTCTCAGTTCCCGGCTCTTGCGGATTTGGCTGTTGATGAGAAGTAGGTATTTTTTTTTTTAATATTTTATGTTTATTATTATTGTTTATAATGTCTATCAGGATATGGTAATGCCAAGGCCTTGATAATGTTTTCTTTTTTACTCGGCTTCACGCTGTATCCCGCACAGGGTGGGTTGGACAGAGGGTACTTGGGCATGTAGTGTTTAGACACTCTGTTCCAAATACCACTCTTTGTCGAATTTGAAACTTTTCGTGTTAGTGGCGGAATTCAAAAGCAAAAACGCAGTGTTGGTTTCCGTCATTGAAAAATTTAAAAGTGGTGAAAAGTGGGGAACAGAAGTGGGCCGGAGTGTCTTAACACTAGGTTCCCAAGTTCCCTCTACCTACCCTGCCATGTGCGGGATACAGCGTGAAGCTGAGTACTTAATCTTACATGTTAGTCTTGTATTAATATATTTTTTAATTTATTAAAATATTGTACTTATATATCTTTGTATAATTTTAAACCAGGTCGTTAATGGTGCCAGAGTGTTCAGATCACGTGAGTGAAGCAGTGTGTGCCCTGAAAGAGCAAGTGGCCACGTTGACAGCCCGTCGAGCAGCCTTAGCGAGGGAAAAGTCAGCGCTGACCAGGAAACGGGCTGCTGATCTGGTATGTTTGAGAGATTTTTATGTTTAAAGTAAGTTTGTACTGGTATTGAGGTGGTGTGGTGTTGCGTTTTGTGAATTAATGTACAATGAATTAAAACATTAATTAGGTGGAAAGTGGAGAAAGTAAATGCCTTAATGAGAACAGACTGTATGAACACTACGTTACCAGATGTTCTTTATGTCAATATTACCTAAATGTGTAATATATTAGGATGAATGAGAGAACTGTTTGTTTACGTTTTTTTGAGTTGCCTATAAGTTTACTATATAATTTATTTATAAATAATATTAAATATAATGATAACTAACAAATGTATCCATCTACAATCTACACAGGAGGAGAGCCGTGCCAAAATACAAGAATTAAAACTGGCCGCCGAGTCCGAAGCGGCGGCGTTAAACGCCGACTCTAAAGCGGAGACCGCGGCCGCGTCGGTCGCCGCCGCGCGCCTGGAGGAGCTGCGCGCGCGCCTCGCCCGCGCGCGCGCGTCCGCCGCCGAGCACGCGCGCGCGCAGACTGACCTGCGACACGCGGAGCAGCAGGAGATACAGTGAGCTCACTTTTTTTATTTTTTGCTGAACTTCCGACATTGCATGTTAAGTGGCTATCAATGGCGGGATATCAATGCTGCGCTTTGCGTGTTCTGCCGGAACAAAGGCATGTAATGTTGTATGTCGGTCGCAGGGTGCGCACGCGCCTGCGCGCGCTGCAGCAGCACGTGTCGGCGCAGCACGCGCGCGCGGTGCCGGCGCTGCACGCGGCGCGGGCACGGCGCGCGCGCGCGCTGGCCGCCGCCGCCGCGCGCTGGGCCGCCTGCCTCGCGCCGTAGCGGCGGGCTGCGAGACGGCGACGGTGCCAGGTTTGATACCCGCTCGCACTGTGTGGCCGTGCAAATATACATTATCTACTCAATGATTGTATGATATTTCCAAATATTACTGCAAGTACTTGGATGAAAAAACTTTGTCCTTTTTTTTATTGTATTTTTTTTTTAGGAAATTACATTTAAATACATATTATTACATATATAAAAAAATATAAACACAGTAAATACTAATTATTTATGTAATTAACCTATTATATAATGAATGAAGAAACAAACTTAAATTAATTATTTAATTTTACATGATTAATTTGATTATAAGTACGGTTTCCCACGTTTCCGCCGAAATTGAGGTATTACGTGTTGAATGGCGAAACTTAACGCCACGCTTCGCCTCTTTACCAGGGCGAAAGTGAAAACATTAAATATTTAATTTGAAAATATTAAATATAGCATTGCCTCGAATGGGGATGGAACCCAAAACCTGTCGTTTACAGTCACATATTTGTGCCGCTGCGCCACGACAGGCCTCATATATCAAACAAATTCTTAATTTACATAAAATTAATAAACCTCTTAAGAAAAATAAATGTTCATTTCAAACAGCAACTCCATGACTTCTATACTCCATTTCTGAACAAAAAAAAAATTACTCTGAATTAAATCTTAACTCACTCTAATAAGGTTGGATTTTATAAAATGATTTTAAATAATAAATCTGTATTTTTATTTATGATTTTTTTTAATTGATTTTTTAAGTACAATTGACTGGTGCCATTTTTTTTTGTAAATAGTTAATTGAAGTACGTAGCCCTGTTATTTGTAAGGCCGTTTGGATGAAGTTAATTTAAGTTAAGTTAGTGATTACATGTAGAAGTAGAAGTAGTTTGTATGTTACACAATAATACAAAGTCTCAATTAATAATTTGTTTCATTTATTTATCCACTAAGAATATATATACATATGTGTGTGTGTGTGTATTCCAGCTTCACGCTGTATCCCGCACAAGGCAGGGTAGGCAGAGGGAACGGAAGTGAAACCTAGTGTTGACACTCCGTTCCACTTCCGTTCCCCACTTTCCGCCGAATTTGAGGCATTGCGTGTTGAGTGGCGGATCTCAACGCCGCGCTTTGCCTCATTGCCAGAGCGAAGAAATGAAACATTAAATATTTAAATTGAAAATATTAAATATTTCATTTCCTCGACTGGGGATCGAACCCAGAACCTGTCGGTTACAGTCACACTCTTGTGCCGCTGCGCCACGACAGGCCTCTCTAAAAAGCCTATTCTATTGTATAGAAGCGCCAAGGAAAGGGCAATAAACAGGTATTGTATCCATGTATCCAAGCATCAATGTCGGCCGCGGAAGCGTTAGGTTTACAGATAGATCAATTGTCAAAAAATTATTACCTCATTACAGCAGCTGGTTGGCTTACAAAACAATTGTTCTAAATTCTCAAAATATGTATAATTATTATTTTAACCTTGCATTTGTCTGATCGTTTACGAATATCCACAGTTAGTCTGATTTTGTGGTTGCTACAATCAAGATATGTCTAAAATGGAGAAAATCGGAAATTGGTGTTGAAACGCGATCTGCCATCGTCGGTCCCCACGAAGAGGGCAAATCTGAACGTCAGATAGCGAGTCAACTCTAGTTATCGAAGACTTGTTTTCATTGAACTATTGTGGGCTACAAGCAAACCGGCAGTAATCGAGATCGTCCGCGCTCTGGGAGACCAAGGGCTACAACGTTTAGTGAAGAATTGAAGATACATTTATTGTGGAGACCAGCAAGCGGAATAGACGTCTGACAGCTCCAGAAAAACCAGTATCGGTGTCTACAGTGCAAAGACGATTGCGCGATTCCAAGATATATGGACGCGTTGTTAGTTAAAAGCGCAGGATAAAAAGAAACGGATGCAATGTGCCCCTAACTCATCGTGACTGGACCGAAGAGGACTTCAGAAAAGTTCTTTGGAGTGATTAATTTGAAGTGTTCGGGTCAAAAAGGAGAATTTTCGTTCGACGCTCCGCCATAGAAAAGATGATGCCGCAGTGTGTAGTGCCGACTGTCCAGTATGGTGGCGTATCAGTTATGGTCTGGGGTTGTTTCTCTGGCTATGGGATTGGAAATCTAGTCCAAATCAAAGGAGTAATGAAAAAGGAGTAATATGAGGAAATTTTGGAGAAAAGCGCCATTCTCTCTGGACTAATCGGCCGAGGGTTTACTCTCCAACAAGACAATGATCCCGAAACATAATCAATAACATGACATGGTCAACTCAAAGCCCCCATCTTAATCCCATGGAAGTTTTGTGAGAAGAGCTTGATCGTAACGTTCGGGAACAGTGTCCATCTTCACAGCAGGCCATGTGGAATGCATTGGAGGAAAGCTGGAATAGTATATCGCAAGAGACCATAGATAAATTAATTGCTCGCCTATCTAGATTGGTAAAAAAGGAATAAAGGAGGATATGTCGACGAAAAATCTGTTCAAACTCTCTTGTGTGTATTTTGTTAAGAACAACAGTATTCCTGAAGACTTTTTCTTTTTTTAGTTTTAAATCTTATGTGTAACAGGAAAATAAATCCAGTTTTCTATAAAGTTTTAAATATGTTGAAGTTCATATATTTTCGTAGTGGTCTCAAACTTTTGACCGGTAGTGTACTTATAGTTATATACATATACATATACACATACACATACACATATACATATATATATATATATATATATATATATATATATATATATATATATATATATATATATATATATATATATATATATATATATATATATATATATATGTATATGTATATGTATATGTATATGTATATGTATATACATATACATATACATATACATATACATATACATATACATATACATATACATATACATATACATATACATATACATATACATATACATATACATATACATATACATATACATATACATATACATATACATATACATATACATATACATATACATATACATATACATATACATATACATATATATATATATATATATATATATATATATATATATATATATATATAGTTATATACATATACATATATAAGGTTCGATATTATCAGACTATAATATAAAAACCATATAATAACAATCAAACGCATTTATTTCATGAAATAACATTTTCTTTAAATTTCAAATCCACTTTATCCTCAATGTCCTCACAGTAGCTCCTGAAGTCCCCCGCGGCCCAGGTGTTGCTGGTCTTACTCTTCTTAGTGGGGAGGTGGTCGCGGGATGGCGGCGGTATCGCCGGCTTGAACGACATCTGCGAGCCGTCGTATTGCTCGAGAATTTGCATTGGCGTTCTGTGAATAATACATACGTATTGAAACACAGACAGATAGTGTGTATTGGAATTATATTTTTTGTCATTTTAATATAAATTAAAAAAAAAATCATGAAATATGCTGCCATACTACATGAGTACAATCGTGCGATTGTAAACAAGTTGCGGCTCGATTCCCACTCGAGGGATTGGAATATTTAATATTTTCATTTCCTCACTCTCCAGTAACGAGGCAATCCGCGGCGTTGTGTTCCGTCACTCAACACGCAATGCCTCAAACTCGGTGGAAAGTACGTAAAACGTGACAGTATCAACTTGCCTTGTGTAAAACGCAGAATTTGCTTCATAAATTAGCAAGAAAGATATATAATACAGAAATTTTACACTTGAAAATAAGAAATATTGCATTTCCACTCCAATCCTTCCCCTGTTCTACAACACACCTCTGTACACAGTACACAGTACTAGCTAGGTTTACCACAAAAACACTCACAAATCACTAAAGTCGGATGGAAAGCCGCCGCTCCCGTTCAACAAGGAGGCCGCAGCCTGCCTCACCCCGACATGGTAATGCCGCTTCAAGGCCACCAGCTCCAGGAGCCGCGCGCCGGCAGCGCCGCAGTGCTCCACGGAGGCCACCAGCGGCTGGTAGCGCGCGGCCTCGTCCAGGTCGTCCTCCAGCAGCGCGCCCGCGGGCAGGTGGCGCAGCGCCAGGCGCAGCAGCGCCAGCAGCGCGAGGGCGCAGTGGTGCTGCGTGCCGAGGGCGACGGTGGCGGCGCGTTTGGCGAAGGCCCGGAGCAGGCTGGTGGAGACGTGGCGGGCGCGCTGGGCGACCAGCCAGACGGAGTCTATGGCTGGTGCGGCTTCGTTTTGGGTGGAGCCTGAGGCGAGGAAACGGAAATTACATATTTTTTATCATAAGGATATTTTAATGTTTATGCCACTTCTATTACAGGACAGTTAAAACTTATTTGGAATTTAAATTTTCAATTTAAAATATGTACATACGAGGGATGGTCCAAAAGTTCGCGGAATGGAGGGGATGGAGTGGGGATAGGGTAGCTCGCTTAGTGTCATACTAATTGGGCACTCAAAAACATTTCAACCCTATAGCGCCCCTGACTGACCGCCCCAGGAGGAGGCACACTAATTTATTACAAAAAGACCCTCCACTGCGTTCCACTAGACCCACCGGCAGCCCTAAAAAGCATCGAAGCGTCTATATGCCAGATATTCCTGACAGGCCATCAGCCAATTATCATAGCGTCAGTTTACCTTTCACCGAAAAAACCAGTTATAGAAAAAGATCTTCGTTTGCTACTTAATATGGGAGACTCCGTCCTTCTGACCGGAGACCTAAACTGCAAACACACTAACTGGAATTCTACAAAAAATTGCACAAGAGGCCTAATTTTAGAAAGCCATAAGGCTTTCTAAAATTAGGCCTCTTGTGCAATTTTTTAGACAAGTATAACCTCTCAGTAATAGGTCCCCCGACGCCCTCCCGGTTTCCCACCGGAAGAAGAGGCTCCCCCGAAGTTCTAGACATAGTGGTTCTACAGAACGTCGCCCTCTGTCTGCGCTCTATAGAATCACTATCGGAACTTGACTCAGACCACCGCCCAGTAGTTTTTAAGCTAAGGACAGACAGCCCTTCAGGCCTACCGACCAAAACAGTCACAAACTGGACAAAGTTCGCCAAACTTATCAAGGCGGACGACTCTCCACTTACCGACCTCATTCCTGACATTATAGACTCAGTAGATCTTGCTAGGGAAGCCGCGACTAAATTCACGACTTTCATATACGAAACGCTCCAAAGCTGAAACCGAAAAACCCTTAATAATCTTAGGAGAAGAGCCAAATCCAAATTTGAACGGCTCAGAGGCGAGTCTTGGGATAGTCGACTCGAAGGGCTCACGCCATCGTCCCAGGCTTTCTGGGCGCTGTCGAGAACCTTTCGATCCAACACAGTGGCGACTATGCCTCCTCTCATTAAACCCGATAACACAATCGCGGCCGATGACACTGATAAAGCGGAATGCCTCGCGGACAGTTTAGAGTTGCAATGCTCACCGAGCTATCAGCCATGTGACCCGGATCACTTGTCGGAAGTGGACTCCGAGGTTACAGAGTGGGCCTCGATGCCCCCGACCGGCGAACCGGTTCGCCCAACCGACGTGGGAGAAGTAAAATCCATTTTGAAGGACCTCAATCCCAAAAAGGCCCCGGGGCCTGACAGAATATCGAACAAGGTCCTTAAAAATCTCCCGATCCAATTCGTCTCTTTGTTGGTCCACATATTTAACGCGCTCCTAGTAGGCTGCTCCTTCCCTACCGAGTGGAAAGAAGCAATAGTTATAGGAATCCGTAAGCCCAAAAAACCCGCCAACCTCTCCTCTAGCTACAGACCCATCAGCCTCATTAGATGCCTAGGGAAAGTATACGAGAGAATAATCCTGATTAGATTAAAAGAAATAGTCGAGACAAACCAACTGCTCATCAACGAACAGTTCGGCTTTAGATCCCACCACTCGTCCATACATCAAGTTCATCGGTTAACGGAACACATTTCGAAATATAGCGTCCATAGGTCTATCCGTAGCGACACGGCCGCCATATTTCTAGATATCGCCAAAGCCTTCGACAAGGTCTGGCACAACGGCCTGCTCTTCAAGCTCCGTCGTATGGCCCTGCCAGACTCTCTCGTGCACATCATACGTGAATATCTGTCGAATCGTTCGTTTAGATATAGGTTAGAAGGGACCTTAACGTCCTGTTATATACTAGCTATGTATGTAATTGTCCTTATTCCTATAATTCCCTATTTTCCTATGTCAGCATTTTTGAGAGTCTTTTAGACTTAACGTAACTTTTAGTTCAGTTCGTTTCCATCATCCGCGCGTGACACTTGCCAATAGAGCCTTATTCATATTATTATTTTTAATTAAAGTTAATAAATAAATCTTTTATATTCAATAAATCTTTTTTTTAAAAAGACTCTAAACGAAATCCTCGTAACAAATTTGGTGGCAGCGGTGGGATACCGATGGTGAAGGTATCCCTGGTACGTCTTCGATCAGGCTCGCTTTTCAAAACGCAAAAACAAAGTGATAAAGTGAAAACTAACATACTTTTCGCGAGTGTCAAAAGTGCTCAAAACGAACTCATTCTACGATACCCTATTTCATAAATTATCGACGCATTATCCTGTCGAACTGATTCCTGTGCATCTGTGCTAAATATTACGTTCTGCCGAATTCGACGCTGTGTCCAGTCCAGTATGTTCCTGTTCATCTCTACAATATGCAGTCTACTGTAAGTCCTGTTTTATTCATCAGCTTCGAAGTTTTCTCAAGAATCTAGTGTGTGATTTGTGATTGTGTTTTTAACGCTAATATAAATATATAAATTAATAATTGCCTGTTATAATTATCTATATAAAACAATATTAATTCAAAAAACTGTAATAAATATAAAGTAATATTATTGTTATTAAGTAGCGTCGCTTATCAGACCACCTAGTCTTAATTGCGACTAAGCGCCATTGTACATCCGCCTATTACACCGTATCTTGAATTTATATTTTTATTACTAAATTTTATTTACTTTGTATAAAATGTCTATCAAGGAATCAAAAGTTAAGTCGGAAAAAGTAGAATCATTAACAATCGCAACCCTATTTAAATTTATTAAACCTTTTGATGGCACACGAGAGAAATTAAATTCATTTTTAACAAATTGTGACAATGCAATCAGCCTAACTAGTTAAGGCCAGAAATCAATTTTATTTAAATATATTTTATCTCAACTCGATGGCAAAGCCGAGGTAGCCTGTTCTATTAACGAATTTGAAGACTGGGAACAACTAAGTTCCTTCTCAAAAACACAATTCAGAGAGAGGAAACACTATGCCCATCTTTTTACTGATCTACAAGAGTGTCGGCAGTCAAATAACAAACCCGTTAACCAATTTGCACTACGTGTTGAAACTAGTTTATCTAAATTACTAACAGAAATTATTTTATCTAACAAACAGGATATAGAATTAATAGTACGAACAGCAGCTATAGAGGATTTAGCACTTAATTCATCTTTACTAGGCCTTAAGCCGGAAATTTCTAATCTAGTCCGCAGTAAGAATCCAAATGATCTAATGAAGCAATTAATTTCGTAGCATCCGAAGAAAAGATTTTACCTTTTTTCTATAAACGTAATCCTCATAGTGGCAATGTAATAAATCAACGGTTTTCTATTAAACCACAACACCCTAGGTTTTCAGCTCCGAATAACAGTTCAAAATCTCAAAATCCACATCAGTCTAGTCAAAATTATCAATCTTTGTTTTGTCGATATTGTTAAACCAATGGTCATGTAATTGAAAATTGTAGGAAAAGAAAGTATAATAATAACAAATTCAAGGTTTCTTCAATACCTCAATATTCACAGCGTCCTAGACAGGAATTTAGTAAGCCGTCACGAGTTAATTGTATTGTCAGTGACGACGCATTTTATAATTCTCAAATACCATCTTCAAGCACAGATGATACCCAATTCCAGGATAATTTAAACTAACAATGGGCTCACGGAGGTGTCTCGTGAGACCCAAATCTCAGCCTTATACTAAACCTATAAAATTCAATGACACCTTTTCTAAATCCAAGGACCACACGGGTAACCAGCCCCAAGTAAGCACCCAAGTTCCTAAATCCAAGGACCACACGGGTAACCAGCCCCAAGCAAGTGTCCAAGTTTCTAAATCCAAGGACCACACGGGTAACCAGCCCCAAGCAAGTGTCCAAGTTTCTAAATCCAAGGACCACACGGGTAACCAGCCCCAAGAGAGTGTCCAAGTTTCTATATCCAGGGACCACACGGGTAACCAGCCCCAAACATGTGTCCAAACTTCTATAGCCAAGGGTCACACGGGTAACCAGCCCCAAGTAAGCACCCAAACTCTCTCAAGAAATCATGAAACCAAAGTATACAAGATATCCTGTATACCATATAAAATATCTCTACCCCATATAGTTGTGCAGACATCCATTTCTAATAAGCCTCTTACGTTCTTAATTGATACAGGATCATCCGTCTGTCTTCTAAAACAATCTTCAATTCCATATTTCTCTAAATTGATATTGGAAAACGATATAATTAATTTAAAAGGCATAGATAGTCAAGAAAATGCTATACCCACTATAGGTAACTTTTTATTAAATCTTAAGTTTGAAAATGAATTAATAAAATTTAAATTTCATGTAGTAAAAGAACTACAATTACCTTATGACGGCATCATAGGTAATGATCTACTCACCTTTTTCCATTGTGCAATCAATTATAATCAAAATGTCCTTAATTTAAATAACGCCAAGATAAAACTTAACTTCACTGACCCAACTTACGAAATTCCACCGAGGTCAGAAATCACAGTAGAATGTACAGTTACTAATCCTGAATTAAAAGAAGGTCTTATTCTCGACCAGCATTTAAGTGAAACACTTATTATTGCCAATTGTTTAGTGAAAGTCAAGGATAATAACCGAGTGAATCTTACCGTTTTAAATACATCAGAAAAACCAGTGAATTTAAATTCAAATCTTTCACTAACTTTACACCCTATAGATTATCACTCTTTCCAGTCTTACGACACCAACCAGTCGTGTTTAGAAAGAACCAAAGAGGTTCTTGAACTTCTTCGCGTTTCACACTTGAATTCTGAAGAACGCGATTCAGGACGTGTGTGCCAAATTTTCCGACATTTTTCATCTTCCAAACGACATTCTTACCTCTACTGATGCTATTCACCATGAGATACGCACATCTTCTGACCAACCTATTAACGTTAAATCGTATAGGTTTCCCGAAGTCCACAAGCAGGAAGTCAATTCCCAAATCCAGAAAATGTTGGATCAAAAAATTATTCAACCTTCCTTATCTCCCTGGTCTTCTCCTATATGGATAGTTCCTAAGAAGATAGATGCTTCTGGTCAGAAGAAATGGCGCATCGTAATAGATTACAGGAAGCTAAATGATATTACTATTGGTGAAACTTATCCAATTCCAAATATTATAGAAATTTTAGATCAGTTAGGCAATTCCAAATATTTTTCAACACTTGACCTTGCGTCAGGGTTTCACCAAATAAATATGTCTCCTCAGGATGCTTGTAAAACCGCTTTCAGTGTTCCTCAAGGACACTTTGAATTCACAAGAATGCCATTCGGGCTTAAAAATGCACCCTCTACTTTCCAACGCTTAATGAACAATGTTCTCACAGGTCTCCAGGGTGAAAGATGTTTCGTCTACCTTGACGACATCGTTATATATTCCCATGACTTACAAAGTCATATTGAGAATCTTACTAAAGTCTTTCAAAAATTACGAGCTTTTAACCTCAAGCTCCAGCCTGATAAGTGCGAATTTCTACGCAAAGAAGTCGGTTACCTTGGACATATAATTACTGAAAATAGATTAAAACCTGATCCAAATAAAATAAGTTCAGTCCAAGAGTTCCCTGTTCCAAAATGTCCAAAGGACATTAAATCCTTTCTAGGTCTCATATCCTATTATAGGCGGTTTATACCAGAATTTTCTAAATACTCTAAGCCCTTAACATTACTTTTAAAGAAAGATACTCCTTTTGTGTGGACAAATGAACAGCAATTAGCCTTCGAAAAACTTAAAGATAAGTTAATCACAGCTCCAGTTCTTATTTATCCCGATTTCACAAAACCATTCAACCTGACTTGTGATGCATCTAATTACGCGATATCCGCCATTCTGTCCCAAGGTCCTGTAGGAAAGGATCATCCTATAGCTTATGCATCTAGGACGTTGAATAAATGTGAAGTCAACTATAGCACCACAGAAAAAGAACTTTTAGCCATAGTTTGGGGTTGTAAAACGTTCAGACCTTATTTATTTGGTCGGAAGTTTGTCATCATAACGGATCACCGTCCATTAAAGTGGCTTTTTAATCACACTGACCCCAGTAGCAAATTGCAAAGATGGCGACTTCAGTTACAGGAATTTGAATACGAAATCGTATATCGAAAGGGTAAGTTAAATTCAGCCGCTGATGCGCTTTCTCGATATCCTGTTAATCCTGTTTTACCTGAAAATCCTGAAAACTTACCTCAAAATGATTTAATTGACCTCGGTCCATTAGATATCAGTCCTTTTAATGCAGAATCAGCTGATTTTAGCCCTCTTTCTCTCCCAAGTCCAGATAACTTACCTGCTCCTTTTAATCCCCCTGTGGTTGAGGATATTAATCCATCTTCTCTCTCAGAGATATTAGGTGAAAGTAATGATCATAATCCTAATATTCAATACCCTGATCCTGTAATTAACCCTCAAATTACGAACTCCCCTAGCCATGTAGGAATTTCCCCTCTTGGTGACGCTAGTTCCGCTACTTCTGTTGAACCTGAAAATGTAAATATTCAAAACCCAAATGTAAAAAATCATCCTATTAAAAACTTACCTGAGTCGGCTAATAATTACACGAAATATTTAAAAATTCCGTCGACGGTAAAATATACTACAAAAATCATTGAACATAATGATAGTATACTGAAAAGCCAAAACAAAATCCTAATTATACCTACATCCCTCGACCTGGATGAATCTAACCCGTACGTTCAGGAGATCTTGTCAAATTCACCAGATTCGGAATCGTTTATTAATTCAGAGAGAACATTACTCTCTTTTAAAAAGCTTATTCATAACAGCAAAGAATATTATTTTCTTTTACTAAGGTACATCACTTCGATACCTGCACTTATAGTGAAATCTTTGAATCTATAAAAAATATTAAAGATTATCTTATAAATGAAATTGAACCTGTAAATGAAATAAGTATTACTGATTTCAAAAACCCGTTTGATAAATATACATACATTAAAATCTATAACATAATAACACATTTATTCCATAACACTAACATTGAAATTAATGTATATCGAAATAAAATATATTATCCCAGTCCCTCAGAAGTATTAAAACTCTTACGTGAAAATCATGATATTCCAGTTGCTGGACACCTTGGTGCTACTAGAATGTATAATAAAATCCGTGAACAATACTACTGGAAAAATATGCGTAGTGAAATAGAGAACTATGTCAGAGATTGTACATCTTGTCAAACTAATAAAGCTCTTAGAAAAAATAATCGAGCACCAATGCAAATAACCAGAACATATACTTCTCCTTTCGAAAAACTTTCTCTCGACATTGAAGGGCCACTCCCTGAGTCTGGCACTGCAAAAGTTAAATACATTCTTACCCTTCAGGATGATTTAACAAAATATTCAATAGCATATCCTATACGTAGTACCACAGCGGAAGAAACCAGCGATTGTTTACTTCATTTTATATCATTATTTGGCATTCCAAAAACTATTCTAACAGATCAAGGCACAAACTTTACTTCAGATATGTTCAAAGAAACCTGTAAATTCCTGAAAGTTAAACAATTATGGTCATCTCCTTACCACCCTCAGACACAAGGCGCCTTAGAACGAAGTCATTCTACATTAAAAGAATACCTTAAATCTTATGTGTCTGAAAAACAAGATAATTGGCCTAGATATGTATATACAGCTATGCTAGCTTATAACACAGCAATTCATTCTACTACCAACTATTCTCCATATGAACTTCTATTCGGCCATAAGCCAATTTTACCAAATTCAATTTATGAATCTGCTTCAAGCGCCACATACTCGGACTATGTTAGAATGTTACAACATCGTCTCAAATATACTCGTGATAGAGCTATTGACTTTATAAATAAATCTAAGGAATCCTCCAAAGCTTATTACGACAAGCATACTCGCCCAATAAGTTACCACGCTGGTGAGTATGTTTATTTAAAAAACCATGTCCGGTTGCGTAAAGGTCTTTCCCCAGTGTGGAAGGGACCCTATAAAATAATAAAAGTAAACGGAAGAAATAGTTTAACTCTTTTAATAAATAGACGACACGTCACCCATCATTTCGATGAGGTCAAATTAGCTCGGTAATTAGTTAAGTTTATACATTTAATTTACATATATAATATACTCTTTTAAGTATTTGTACCTCTCTTATCTTAAAGTAAATAATATAATATTAATAATTAAATATCCTAATAAAGTAGTATATCCTAATTAAGTTAAATTAAATTGCTTGCTTGCAGTTTTCTGTCTTCTGCACAGGAAGCCTTCATCAAAACGTCTACAAATACTTCCGGTATATATTTCGACCCCATCGGGTCAATTAAACTAATAGATGGTTATTTAAACGTACTAATTCCAATAGACATTTCATACATGGATCCGCAAATTAAAAACTTGAACGGTGTGATAAGTACCTCTCAGTTATTATGTAAACAAAGTGCTCTGTACACTGATATCGAATGTCTTAAGATGCATCAGTCACTTTTAGTTAGATATAATGACATAATTCGTGACTTCGAATCAATTTCACATTTAATTGAATTTAGATCAAAAAGGTCTGCTTGGTTTAGTGGTGTTGGTACCGTTTTTAAACATCTTTTTGGTACTATGGATGAAAATGATGCCATTCGATACAGTAAAGCCATTGAAACTGTGGAAAATGACCAAACACAGATATCTAAATTAATGAAAGAAAATATATTAGTTAGTACTTCTACTCTTTCGTCCACGAAAGATACGTTAAAGAAGTTTAATGCAAATGAGCAACAGTTAAATAATGCAATTGACGCTCTATCTCGCGCCCAACATAATTTAAGTTTGTTGTCAGATAATTTATATTTAAAATCAAAAATAATGAAATTTTAAACACGATAGAAAGTACATTGTTAACTTTATCTTTTAAATTAGAAGATGTAATAAATGGAGTTATGTTTGGAAAAACGAATATTTTATATCCATCCATAATAACACCTAAAAAATTGTTTAATGAGCTTGCAGAAAATTATAGATTTGTAGCTGATTATCATCAGTTTCCTGTAAGTATATCTTTAGAAAATATTTACATATTAATGAATGTTTCCGAAATTGCCACGTATTATAGCGATAACAAAATTGTATTTGTTTTAAAATTACCATTAGTAAATACTAAAATGTATTATTTATATCATAATATTCCTTATCCTGTTTCTGTTATTAATAATACTTATTCAACGATAATTCCTTCAACTAAATATTTAGCCATAACTCGAGACAGATCATATTACTGTAGGTTAGATAACCTAAGTAGCTGTAAGTTAATAAGTAAGTTTGATTATATTTGTAATATTCAAAATGTTTATTCTAGTTCAACTACACCGATCTGCGAATCGGAGATATTTTCAAAAGTTTTAAAATATGTTCCTTCATATTGTAAAATTAAGTTTCTACAAGGTCACCTAGATATATGGCAACCTTTATCTAATAATAAGTGGATATATGTAATTTAAAAACCATCTAAACTTTCTATTGATTGTGAGAATTCAAATAATACAGAATTAATAATATCCGGCACGGGTATTTTAAATTTACCGATAAACTGTATCGCATATTATAAAGACTCAAGGTTCATACCGGTAAATACGAAAATAATTAATTTACAACCCATTATAACAAATTTAAATTTATTAAATGACTCTTGTTGTAACTCTGAAAAACTTTTAAAATCAAAACCTTACATTCATACTTATAATTTAACCCATATTAACCTTGATTCTATCTCATCCCAAAATATTGACATTAATCATATTGTAACAGAGTTAGATGGTTTAATTAAGAAACCTCACATAGTTTTATATGGACAATATTATTCATATACTACAATTATAATGTGTATTGTTTCAATGATTATAATTTTAATATTCATTTATAAATTTATTGTAAAAACTGGCAAATGTCAAAATATTCTTAAAAGAAGTCATGTTAATATTTCTAACACTGCAGAACTCTCAGAAGTTGCTGTCGAATCCGCCAGAACCCCAATTTCCTTACCTAGAATTCGAACTACAGTCACATAAACTTAACCCTACTGGGGTAAGATTACTTTTATCCCCGGGGGCTGTTATATACTAGCTATGTATGTAATTGTCCTTATTCCTATAATTCCCTATTTTCCTATGTCAGCATTTTTGCGAGTCTTTTAGACTTAACATAACTTTTAGTTCAGTTCGTTTCCATCATCCGCGCGTGACACTTGCCAATAGAGCCTTATTCATATTATTATTTTTAATTAAAGTTAATAAATAAATCTTTTATATTCAATAAATCTTTTTTTTAAAAAGACTCTAAACGAAATCCTCGTAACAGTCCGCTCGTCCCGTCCGCGCCGGAGTCCCTCAAGGCTCCACGTTATCTCCCATCCTATACGCGCTCTACACCAGCGACATTCCGTGAAGAGATAATGTCGAACTTGCAATGTATGCCGACGACACCGCTCTTTACACCACCGACCGCTCCGCTTGGATACTGGCCGGAAAGACTGCAACAAGCTGCAGACGCCCTAGGCGATTGGTTTAGCAAGTGGCGGTTTGAGGTCAATTCGGAAAAAAGTGTAGCCGTGCTCTTCCCTCGAAAGCGTTACGAGACCGTCTCGACTATTTTCCTACAAAATAAACCAATCCCCTGGAAGTCCCAGGCCAAATACTTAGGCGTCGTACTAGATTCGAAGCTCTCCTTCCGGCCACACATCACGTATGTTTTTTAACATAGCAAAGCAACATTCGTCATGAACAGGCTATATCCACTGATTTGTAAGCGGAGTAAAATGTCGCTTCGTAACAAGCTGACATTGTACAAAACTTGCATCCGTCCCATTATGTCCTATGCTTGTGTTGCGTTCGCGCACACTAAGATAGACCCCCTTCAGAGGGTTCGAAATAAATTCCTCCGCATGGCATCCGGATGCCCCTGGTACGTTTGCAACGAGGACCTACACAAAGATTTCGAATTAGAATCACTCAAGGAATTCTGCAAAGGCTTAACCAAACGCTACTATGAGCGTGCAGATGACCACTCCAACCCCCTCATTGCTTCAGCGTGTAAGTACGCTCCGCACCCACACCCGCTTCTTCGACGCCCTCGTAGCGTCCTCTTAGACCCCGATGACCCAATCACAGTCGCAAACGCCCAGTATATAGGCAGGTTGCATTCCTCAGTCCCAAGACATATTCGCCGTCGCCGTAAGAGGCGACAAGGCCAGTCCTTTCTCACGGCACGTCCAGACGGGGCCAGACGGTCACAGACCATCCTGATTAGCGTACGCAGGGCATTCCCCTGCGATCGCTGTTTCTTTCACGAGCATCCATAAAATCTCGTATATATTTCTCCAGGGGCGAGCCACACTCGCCCCTCCACGCCCGGTGACGCTGTAAAGACCATCTCAGGTCAACAGCAATTCAGTCACTCAGAAAAAAAAAATCCTATAGCGCCATTTGTTTACGAGTACTCGCCTGCTAAACAAGTCAATCCGGAAGCAAAATGCAACTATGGAGAAAATTGAACATCGCGCTGTAATAAAATTCCTTGCCAAGCAAGGAAAAAACGTTCAAACCATTTTAAATGAAATGGACGCCGTTGATGGAGATCAGTGCTCTGGTAAAACAATGGTTTATAGGTGGCATGGACTTTTTAAACATGGTCGAGAATCAATTGAAGACGACTCTCGCTCTGGGCGGCCAGTTGAGGCCACCACATCAGATATCGTCGAAAAAGTCGAAAAACTTGTTACACACGATATACACGTTGAAGGAAAAACAATAATCTGCATTTGTTGGAGTATCAGATACAACCATTTTGCGGATCCTGCACGACCACCTGGGCATGTCAAAAGTCAGCGCAAGATGGGTGCCGAGAATGCTCACGCCGCTTCAAAAACAGCAGCGCGTCGACACGTCTAAGCACTTTTTGGAGGTGTGTGGAGACGAACCTGTGCAGATTTTGGAGCGGATTGTTACTGGAGATGAAACATGGGTTTATCACGTCGAACCTGAATCAAAACAGGATTCCATGCAATGGCACAAAAAGGGTACACCACCTCCCAAGAAATTCAAAGTGTCAGAATCCAGAATCGGCTGGAAAGTTGATTGCCACTGTTTTTTGGGATTGTGAGGGGATATTACTTATTGATTATAAAAAAAGGATACCACTATAACCGGAGAATACTACGCAACGAATATTATCATCAGAACAGAAGCAAACCGGTCCCCAGGGATAAGATGAGTAAAATTTACGCATCCCATCCGAATTTGCTGACTTGTAGTGCCAGACGCGACGAGTCGCTTCAATACATGGCTACTGTCTTAAAAGTGATAATGTTATTAGAACAAGAAACGCTAATATAAAATAACAATACAACAGTGCAAATCTATTCTGTCCGAAAAAATCGCTACTATAGTAAATCAATATTTGTATAGTTTAAGCAGACGAAGTCGCGAGTCGCTCACCCGCGTGCACGCGCAGCAGCGCGGCGTGCAGGTGGTCGTGGAAGGCGGCGGGGTCCACGTTGAGCGCGGGCGCGGCGTTGAGCAGCGCGAGCACCGCGCGCGCGCACAGCAGGCGGCGGCGCGCGGTTACGCGGGGGTCGCGCAGCGCGCGCGCCAGCAGCGCCACCAGCTCCGAGTAGTACTCCAGGTTGATGGTGGACGCGAACCTGCGGACGGGGACGCTCTAGCTGGATCATTGTTCGTTAACTTGCTTTTATATAGGATCTTAACCTGTGACTACGGACTACTCCAAAATTTCCAAAAATGTATGGAAATTAATATTATCCAAATTTGTTACATTTAAAATATATGTTCTATTATACGTATATTCTACTTTAAATCATTATCAGTACGTATATTCTACTTTAAAAACGACTGTCTATCCCGCCAAATGCGGGATACAGCGTGAAGCTAGAAAAAAAAATGACACCTACTTCGTCAACCCCTCCAGCGTAGCTTCCAGCAAGGGGGAGTGGGGGGCGGTCTTCAATATGCCAAAGTAAATGTGGAACACGGTTTTGGTGACTTCCGTGAGTATCTTCTGCTTGGCCTCGTGGCTCTCCTGCGCTTCTGTTTCCAGAAGCTCGCGCTCCACTTCTTTTAACTTCTTCGCTCTCTGGAAATGTTTACATTATATTTATAAAAACATTTAAAGTCATATTTCCCACTTACAAAAGAGAAATACTTATTAGAAAATTTATAACATTTTGAACGTAGCAGGATTGAAACCTGTATGTGTGTGTTTCTGGCACTTAAGCTACTGGATGAATATACTGATTTGAGAGCGGTGTTCCTTCGAAGTTTTGAGACATTGCGTACTGAGTGGAACTTAACGCCGCGCTTTATATACTGATTTGAGAGCGGTTTTCCTTCTAATTTTGGAGGCATGGCGTTTGAAGGCACTGAGTGGAACTTAACGCCGCTATTTGCCTCGTTACTAGAGCAAAGAAATAAAAATATAGAATGTTTAATTTTCTCAGGTAAAGCCCACAGCATAGTAGTTTTGTGGTACCACCGCACGACACACCTTAATTTCATATAACTGCCGGAAACAAGGTATTTTAAAAAAAAAATAGACGTACATCTGTTCATGTATTACAAAAATTACCTTATTAACTATGAAGCGTAATTAAATAGCACTAGTTAAAACTATAGATACTGGTTCAAATCCCATTACCATACCTTCTTCTCCTTCTTGGACAAATTGAGTATTCTCTTCTTATGTTTTTCTCCTTTTCTCTTCTGCTCTTTCAGCTCTATTTCCTTGTCCAGAGACACATTGTCCAGTTTTAACGCCAGAAGACATTTCAAGGCCTCGGGCGCGAGGCGCTCTCCGCGACGGCGCACCACGCGGCCTATTAGACGAACTATCTAAAATTATACATTTAATGTTTAATAATATTGACAAACATCAAACAATTTAGATCAATTCAAATATTTTTCAATTAAAAAAAAAATCGGGTCATTCATTCACGAGATACGGTTCTATAGACAGACTTATTATAACACCTCCTTTTGCGACGATGGTTAAAAATAATATAAAGAATAATGCAGTTTAATTATATCAAGATCCATTAAAATTTTCGATGAACAAGTTAGTAAAAATGAAACTAATTTAAAAACAAATTAAATATAATCATTTACAGCAAACATTACACAGAATATTTATAATATTACATTACATTTTATTATATACTGTATTTATTTATTTATTTTATTTAAACAAAACTAGCTTCTCCTTTTTACAAAGGTTGTCTGTCTGTCAGAGATTGCATGAAGCATTAAGGCCGCCTTCGCATGCCTTTTTATCTTATTTACTCGTGCGCTTCACGCTGTATCCCGCACGAGGCAGGATAGGCAGAGGGAACCCGGGAAACTAGTGTTAAGACACTCCATTCCACTTCCGTCCCCCACTTTCCGCCCAATTTGAGGCATTGCGTGTTGAGTGGCGGAACTCGACGCCGCGCTTCGTTAGCGAGCGAAGAAATCAAAACATTTTATTTTAATATTTAGAAATATTACGTAAAACGTACGTCAGCCAAACAGTGGAAGTGGTTGAGTGATATTAAGCGGGAAAGAACACACTTAGTACAATTAAAACAGAAAGAAAGATTACAATAAAAAATATATATATATAAAATATAAACGAAATAGGTTGTTCGCAGCCGAAGGACTCAAGGAAACCGAATTTACTTTAAACTTATTTTATTAATATTAATTAAAACTAATGTGACTTCATGTGTTGAAGACATCTTGTGACACAGAGTGAGTAATGAAGACCAAGTATCGATTCATATAGTGAGGGAACTTTAAACACTAAGACACAAAATTATTGGAAATAGATGGTTCGGTGTGGCGTAATGTTGCGCAAGACATTCCGATACAGGGCCGCTGTGGGTGGTCTTCGGCGAACGCAGTGCCTTAGAATTGTCGCAAATAAATGGTGTGATCCGATGTTACGCAAGAATTGCCGGTACATGGCTGAAGTGGGTGGTCTTCGGTGAACGCGGTGCCTTAGGGTTGCCACATACGTAACTAACGCATATATAAGATAAATATAGATATATATAAATATACACATATTAAATATAATATTGACATAATATACATATATATGATTATTAACGCTCGTAACAAAAGCGGGGTAGGCAGAGAGATCGGAAACAACGACTCACATGGAGAGTGATCTCCCCCCGGACGTCCTCGCGGAAGAGCTGCGCGCAGCAGGCCGCCACGGGCCCGCGCGCCGCCCGCGCGCCCAGCAGCGGCACCACGCTCTGCGCGATGTTGGCGGCGTAGTTGAAGCCGGGGCGCGCGCACAGCAGCGCGCACATGCAGCGCAGCGACACCAGCGCCAGCGACACCTGCGCCGCGTCCGGCTTGCTGCGGACGGGGCGAGACCTTGTATTGTACGCCGCGCTTTGCCTTGTTACAGCACTCGTATTAGACTACAATAATACTTGCACTTGTATTATTGTAGTCTAATTCACATAAAACAAATCTATGTAATGAAATTAAATATTTATAAAACAATAACTATTTAGTTTCATTATATAGATTTGTATAAATAGATAAAAAAGAAAGAAGAAAGAAATAACGAAAGAAAGAAGAAAGCATGGCAGGACTATAAAGCCTCAGGTAAGAATAAAAGCATGAAAGAGATAAGAAAGAAAGAGTATAAACAGCAAAAACACCAAATGAAGTGAGTGGTTCCCGGAGTTGCTCGCTAAGCTGTAGAATGAACGGGGTGCTTTCGAAGGACGGTGATCTTTTAACAGAACAACCACAGGTTTTGCAGCGATGGGCGAAATTTTACAAGGAGATATTTGAATGTTATGACGCCTCTGCCTCAAGCAACAGCGAAATGCTGAGTCTTGATGGCGAAATCTGTCTAAAAGAAATTGAGAGTGCCATACGAAGTTTAAAATGTGGTAAGGCAGCGGGAGCAGATGGAGTTACTGCCGAGATGATCAAATATGGTGGGCCACGCGTCTTGGACCTGTTCTGGTTTTTGTGCAATTTATGCTGGAAATTGGGGGAGGTCCCAGACGATTGGCGACGTGCAGTCATCGTGCCTTTGTATAAAGGCAAAGGTTCACAGATAGATTGCAGAGACAGAGATCATTCAGCCTGTGTGTAGGAGAAGTAAGAGCTGGCATGTCGCCTTGGTTTCATATCCAATCGGGTGTTAAACAAGGTTGCGCCATATCAGTTTGGTTGTTCAATTTGTATTTACAGCTGTCTCCATGGAGTGAGACAAAGTAAAATGGGAGGGAAAGTAGGTACCTTAAATATAAGTTGCCTGCTTTACGCAGATGATGCAGTGCTTATTGCATCATCAGAAAGCGAGTTACAGGCGTTGGGTACCACTCTGAAAGAAGGACGCGCGAATAATGGTCTGAGCCCGAATAAGACGAAGGTTCTGGTATTTGAAAGAAATGAAGAAAGAACAGAATGCTAGATCAGTGTAAATGATACGATATTTGAACAAGTGAATGAGGTAGTATATCTGGGAAGTATGTTTAGCAGAGACGGAAGATACGAAATGGATGTGGAAAGGCGTACTGCTGCCGGTAACAGAGTTAACGGGGCCTTAGCTGCATTGTTGAGACGGCGAAACGTCAGCATAGCTGCGCGTTTGGCTGTACACAATACAGTGTTGGTACCGACACTGTTATACGGCAGCGAAACGTGGGTATTACAGAAAAAGAATGTAAGAAAGATGAATGATGTACTGTAGAGATGCGATCTCTTCGTCGGATATGCGGAGTCCGTTTAGCTGATCGCAAATCCAATGAAGAGATACACAGAATGGTAGGTACTAGCGTGGATGTCACAGTGAGAATGAAGAAGAACGTGCCCAGGTGGATTGGGCACGTCGAGCGAATGAGTGAAGAAAGAATAGTAAGAAAGATTTATGAAGGAAAAGTGAGTGGTAAGAGAGGGAGGGGGAGACCTCGGTTAACCTTTGAAAACACAGTATCAACGATACAGGAGGAAGGTCACGCAAAAAGCATGAGGACCCCCCGGAGGGCATGTATGAAGAGGCTGATAACAATGGACGAAGCGAAAGAGGTATGCCGAGACCGTAGCGTTTTGCGCTCCGTGCTCTCTGCCTACCCCGCTAGGGATATAGCGTGAAGCTAAATAAATATGTAAGTAAGTAAGTATAAAACAATAGAGACATTGCCAGACTTCATACAAATTGCCTGAATTTTTTTATTGACAGATATGCAGGCCAAATTGGCCTCAAAGAAACTGGGGGTCATCAGCAACCGTTTGGCCCTGTACAGGGCCCAGGTTCGGCTCATATGAAATACTGTTCTCACCTCTGGGCTGTTGACATTTGATATTAAATATATCACTTAATATTATCAAGTAAAATATCAAATGAAATATTTAACTTGATAATATTAAATATATCATTTCCTCGAGTGGGGATTGAATACTTGTGTGATAATATTATTCGTTTATTGGACATATGTTCTATATTTTTTTCTAATATCAAAAAAAAAATTACACTTATTTTCATTATAACGGATTCCAATAGGCGCGGGTTCAAACCCTGCTACGTTCGAATCATTTTATATTATACGTTTTCTAAATAAATATATTTTGATATTTGGACCGTTTATTTTGAAAGTGGTGTAAATACATATTCTCTTGTTTCGAGAAAATTAGAGGTTAGCATCAATTAAAAATTAAAAAAATCAGGCAATTTGTATGAAGTCTGGCAATGTCTCTATTGTTTTGTAAATATTTAATTTCATTATATAGATTTGTTTTAATCGAATTAGACTACAATAATACATATTAATGGGCTGTAAATGGACTTACACCACGTTCAAAATTAGACAACTGTAAAAATCGTTTAATTTCAATTAAAAAAAAACAAAAAGCACTTAAAATATAGTTCATTTTAATACAATTTACAAATACTCATGATAAGACATCAAATTTAATTTTAGACACTAATTACGTTGTCAAAAGTACATAGTACTGGTAGTGTTTTCTTATGCTCTGCACATGCCACATGGCAGTGTTTCGAAATATGCATGTTGAGGTGTTCATGAATAACTTCTTATATACTAAAATCGTTCCACCAGAATTGACTTGGTAGAATTCATAAACATATTCCCTTTTAGTGCCTGAATTATGTCTAGGTCAGGTTGAACACTAGCGTATAGAAATATATTTTGCTTATTAAAATCACCTATATTGGAAAATTTTTCAAATATTTATATACTTTGTAATACTTTCAATACATTTCTTTGAGCAATTACAATTTTTGGATTCGAATTGTTTTGCTGAAATTCATTTTCTTCTTTTTGTATAATACTATTGACCAGTGGGGAACGGAAGTGGACCGGAGTGTCTTACACACAAGGTTCCCGGGTTCCCTCTGCCTACCCTGCCTCGTGCGGGATACAGCGTGAAGCTAAGAAAGAAAGAAAGACTATTGACCACTACTTCGTTTAATTTTGTTTATTCGTTGCAAATATTTTTCTTTATTTTGTTCTTAATTTTCAATAATAATATCCTCATCTGAGGAATCATTATTATTCTTCTTCTCTTTTCATGGGTCGTCAATTTATTGTTTATAGCGGAATTATTTTCATTCTCTGAATATTTAGTTATTCTTTTGCTTATATACATGCTTGGATTTATTTATAGGTTAAAATAAATATTTTAAATTGTTAGAAAATAATATAACCATTTGTTCTTACCTATACACACTATCTGATGTTAGTATGAAGTTATATATTTAAAAAAAAAATAGAATAAATAACGATGATGATGCCTGTCGTGGCGCAGCGGCACAAAACGCGTGACTGTAACCGATGGGTTGTGGGTGCGATCCCAACTCGAGGAAATGAAATATTTAATATTTTCAATTTAAATATTTGATGTTTTCATTTCTTCTCTCTGGTACAAGGCAAAACGCGGCGTTGAGTTCCGCCACTTAACACGCTATACTTCAAAAATCTGGCGGATGTGAGGAACGGAAGTGGAACGGAGTGTCCTAACACTAGGTTCCCAAGTTCCCTCTGCCTACCCTGCCATGTGCGAGATACAGCGTAAAGCTGAGAGTGAGAGAGAATAAATAACCTAAATTGTTAATTCAACAACTCTTAGCACGTAAGATGGCACGTATGATAAAACAAATGAATTAAAAAGTCTACTGGACTTACACCACTTTCATAATCAAAAAAAATGTGATATGACGTATTTCATGCTTAATTTAATGTATATTTTTTATATGTTTAATTAGTTCGTGTTTAATTTAAAAAAAAAAAACCAGGTTTAATACAACTTAAAAGCGGTCGGTAAATGAAATTGCATACAATGAGTATGCAATTAAACATATAAAAAATATACATTAAATTAAGCATGAAATACGTCATATCACATTTTTTTTTGAAAAAATGGACTTACACCACTTTGAATATAAACGGTTTATTTAAATGATTTTCAATCAAATGAAACATACCGATTATCGCCCTTCTTCCGTCGGAGCACATTCGTTGCTTTCTCCAGCCGCTGCAAGTATCTTTTGTAGAATTCCAATAATTCTTTTTCGTACTTGTACAGCGCTAGAGTGTCTTTCTTTACTGAAATTATACAATATTATATTATATATATGTATATATATATATGTATATATATATATATATATATATATATATATACATATATATATATATATATATATATATATATATATATATATATATATATATATATATATATATATATATATATATATATATATATATATATATATATATATATATATATATATATATATATATATATATTATATATATATATATATATATATATATATATATATATATATATATATATATATATATATATATATATATATATATATATATATATATATATATATATATATATATATATATATATATATATATATATATTAAAAACAGCCTTATATGGGACATCCATTAATGTAAAATGAACCAAAATTTTGATTTTTATAAGTTAGTTTTGTTATAAGTTTTGGCGAGCGTTCAAATATTACGTAAAGCAATTTGGGGGGAAGGAGGAGGAAGGAGGAAGAGGAGGCATTTTTGAGAAAGTTGTGGGAAATAGTTTCATTACCTCACTCTGGCAATAAAGCACGCAATGTCCTATGAATTTGACAGAATAGTGTCTCAGCTCTACTTACTCTGCTATATACAATACACAGCATGAAGCTGGAAATCAACACAGTTGGAAATCATTAATACGCAATGAGTTGCAGGTTCGATTCTTACTTAGTAAAATCGACAATTTTTATATAGCTCTGGTAAGAAAGAATATCACATTGTATCCAGTCACCCAACGTTCAAGGCTTGGATTTCATCTCTTTTAAATTATTTTTTTTATGCGAGGCAAAACGTGGTGCTAAGATAAAAAAAAACTCACTCAGCTTCACTCTGTATCCCGCACATGGCAGGGTAGGCAGAGGGAACTTGGGAACCTAGTGTCAAGACATTCCGTTCCACTTCCGTACCCCGCTTTATGACGAATTTGAGGCATTGCGTGTTCAGTAACGCCGCGTTTTGTACCAGAGCAAAATGAAAACATTAAATAATATTTTTTTTCTATTTAAAATAGAAAATATTAAATATTTCATTTTTTCGAGTGGAAATAGAACCCACAACCTGTCGGTTACAGTCGCACGCTTGTGCCGCTGCGCCTCTAATAAAATTTAATTTACTGAGAAAAATATAAGCTCACATTTAACATTAGCATAATCCTGGTGTCTTATTTTATAATCTGGTATGATATCTCTGAACACCTCCGCCGCAGACAATGTCGCCAACTTCCTCACCGACATCAGATTGAGGGTGCCATCCTTGAGCTTCTCCTCCATTAGATATAATATTGGAAACAGGTTCTTTAGCTGAAAGTCAGAAATGATAAAATATTCTATAGCATTATAAATAATTAAATTGTTTAATAAAACACTTAAATAAAATAGAAAAATACTAATTTTAAAAATAAAAATTTTTTAACATAGCAGTATTTGAACCCGCGCCATCTGTAGTGTTGCATTGTGTGACAAGATGTAGGAGAGTTTCTTTCATGATTTTTTTATATATATTTTTCTGCTGTAGGCTTTTTTTTAATCAAGCATTTAGCGAGACAGACAAATAGTTAGCCTAAGAAAAAAGTTTAGAAATACCCCATTTAAAACACTTCCCACTCCTCACATTCCGTCAAAGACATTCTTAATTGAGTGACAGAACTTGATGCCACTTTGCTTCTATACCTGAGAAAATGAAAATATTTCATTTCCCCATGTGGAGATTGTATTTTTTAATAAAATTTATAACAAAAATAATTAATTATTTAAAATTAAAATTCTCTGGGTCAATTCAATTGAAGTTTCCAATTTTAGGCAGGAATTGGAGAACTAAGTGTGAACTAAAACATACACCTAAAAGTATATATTATAATAATAATTTTAATTTCAGTATAATATAAAATAATATTACCTTCTTCTCCGGACTCTCTAGTAAGGAAGAGCACAACGCCCCAATTCTGAATTTCTCATGATGCAATCTATCCCGCCTTGCTGCCAATAGCTGTACAGTTGTAATTTCATCACCTTCAGGCTTTTGAGGTTCAATGTTTTCATCATTCTCATCACCGCTGAATTCAGCAAATTGGAGATTACCTTGTTCATGATCATCATCATCATTATCATCTTCTTGCATGTCTTCTGCTCTATCAGAATCTGATTCTAAAATAATATAGTAGTTATTAATTATTACTTTATTGAGGCATGTCGTGGCGCAGGGGCGCAAGCGTGTAACCATCAGGTGGTGGGTTCGATCCCCACTTGAGGAAATGAAATATTTGATATTTTCCAATTAAATATTTATTGTTTTGATTTCCACGCTCTGGTGACAAGGCAAAATGCGACGTTGAGTTCCGCCACTCAACACGCAATGCCTCAAATTCGGCGAAAAGTAAGGATCGGAAGTAGAAAGGAGTGTCTTAACACTAACACGCTTCCCAAGTTCCCTCTGCTTACCCTGCAATGTGCGAGAGCATCATGCTGAGATAGGGTACTTTATTAACCAAATTGTTCTAAACTTATAATATATCTGTAACTGACCACTGTATGTAAATGGAAGATATATTCAAATAAATCTTATCGATGACGTTTATTATTGTCGTAGTGCCCAAAATACCTTACAATTTTCCGCCTGAATGTCCATGCGTTTGTATCCACTAATCTCAAAAAATGCTAACCTGATTTAAATGCATTTTTTTTTTCATAATTACATTTTTAGCAACTTTCTTCAACATTTAATGTTGGTTTACGGCAAATAAAAAAACTAGTTACGTAAATTTAAAAAAAAAAAAAAAAATACAACATTATTACAATTGTTTTTAATAAAATATAGCTGAAATTTTAGTTTATAAGTTACTTAAATTTTTGATCTTTTTGATCTATAGCTATCTACCATATAACTCCCAGCTATAATGATGTCTGTTAATTTGTGTTTGTTTGTAATTTGTAATGTTGAAAATTATAAGTTTAGAGATTTCTTGTGAAACAAAAAGGGCCACACTTAGCACTTTAGCACTGTTCTGAATACCCCTAGTGTGAGTGTTAATCTTCCCATGATCTATGCAAGAAACTAATGCTTTACAAGATCTCATACTGTTGCCTTCTCCAATTTGGAGTAATGTAAAATTTGAATAACATAACCTGCCAAACAAAAGTTGACAAAATCTTTTTTTTTTAGCATAGCAAGCATACAGGTCATCTGATGGTCAGTGATCACATCCACCACAGTCCCATGTAACCCAGTGCCAGTCCATTTTTGCATATAGCAGGGCAGGCACCGAAGGAACTTGGTAACCTAGTGTTAAGGCACTCTGTTCTTAATAATAAAATAGAATTTATAAGAGGAATTGTTACTAACACACTAACAATATATGGATATATATCTGAAATAAATCATTTTATTATCATTATTAATATAATCATTTCTGTTGCTGGGCCATGACAGGACTAAAAAAATAATTATCTATATTATTTCTAATATAGCTATCTAACCTTCTTGCTCTTCAGCTCTTTCCACAACACCATCTTTGGTCTTAATGGGCAGTAATGGCCTCATTTTCTTCACTGGCCTTTCAGCGAGCTCCTTTTCATATTTCTCTTCCATATCACTATTTTCTGTGTCACTATTGGAGTCACTTTCACTGATTATTTCTGAATTGGTGTTCTTTGCAGGTTTTGGTAACTTTTCTTTCTTTTTGCGTTTTGTTCCTTGTCTGAAATTTTTTATTAAATGATATTATAAATATTTCCATTCCGTAAGGAAATAAGTTTTAGAGTTAACTGGCAAAAGAGTTTTTTTTTTGTTGTTACAGATTCAGTATTCTTTAACTAAGAGCAATTCTAAATTCATATGTTTTTGTTTAGAAATGTTGTGCATGCAAACATTTCTATGATCTTAATTCTCTATTTAAATGAAACACTTACTATACTAAATATGTTAAAATATATGTATAGTCAAGAAGACAATAGAATTTTTGTTTTTTTGAACATGGAGCTGTTGCTAAACACACACTTGTTTAGAAGTTAAATAGTTGACCTAATGTTTCTTAGTTCCTAGAAGCAAAAGTACTTATCAAAGATTACAAAGAATTTACATTAAATATAGTTTTTTTAATTTACGAACTACTTTCTTGCTAATAAAGTAGGCTGCATGTCCCTACGATCTCACATACATATACTTAAAACTTATCAAAATAAAAATATCCTTACTTATTTTCCTTTTCTTTTTCTGGTACATTGGACAGCAGTTGAGGTTGCTTAGCTAGTCTAGTTGCTATATACTGCTGTTCCTCTTCATCCAACATATCAGCCCATTCATTACTTGAAGATTCACTTTCACTACTGTATTCGGGCTGTACTTGGGATGGTTGTTTTTGTTTTTGCACTTTCTGTCTATGACGCTGAAGCTTCAGTTTACCTTGTTTCTTCATTTTATTAGTTGTTTGATTGTTTCGCTTAACTTTACTTATTTTACTTTTACCTTTTTTCTGTAAATAAAAGTTGAGTAGAGGTTAAAAGAAATTATAAAATAATGAATGATATCTATAACGAAGATATAATAGTTACCGCCATTTTTATTTATTTAATATCTACGAATAAGCAATAAATTATTATTTATTATAATATAATAACATAGATTAATAAAAGAACAGAAACAACGTGGATTCAGCAATGCCGTGTTTACTATCGTGCGACAATGACAGTTGATACTTTGACAGTTAAAATCGAACATGACATTTAGACTGACTTTTACTCGAAAAGAGATAATTTTAAACTTCACTGTGTTTGATTTAATGAATGAAAATAAAAATAATATTTATAATTTATTAAAAAACTTTAAAGATTAATAATAATATGATATTTAAAAACACAACCCTTTTTTTATTTGTCCAGAAAGAATAAACGAATGCTTAAAGTAAGAAGGTGCAATTCTACATGATGCGTAAAACGTAAAAAACAAGTTTTGTTATGAGTATATGCCGTTTTTGAATGTACTCAAACTTTCTAAACGTCAAGTCAGTTATAGGACCTCGAAACTTTCTTGCACTTTGAAATACTTGTTTGTCTAGTTTTCCTAACTTTGAATATTTATTCGACACACCTATTTATACGGTTTAACTGATATTTTAATTCAGAATAATGTAGAAATCTGTGGTTTTGTTATGTGAAACGATATATTGTTAAAACACTATTACGCGATGGTGCCTCAACAGCCAAGACGGAGACGGCGTAGGGCTGCTCTATCACGAACTACTGAAAGAAGAGTTGTAGTTGTGAGAGGTGCTGGTGGATTTGGATTTACGATTGCAGGCCAAAGACCTTGTGTTGTATCCGCTGTAGCGGCGGGAGGACCAGCAGAGAGAGCTGGATTACGGGCTGGGGATGCATTGATAGCAGTTGACGGGGCAAGTGTAGCTAGAGCACCTCATGCATCAGTGGCTCGTCTTGTTGCTGCTGCGCCGGGACCTATCGCTTTGAGTGTGGCCCCTAGAGAATCTCCGCCTACAGACACTGAGGATACAGAACCCGAAGAAAGGGCAAGAACAAGGCGAAGGTATCCGCCACCACGTCGTAGACCACAGCCAGCTATGCTACATCATCCAGGTAAAATTAATTTAAATTTTCTAACTTTCATAATTATATTTATGTACTGTACTGTAAATTTTAAATTATGTTAGTTGAGGATATAAAGTTAATTGAGCTTTACAAGTAAAGCTTTAAATTAATATATCTCACTTGTAAAGTTGTTTTGCTTATAAGCAAAACAAAAATACAAAGCAATTAATAAATATAAGAGCAAATATAACAATTTTTACTAACAATTACTTATGCTATAATTAAAAGCTTATGCAATATATTTTTTATTAAAAAAGTAAAAGTAACACTGTTCATTATAGCAATAGATTTCATAATATTTTCATATCCTCTCTGGCAACAAGGTAAATCAAATCAATAACCAATTGAACAACACTACTCAACATACAGTTCTGTAAGATTTTAGATGAAAATGGAGAACAAATGTCTTTACACTTCGTTCTCAAGTTAACTATGCCTGTGTAATGCTAAAAAAATAAAAAGTGATACACATGTATGTATGTAAATGACTGAAAAATTCATTGGATTGAAATTGACAAGTGAATTGCAAATTTTCTTAAAAATAACATTTTTTTTTATTTTTACAATTAAGTTACTCTTGAAATGCTTTCAAATTAATTGTAAATTTTAAATTTAAAATTATTTAATTCTTTTTTAACCTTGCAACAAGAAGAATATTGATACCATACCAAATGTAAAAAAAATAACTATATCTTTCTAAAAAGATCAAATTCACAAAATGTTATAAATAAATATACACTAATTTATCTGAAACTCACAGATAATCCAATATCATTTTATACTTATACTTGATATAATAAAAAAAATAGTTAGGCAGAATTGTATATATTTTTTATACAGCTGTACAATTAATTAAGATTTATTTAAATAACTATAATTTTTACAGATTTACTAAATCTCATATGGAAATAATTATATGTAAGTTGTTTTAATGCTATTTGAACACTGTGTTGTATGTTTTGCACTCATTCATATTATATATATTTATTTTAGCTTCATGCAGCATCTCACACATAGCAAGTTAGGGAGAGAAACCTGGGAACCTAGTGTCGAGACAATGTTTCCCTTAAGATGTTTCCATCCGTTCCATACTTCTACAATATTCATCCTTACTTTCTGCTTATTTGGTAGCACTATTGATGATTAAATGCATAATTCCTGGTGTATGTAACCAGACCTTTACGATGTTGGCTTTTTAAGAAAAGTATAATGTTAAATCAGCATTTGAATCTACAATTACTATAACATAGAGACAAACATGTTACTGCAGTGACCTTTTTATTTAAATTTGATGTGTTTATTTCATTATTTATATTTGATACAAATTAGTAGTTTGTTATTATAAGCACTTAATTTATTTGTTTTTTTTTTTTTGACATTTTCCCAAATATTCTTATTAATTTAATTGTAATCAAACATTTTTTTATATTATTCCAGGTTGTCACGCAGCACCTAGTACGTCAGGTGTAAACGAAATTCTACAAAACTTAAATCAAGCTCAATTAACACCTAGTCACATAGCTCGGCTGGAATGTCGAGCAGTTGTAGGATACTTGGGCACAATAGAAACACCACAAGCATCCGCAAATGCCGCCCCCGGAAACGTAAGGACAGCGGTACGAAAATTAAGACAGGAAAGACGTGCGGCTGCGCCTGTTCTACTCTCCGTTCTACCCAATGCGTTATTACTAAGACGTCCTAACGCTCAAGTCTTAGCGCAATATCAAAGAGAAAGAATTGTCTATGCTGGCTGTGGCTCTGATGCAGATAGGCGATTCTTCGGCCTTGTAACGTCAGCTGAACTAAGCGATGTAGAAGCAGAGGCGTCACACAGTTGCCATGTCTTTGCAGTTGACTCCCGTTTGGCTGAACACGAGGCTCATATCAACAGAGCCAGGGAGTTCCAAATATCATGCACAAGAGATCCAGTTGCTGAAAGGTGTTTAGAGTTCCCGCCGTCCGCGGAGTATGTCGTAGGAGTAATACGTGGCATGTATTCTCTACCGCCAGACGATTGCACGAGCCCTGCGATACAGCAAATATCGAAGCTAGCAGTTAAAGGGGACAGCCCAGCAATAGGGAATTTCTCAAGGAACAATCGACCTGTATTTAGAGTACCTCGAGACAGAAGACCGTGTAGACACGAGGAGGTCAGAATTGAACCTGAATTTGTGGCGAACTCACCTCAGCCGAGTAATCACAGCGAAATAACCACCACGTCTAGTAACAGTGACTCCGGTATAGGTTTCCATAATGATTGCAGAAATATTGCGGATAGAATACTCGTTGTTGACTTCGCTGGGCAGCAAGCAGCGCCTAATAGATTCCGGCAAGATGTACCCCGAAGACCAATTGGTCTAGTCGGTTGTAGCAGCTTCGAAACAGAAGGATCATTTCTGTCAAACACAACGCCCGTTGTAGACGGATTTGGGGGTCAAGGCAGGCCTTTGAACATGGATGACGTTATTCTCAACGCGAACGACTTGCCTCGGCCGGTAAATGTTAGAAATGATGAAGATACATACAATTATAATAATATATATGGCAATCTTCCATCAAGTTCTAGAAGTTTCAATGGGGGCTTATATGATCAAGTGTACACAGAAAACGAGGGCCACTACGAGTTCGTTCCTCCGCAGCTGGAAGTTGACGACGTTGACAGAGTATCAGAAGCTTTCAATTCAGTAGATATTTATGAGGAAAGGCAACGGCGTGTAGATTATCAATCAAATGAGTCAGTTGAGAACGTGACAGTGATCTCTGGTACAAGTAAAGCAAGTGTAGATTCAGTGTCAGTGTATTCTTCTAGAAGTCACGAGGAAGCTCGTCCCTCTAGAAGGAAACATATGCAGGCGTCTTTAGATGATATGCTTGTGTTGGGATTGCGGGATCCTCCTCAAGGGGACAGGGACGATGAGAAGTTTCTTCATCCGGCTACTGTGAAATGCAAGGTCAGTTTGTTTTATTGTTCCCATGGAAAATCCTATAGGTCTTGGATTGTTAATCTTTTTTAAATTGACTTTAAAAAAGTATCCTTTTTTTTATCATTTATTGTCTAAGGAACTAATTTGCATGATGCAAATTTGTTTACTATTATTATATAATAATTTTGGACTATATTAATATTTTAAACATTTCCACTATTTGTTAATTGTGATGTCTATCTACTACTTAACAATGTTTGAAATGTTGTTTTTTAAAAGATATTATTTCTTTTTTTTTTCAGCTTCACGCTGTATTCCGCAAATGGCAGGGTAGGCAGAGGGACCTTGGGAACCTAGTGTTAAGACAACTCCGTTTCTCTTCTGTTCCCCACATTCAGCCGAATTTGAGGCATTGCGTATTGAGTGGCGGAACTCAACGCCGCGTTTTGCCTTGTACCAGAGTGAAGAAATGAAAACATTAAATATTTAAATTGAAAATATTAAATATTTCACTTCCACGAACCCACACACGAAAAGATATTAAAATATCTAGAATAACTATTACCAATAATATTACGCAAAAAGTAATGTACTTATAATTTTTCAGATAAGAAAATCAAAACCCCTCAACATAATATCAAAAACGAAACACATGCTGTCGGGAAAAGTGGACAAGGAGAAAAAAGAGAAGGAGGACAAGATGGACAGACGGAGGGCGTTAAGCGCGAGTGCGGGGGACGTGTCCGGGGAGAGGGAGAGGGAGAGGGAAGGGGACGGGGAGGGCATCATGGCCGCCGCCAGCGAGCCCGACCTGAGAGACTCACAGGTTAGTGATATAGATTGGAAATAGACGAAAATCGAAATATTTATTTAAAAAATAAAAAAACCAATTTAAACAAACAAACACACAAAATACTTTTTTTATTATACACCAGCTTTCTCGCTAATAGACGTATCATTTCCAGGCTAATTATTCTTTATATTTTTTTTGGCTTTACAATATATTCTATATATCAGAGATAGGGGAACCCAGTGTTAGAACACCCCGTTACACATGTTCTGCATAAATTTATAGACATTGCGCGTTGAGTGGCGGAAGTTAATACTGCAGTTTGTCTTGTAATAATATAAAATAAACTACATTGTAAATGAAAATATCTCTCGAATGGAATTCGATCTCACTACCATCTCGATTACAACTAACTGCTGCGCCAATAGGGGTTCACCGCAGTTAAGTGATCATGCCTGGTCACCAACCATGAGTTGGTATGGCGCAAAATAAATAAACAAAAGCGGAATATATATATATATATATATATATATATATATATATATATATATATATATATATATATATATATGTATATATATGTATATATATATATATATATATATATATATATATATATATATATATATATATATATATATATATATATATATATATATATATATATATGTATATATATGTATATATATATATATTATATATATATATATATATATATATATATATATATATATATATATATATATATATACATATATATATATATATATATATATATATATATATATATATATATTATTTATATTATATATATATATTTTATATATTATATATATTATATATATATTATTTTATATATATATATATATATATATATATATATATATATATATATATATATATATATACATATATATATATATATATATATATATATATATATATATATATATATATATATATATATATATATATATATATATATATATATTAATATATGTTTTACTAAAACGTATAGAAGGTTAAGTAATTCAAACGAAACGCTTATAAATAAGCAAGATTTAAACATTTGAGCTGTTAAAAGAAATCATTTAATTTTTTTTTTTTTCATTTATTTTTAGACTGTGACAGATACATTAACGATATTTATTCAACAGATAGATATATATTTTTTTAAAGCGTTTCCAAATCATAACATATTATAAATAGTCGTATGTATTATAAACATAAACTGAAACACTGATAGTATTTTAGTGAAAGATGTTTGAAACGATGATTTATCGCGAACATGTTTTAATATGCAAACCACGAATGCCTGTTGGTAACGAAAAAATAGCGACACAGAAAATTATTAAAAACCTTTACAATAATTGTAGCCTATTAAAATCCTTACAAAATTTCTTTTACGCTCAGCTTCACGCTGTGTCCAGCCCATGGCGGGTTAGGCAGAGGGAACTTGGGAACCTAATGTAGAACTACCATTGCGTGTTGAGGAATTAAATATTAAAATTGAAAATATTAAATATTTCATTTTGGGATCGAACCTACAACCTATCTATCGGTTACAGTCACACGCTTGTGCCGCTGCGCTATGACAGGCTTCAATAACTTTGACATTTGCAATATTAGTAGGATTATATAGCATGGTCCTCCATACAACGTGACATTGGCGAAGTGAACTGTGCTCAACTGGCACGCTCGAAACGCCATAATTGAAGAAATGAATGAATTATATAGCATGTCAGATATTTTTTTTAATTATATCTTATTTCGCGAGAGGTCATTGCGATACTTGACGTTTGATTACAAGCATGGGGATATTATAGTTAATTTATTTCTTTTCTTAACACTAGGTTCCTAAGTTCCCTCTGCCTTCCCCGCCGTGAGTGAGTGAGTGAGTCATTTCTATGCCTGGCGAGGCAGTGGCGTTGAGTTGCGTAGAACGTAGTGTTGGGAAGTGTCCCATAATTAGAAAAGAAATATGTAAAAAAAAATGTTGTTATCTTAATTTTATTACGTGGTCTGTCCTATATAATCTATCATGTTGACATTTTATACGGAGCTCCGTAATCCAAAACTAACGGATATCCGTAATCGTAACCGAATACGGAATATTCGGAATTTCGGATTCTAGTCTCAAGTAACGGCGGAGACTAAGTGAGACTTATTATTTGATTCTACCTAGCCATTTTTACACACTGTGTTCCTAACTCTCCTCACACACTCACCTCTTTAAAAGATATTGTTAATGTTGCTGTCAATTTTACCTGAGAAAAATATTTAAAAAAAACTAATAATTTAACAATTTTATTTGTAGTAAACGACTGTTCGATTGATTTAGACCTGTCGTGCCGTGCACTAGTGTGTGACTGTAAACGCGATAGGTCATGAGTTTGATCCCCACTCGAGGTTCGTTTGGTTGTACGCGCTAATCTCAGAAAGTATAGGCGCGCTTTAAAAAATTAGCCTATTAATCGAGGCCACTCTCACACTGAATGTCTTAAATTCAGCATTTAAGACATTGTGTGGTGAGGGCGGAACTCAACTCCGTTCTTTGCTATGTTACCAAAGCGAAGAATCAAAATATGAATTGTTTCATTTTTTAGAGTGGGAATCGATCCCAGAACACGTTGCTTTAACAATTGTATCACGCTAGGCATCAAACATAAATTTATGCTTATGACGTAAAAACGAGTGTTAAGTTAATCTATATTATAATAATTATACTCTCTCACTCAGCTTCACGCTGTATCCCGCACGAGGCAGGGTAGGCAGAGGGAACCCGGAACCTAGTATTAAGACACTCCGTTCCACTTCCGTTTCCCACTTTCCGCCGAATTTGAGGCATTGCGTGTTGAGTGGCGGATCTCAACGCCGCGTTTGCCTTATTACCAGAGCGAAGAAATGAAACATTAAATATTTAAATTGAAAATATTAAATATTTCATTTCCTTGACTGGGGGATCGAACCCATATCCTGTCGGTTACAGTCACACTCTTGTGCCGCTGCGCCACGACAGGACTCAATAATATAATAATTATCATTTTGTAATATATATTTTCGGGTCTAATAAACTAGTAATGGCGGCAAAAGATAACATTTGCTGTTATTAATGGTTTTGTTAATAATTTTGTACAGGTTTGGTTTTTTTTTATCTATCTAAATGTCATTACGCTTTTTTATTAATTGACAGATACATATTTCAATATTTTTATTTTATCTGTTTTAAATTGGCAATGAAGATAGAAAGGACATCTATATATTATACCGTGATAAGTAAAATAAATATTTTTTATATAATTTATGATAATTAAGTATTTAGATATACATATCATTTGAAATGGCATTTTTTTTAATTTAATTACTTTACAATTATGTAGAAAAGGGTAATACCTCCTAAATTGTACTTATGAATGAATGACGTAGGTTCATGTACGTACAACGGTCATAAAGATATTAGTGATTAACATAAATATGTAAATTACTCTATAATTTATGACCGTATTAATCATTTGTAAATAATATTATTAAAAATTGAGGCCAGTCGTGGCAAGCGTGTGACTGTAACCTACAGGTTGTGGGTTCGATCCCCACTCGAGGAAATGAAATATTTAGTATTTTCAATTTAATGTTTTCATTTCTTCGCTCTGGTACAAGGCAAAACGCGGCGTTGAGTTCCGCCGCTCCACACGCAATGCTTCAAATTGAGGAAAGTGGGGAACGGAAGTGGAACGGAGTGTCTTAACACTAGGTTCCCAAGTTCCCTCTTCCTACCCTGCCATGTGCGGGATACAGCGTGAAGCTGAGTCTGAATGTTATTAAAAAAAATCCACCTACACAACTGGCTATTACTTCGAAGTCCACACAAATAATAAATATTTTATTACGTTTTAAATTAGATCTGCAAGAAAGTGTTGTTAAGATAATTAAGAATTTTTATCTCTATTAGGTCAACATGATCTGAAAGATGATGAATAATACTAGAAGAAAAACGTCAAAAACATGAGGACGTCCCTACAAATATATGTGTATGTACGGGTCTATAGGCCTTTCGTGGCGCAGCGGCATAAGAGTGTGACCGACAGGTTGTGGGCTCGATCCCCACTCGAGGAAATTAAATATTTTATATTTAAAATTCAAATATGTAATTTTTTCATTTCTTCGCTTCGGCACAAGGCAAAGCGCGGGATTGGATTCCGCCATTCAACACGCGATGCCTCAAATTCGACGGATAATGGGGAAAGGATATGGAACGGAGTGTCTTAACTCTAGGTTCCCAAGTTCCCTCTGCCTACTCTGCCTTTTGCGGGATACAGCGTGAAGCTGTGTGAGTGAGTGAGTTCTTATTTAGTGTTAGGCCGTACGATTATTTAATACTATACTTGCTAATTGAGGCAAGTCAACCCAAAACAATTAATTTTAAATTATTTGTCTAGGCGATACAGCGTAAAGCTGTATGGATCTATGTATACGTATCTATAATGGAATATAACTATATAAATTATTTTATATATATAGTTCTATACTTATATATAGAAAATTAAGATATTTTTAATTTTATACTGGATGGTAGCTACCATTGTATTAAATGATGAAATTGTTCACTTTATATGGAAAAGAGCAGCTTTTGAGTTTGTTTCCGGTTGTTCTCAGTGGAACTGTTTCTTGAGCCGGTGGTTATTTCTATTCGACAAAAAATTTAATACAATATATTTTGTATTTTGACAGGCCTGGTCGTGGCGCAGCGGCACAAGCGTGACTATAAACACGGTAGTTTTTCCGATCTCCATTCGAGGAAATGAGATATTTATTATTTTGATTTCTTCGCTTTGATAAAACGAGGTTCCCATGTTCCCTCTGCCTACCCTGCCGTGTGCGGGATACAGCGTGAAGCTAAGTGACTGTTTTGGAAACAAGGCCGTTTCGCCACAACACACAATGCTTCAATTTCAGCGGGAAATGGGAGAACGGAGTGTCTTAGCACTAGGTTACAAAAAGTTCCCTCAGTCTACCTTGCTATGTTCAGCATGCAGCGTGAAGCCGAAAAAAACATTGTATTTGAATCTGATAACTGTGAACGAGGTGAAAGTGGCATGCAAAAATCGTAGGGTTTGACGTTATCTGGCGACTGGCCGGCTACCAGCTACAATAAATAATTGTCGTAAACGTTATCTCTTATTTTGTAACATTTTATTAATGTATCGATTGCTATTAAGGGACAAAAAATGTTTATCATTTTACATTACCACGATCGTACGTTGAAAGTAACATTTACTGTTATTACATATTCCTAATTTCTATAGATTTGTATGTTGTGACTATGATATAATAATTATTTCTATTTTTTTTTGCTTCACGCTGTATCCCGCACGAGGCAGAGTAGGCAGAGGGAACCCGGGAACCTAGTGTTAGGACACTCCGTTCCACTTTCCGCCGAGTTTGAGACATTGCGTGTTGAGTGGCGGAACTCAACGCCGCGATTTGCCCTATTACCAGAGCGAAGAAATTAAACATTAAATATTTAAATTGAAAATATTAAATATATCATTTCCTCGAATGGGGATCGAACCCACAACCTGTAGGTTACAGTCACACGCTTGTGCCGCTGCGCCACGACAGGCCTCAATTAATATTTATTTCGATATAAAAATCTAGGAACAGACGAAAATTAAGAGTGATGTAAAGTTTATTTTTAACATTTTTAAAGTTTTTTTTTTTCTACACTAAGGAAAGAATAATATAATAAAATGTATAATTATTAATATCTTTAATTTTTCGATTAGTTCACAATTTAAATGAAACTAAACTAACCGGAATTGTCGCGTATATTAGATGAGTATTAATATATTTTTGAACACAGAGCTAAGATATCAAATTACCACCAAGGATTTCTCAATTGCATCTTATACTGCCCTAGATGCTTGCAAAATGAGCTGACTGCATCTTGCCCTGTGCTGGGTTTATTAAACGACCGTTATAAGATACATCGCCACATAGTCGCTCGTGAAATCTATTTTTTTTTTACGTGACGCTGTATGCGGGATACATAACAGTGTAGGCGGAAGGAACTTGGGAAACCAGTGTTAAGGCACTCTGTTATCATTGAGATACTTCAGTAGCCTACTTTCTGCTGAATAAAAGACATTGTTGTGCTGAGTGGTGGAACTCAAACCGAAGAAATAAAAATATTAAATATATTATTCCCTCGAGTGGGGATCAAACACGCAATATATTGCGTTTATATATATATATATATATATATATATATATATATATATATATATATATATATATATATATATATATATATATATATATATATATATATGTTTTAATTATAATTTGTATAACTAAAAAGTATATAAATAATGCTAAAATACAAAATCATGTAGTTACAAATCAAATTCAACTTTAAAATGGTGATAATGTCAAAGTAACCGGCGGAAGTGGCCGTTCACACACATGCCGCGCTTAAGTGCTTGTGACAAATTGACATACTTGCCGCTGGACCCTTTTCTCTTACGGCTTAATTAATTTAATTATGGGTTATTGCCCAGCGCTTTGCGATCTCGTTATATTGATTAATGCTTTAAATGCAGTCGAAATATGTAAGGTTTTGTAGTGAATTATATATGACGCTTATGGAAAAACGCTTGTGGAATTTTTGACTGATGATTGCTGTGGATTCAATTGCTTATGGAAATATTTATTCTTATTTAAGATGTTTTTTGCTTGGAAAATTATAAAAAATCAGTATAAGAAATGTCCTCGTTCCTTTACAAGTTATATTGCAAACTATGAAAATAAGCTTTCTTATATAGTTTGCTGTAATTATTAGTTACTTTTTAATTTCACCACAGTGTCAACGGATATAGCAGTTAAGTCACTTCGGTCCGGTGTCCAGTTTCTGCCGGATGCGAGGCGTGGTGTGTTGGGTGGCAAAAATCATTGCCGCGCTTTGCCTTATTTATTTATTTATTTATTAAGGAAGACATACAGTTTTACAAGTACTTCAAATAAAAACCAAATTTACATTCAATTAACCAATAAAGTCTTCACATAAAATAATACAAAAAAAATAGCTCGATATCCAGTTAATCAAAAAGAAATCAAAAAGAAGAAAATCATTCAGAAACAGCTTCCATGACAAGTGATTTATTACCAGAGAGAAAAATATAAAGTATAAAATAGTTAATTTCTTCATCGAATCGGGTCGAACCCATGACCTATCGCGTTCACAGTCACGTTCTTGTGCCGCAAATACACGATAGGCGTCAATAATAATGATTACATAACTTCTATTTAACGTATTCCTACCGAACACGATTATGCAGCTTTTAAAGAAAGCTTGGAAGTCTCAGTCACGATCACGATGTTGATGTCGATGATGCTTTGTGATTGGGGTATTGTTTGACGAGTGCCGTCAGTGTTAAGGTGGCTGTTATTGTTTTAACATAAGAAATTATAAATTATAAGCATTAACCTGGTAGATGGTAGATTTTTATATATAAATATATGTAGAATGTTCCTAGCTGGATACGTGTTGTCGGTTATTATTTATATTTCAAGTCTTTTTTTTTTGGTTTTTTCACTGTATCCCGCCCATAGCAAGCTAGGAGGGAACTTGGGAACCTAATGCTAAGAAACGTTATTTTATTCCATTCAGACCTTTCAATTCCCCACTTTCCGATGAACTTTGAAAGCCAGTTGAATGGCGGAACTCAACCCCGCGCTTTGCACTGTTACAACATGACTGAAATAATTGAAACAATAATAAAAAGTATGATAATAATGAAATTCAAAAGCTTTTGGTGTTAGGCAAACAGTTGGCTTACTTAAAATTTGTTTATGTAGATGACTCAGCCACTCTTATCAATCTCAATAGACACTTAAACGAAATTGTATTCGAACGCTGCACTAACCATCATTTTTTCAGCTTCACGCTGTATCCCGCATATGGCAAGGTAGACAGAGGGAACTTGGGAACCTAGTGTTTAGACACTCAGTTATCTTACCTTACTAATATTATGAATGTGATCTATTTTTTTCTTTTTTTTTTATCTGCCTTGGTAGCAAGGCAAAACCCAGCGTTGAGTTTCGCCAATCAATACGCAATGTATAAAATTCAACGGAAAGTGAGGAACGGAACAGAGTGTCTTAACAATAGGTTCCCAAGTTCCCTCTGTCTACCCTGCCTGTACGGGATACAGTATAATTAAAATGGTATATAGGTTACAATGTAAGTGTTTTTTTAATCGAGCGGGACAGCGTTTGGGCCGCTAGCTTAACATGAGTACTAATTTAGTCCTGTTGTTGAGTATTGTATCCTTGAATAATATTTTTTGGCACAATCATTTTACTATATTATACTGACACCAACGCACCAGTAAACAAAACAAAGCCAATATTAAACTAGATTGCTATATTTAGACGTGTCGACCGCGCGATATGAGATGATACCGATAGCTTGTCGATATCAAATAAACAGCACGTGCTGGGCTTGTGACAGAATTAGAATTTTTGCAAGGATTACAATTATTTTTTACTTCGAATTTTAACAATGAGAAGAATGAATTACTTCTTTTTCTTGAGTTGTTATTGAACTTACGCTTACAGTCAATGCTACAGAATTTTCTAAGAACATTGTACCCAATGTTCTTTAAATGCAAAGCGACCTATAAAAAGAACCATGTGATAACCATTATAGCCCTAAAAGACGAACGAACCGAACCTCGATTTTGGTTCGCCATCGAACCATGTTCGATCGTATGGAGCATGGTTCTCCTTGAACACTTGGTTCGATGGCGAACTAAGGTCGAAGCGAAGTTCGGTTCAGTCGTCTGTTACGCCTATCACTGTATAAAAATACCAAAGGTCGAACTATTATGGATCTTATTCTGAAGGATGTTTAGATATATACCTATATACAAACGACAGGCTGTGGGTCCGGTCCATACCCGAAGAAGTAAAATGTTATATATTTAATCAAATATTTTCTTCGTTCTGGTAACAAGGCATAGCGCGGCGTTGAGATCCGCCACTCAACACGCAAAGTGTCTTATTCTACGGAAAGTAGGGAGCAGAACGGAGTGTCTTAACACTAGTTTTCCAAGTTCCCGATGCTATGGCAAGGAAATGCGCGGAATACAGTTAGGGTGAAAAAAAAAATATCATTGTTATAATGTATTATTTATAAAAAAAATATTACAAAATATAATTTGTTACGTCTAGCGACTCTATTCGTTTTTTAGTCATAATCTTCTCATATAAATATGAAATGCTATAAATAAATATACTATTGTTATATTGGCCTCTTTGTTATATTGTTCAAGCTATTTTTGTCTTGAACGTACATTAACAGCGAATGTCTTATGTAACGTTATGTTAACATTTTCATTTAGTATATCTGTGCGTAGAACCAATCCATCACTTATAATAAATCTATAAATGATGGAAGATATGGTTAAAATAATCTTATTGGGGACGTTTTTACAATAAACAGGGCCCAAAATAGTAATTTTTAAAATGTTTGTATGCTCTTATCGCAGAAACGGCTAACCAGATTTAAATGCTGTTTTAGTGCAAATTTAATGTTTTGGTGTACCTAAATCAGTTTAAAAAAAATGGTTATTTAAAAAAAAAACATTTAAATTAAATTTTAGTTTTTCAATGTATTGTTATGTTCTTAAAAGTGATAATGTTATTACAACACGAGTGTAGTACTAAATACCTTTCCTAAATATCTTTCATATACAGACAGTGATCAGTTACAGATTTATTATAAGTATAGAATAGATAAATCATAAACATGTTATTTGTAACATCGTGATGCAAAATTCACATCGAACTGATAAATTATGAGGCCTGTCGTGGTGCAGCGGCACAAGCGTGTGACTGTAACCGACAGCTTTGGGGTTCGATTCCCAGTCGAGGAAATGATATATTTAATATTTTCAATTTTAATATTTAATGTTTCATTTCTTCGCTCTGGTAATAAGGCAAAGCGCGGCGTTGAATTCCGCCACTCAACACGCAATGCCTCAAATTCGGCGGAAAGTGGGGAACGGAAGTGGAACGGAGTGTCTTAACACTAGGTTCCCGGGTTCCCTCTGCCTCCTCTGCCTCGTGCAGGATACAGCGTGAAGCTGAAAGAAATAAAAAACAACTGATAAATAAGATTACAACAAATATGATCATAATCGAGGACGTGAAGTTCTCAACGCGGTTATAAATAAGTAGCATAGAAATAGGTAAAATTGAAATTCGTGCGTGACTCTGTGTACTGTACGAGAACGATTGTTGACTTGTTGATAAGAATGATTTTGGTTGGTTCTTCCTGTTTCATTGACTTTGGACATACATATACGTTGTATTTTTCACATGGGAAGATAGGCAGAGGGATCTTGGGAACCTAGTGTTCCCAATCTTACACCGAATTTAAGGCATTGCTTATGGGTGGCGGAACTCAACGTCGCGCTTTGCCTTGTTGTTAGAGTGAAGAAATTGAAAACATTAAATATTTTCGAAATATAATTTTTGAACGTGATCATTTTGATTTTGACTTTTAACTAAAAAATACCGTTTCGTATGTTTTCTTGTACAGTTGGTAGGCACTAAACATGCGCGTATCTAGAGATATCTTCCAAAGACGGCCTGTAACTTTGAACAACATTTTGTTTTTTATTTTTCTGATTTTTTTTGTTACCAAAATGCCTGGGGTGGATAAAAAACTATTCTGGTGGACACTGACCAGTCTCCCCATTTATTTCTGCACCCATAGTATTAGATAGTATTAAGTAATTTTAAAGATAATGACATATTTACATACATCCTATTATATGAGATTGTAAAACGCATTAGTTATGCATTTGTAGACTTAATGTTTCTTAATACGTGACATGGATTACAATAAAAATGTACAAATTGTCCGCATACTTCTTGTATTATTTCCTTATCGATTTTGATCTAATTGATAAGAAGTCAGATCTATATCTTTGTTGTTTAGATAAAAGTGTCACGTCAATTTTGTAATTTAAAAATGAATGTAATATTACTCATTTCCAAGATTTTATTATTAGAAAATTTCTTATCAGCTTCACGCTGTATCCTGCACACGGCAGGGTAGGCAGACGGAACTTGGGAACCTAGTGTTAAGACACTCCGCTACTCACTTTTCGCCAAATTTAAGGCATTGCGTGTTGAGTGGCGGAATTTAACGCCGCGTTTTGCCTTGTACCAGAACGCTTGTGTGCCTGCTCAACTACAAGCCTCATGGGCTTATTCATGTCATAATAAACACACATACTCACGTACATACATACATACATACATACATACATACATACATACATACATACATACAATCATACAAAATGCCGCCACAAACTAGATAGATGCGGCAAACTTAATGTATCGAGGCTGTGACCTAAATACGGAGGCGAAGAGCCACTACTTGTCAATACACCTAGCACGTAGGCAATGAGTGTGCTAGCAATAGCTCGTTTATTGAAGGATCACGATCCCGCTGCTCGGCTGTCGTACAGGCAGAGGAACCTTGGGAACCTGGGTTGTATATACTCAGTTCCAATTAAAACACTTCCGTTCTTCATTTACTGCCAAATTTTAAAGATATTAGGTGCTAAGTAGCGGAACTCAACGCCGCGGTTAATCACGTTATCAGAGCGGGGAAATGACATTAAATATTTGTATTCTCGAATGGGGATCGAATCCACATGCTGTCACGCTTACAGTGTCACGCTTGCGTCCTTGTGTCACGACAGGCCCCTTTAAAACGTATATTATTTATTATTTTTGTGGAATTTATATACTTATAAGTTTCAAAATATTTGTAACAGCTTTGAAGTAAATAGTTTAATTTAAATCTATATACATATATGGCGTCCGCAATTTAAACATCACACACTCGTACGGCGCCACAGAGCACACATTGACAATCTATCAAGTATCTATTTTCATACTTATTACTCAATCACGCAGGCCGCATACATATGATGTATTCCTTTTTGCCATATGCCGAATAGAATAACTTTTATATACTATAGGTATACCAACAATTCGGTAGTCAAAATTTTTGTGGTTACATGAATAACTGGTCGTCGTACGGTAATACCTCCTCATCGTCTGACTGTAAATGCAGAGGTTATTGGCTCATTTACCACGCGGGGGAATGATTTCACTATTTTTTTTAGCTTCACGCTGTATCCCGCAAGAGGCAGGTTAGGCGGAGAAAACCCGGGAACCTAGTGTTAGGACACTCCGTTCCACTTCCGTTTTCCATTTTCCGCCGAATTTGAGGCATTGCGTGTTGATCGGAGGAACTCAACGTCGCGCTTTGCCTTATTACCAGAGCGAAGAAATGAAGCATTAAATATTCAAATTGAAAATATTAAATATTTCATTTCCTCGACCGGGGATCGAACCCAGTACCTGTCGGTTAAAGTCGCACGCTTGTGCCGCTGCGCCACGACAGGTCTTTTTATAATACAAAAAAACCGCATAAAATAAAAATATATTTTGATTTTTGGTATTGAAATTGTATTTATGATATGTAATATGTATTTAAACTTTGGCTTATAAATTGCGGTGATGCCTACGCCATTTGGCATACAGTGTCATGTACATAGAGTGGAAAACGAGAACGGAAGACTTAACATTAAATCTTTCTGCCTATCCTGTGCTACTTGAGGAAAAGCATTAAAGCAAAATAGAAATAAATGTATTATAATTACTCACTCACCCTCAATGAAATGAAATATTTCATATTTTCAATATAAATATTTAATGTTTTCATTTCTTCGCTCTGGTAACAAGGCAAAGCGCGGCGTTGAGTTCCGCCACTCTACACGCATTGCCTCAAATTTGGCGGAAAGTGGGGAACGGAAGTGGAACAGAGTGTCTTATCACTAGGTTCCCAAGTTCCTTCTGCCTACCCTGCCTTGTAAGGAATACAGCCTGAAGCTGAGAGATAATTACTCAAGCTCGATAATCGCAAGCCCAAGAGATACCTACTTGCTATTTCTTAGAGACAGAGTACCTTTTTTACACCCCCAACCTGGTCACCACAGCCCAGTACAGTAGCATTAACCTCAAGTTACCCAAAATTTAAATAATTAGAAACGTTTGATTGTCTTTAGATTGAGCGTATGTTAATTGGTTGAATTTCACAGTTATCTATGAAGGCGTTAATATTATTGACAAAATGTTCTCCTTGGTGGGCCACTATTGTGATAACCCGGTAAAATTGAAACACCGAAACTTGGTCATCTTCATTGATAAACGTTATCAGCGCTAATAAAATTATGCGTCTTGTACGTCGTTCTGTTAATTTTAATTCTCATTTAGTTAAACAGGGATGTGGTAGAGAGTAATTGAATAATTACTACTTAGCTTCACGCTGTATCCCGCACACGGCAGGATATGCATAGGGAACCTAGTGTTAAAACACTCCGTTCCACATCCGTTTCCCACTTTCCGCCGAATTTGAAACATTGCGTGTTGAGTGACGGAACTTAACGCCGCGCTTTGCCTCGTACCAGAGCAAAGAAATGAAAACATTACATTAAGTTTTCAATTGGGGCCAGTTATAGCTAACAGTCACAAGCATGCGACTGTAAACATGACGGGTTGTGGGTTCTATACTGCTTGAAGATATGAATAATTTCATAATTTCATTCCTGGCAACGAACAAAATGCGGTGTTGAGTTTTGCAATTAAAACGCAATGTATAAGTTGAAGGAAAGTGGGGAATGGAATTGTCTCAACAGAAAAAGAGTATCTTAGCACTAGGTTCCCTGGTTGTTTCTGCTTACCGTGCAAAATGCGGGATACAGTGTAAAGATAAACAATCAAAAGTAAACCCAAATTGATCTGTCAATAATTACATATTACACTCACTCACTCAGCTTCACGCTATATCCCGCACACGGCAGGGTAGGCAGAGCGAACTTGGGAACTTAGTGTTAAAACACTCCGTTCCACTTCCGTTCCCCACTTTCCGCCGAATTTGAGTGGCGCAACTCAACGCCGCGTTTTGCCTTGTACCAGAGCGAAGAAATGAAAACATTAAATATTTAAATTGAAAATATTAAATATTTCATTTCCTCGAGTGGGGTTCGAACCCACAACTTGTGGGTTACAGTCACACACTTGTGCCGCTGTTCCACGACAGGCCTCATATATAAATTATTATAATTCTTTTAAAACTGAATTGCACTATAACTATAATTTAATTAGAAGTAAGCATATCGTGAAAAGTCGCTTACATTAATCTACTTGTAACTACTTGCTTATCTTTGTACTTAATTTGGCATACTTTGCGTTTAGATGGTCTGATTTTGATTGTACCAGTTAACACTAGTTCCTTGCCATTTGAGTGTAAGTAATTCGGCTAAAACAGAGAACGGACTGAACAAGGTTCCCGTTAAGTTATTGATTGAGGCTCTTTGCCTAGGTTTATACTAGGTTCTTTTTGCGGTAAAGTTAAGTTAAAAAAAATAAGAGAGACTAGTGTAAAGTAAGGGAACCTAGTGTAAAGTAACTTAGTTCCCATCACGTGATTTCTAAATTTTAAAATATTATATGATTTAATGCAAATGATATATTATGTTTTCTACATATTAGTCCACTTTGTATATACACTAATATATATAAAAAATATTATAAACATAAGTATAGGATTTTTTAGCGTTATCCTTCTCCTAAAATGATTTTTATTGGTATTAATTGTGCCATGTAACATGTACTCGTGAGTCAATTGCTTTACGCATCGTGACAGATGACGCAACGTCAAAAATTAATGCATTTGACATATGTCAATTTTACAGTATATTTTGTAGTGCTCTACAGAATATATGCTAAGTAATGATTGAAATAACATATCCATAAATATATAAAAATTATTTATCTGTATAAAGATTATGTTAGTTAAGTACATGGTCAAGCGATCGGTTTTAAATGTACAATATATTTTACTTAAGTTACTAACAAAGCCAGTATAATTTATCAATTTGTCAAGAAATTAAGTCACAAAAGTGCGACTGGAGAAGCAGACAGCGTAACTGAAATTTTACCATTTCTTCGCTCTGGTGGCAAGGGATAACGCGGTGTTGAGTTCCGCCACTGGACTCAATATGCTTCTATAAATTGGTAGTAAGTGGAAAACGGAATTATCTTTATGAAACGAAGTGACTCTTTGGTCTCAGGTTCCAACTGCTTTACCGTGCTAGAGGCGGGATACAGCGTGAAAAAAAAATGTTATAAATATTTTAATGGGTAGAACACCCGTGACCGCGTACTACTTTAAAGTGTTCGAAACGTCGGGTTTCCAAAAAAAACATGTTTAACAACCAATATACGCGATTAATCCGGTTAAAAGTGTTTCATTTAAAATGTGTAACAATCGCGAAAATCAAAGACATTATTATTATGTTATCAATACATTTTGTCTACTAAATAAATAAATTAGTAAGTAAAAACTTAGAAACACAAGCGCAGTTTGTATTCTATCAATTACATATTAAATCCCTTTCAGCGTCTGTTTCGTTCGTCGGCGGCCACGATTAATGCTCTCCGCGTTTACAGCGGCCTATTATTTAAGAACGTCTTGCAACAATTATAGACCGTATCCTAAGGGACTAAGAGCTTTGCTAAGTAAACTGACTACATACATACAACAAACGACCAAGTAATCAGTCTCTCGTGAACCGCAGCGGATGAAACACGCCGATGACAGTTTAAAAGTGGTGAAAAAAAAAAATACGAAAATTATATATTTTACGTCAAATATTCTTTATTTTTTCTTTTGGTAAAGTGATTTATTTACGAAATTAAAAAGTACTTTTTGTTAGTGTATACGTTGTCTCATCGAAGACGTTTGTTGCAAATTCGAACATTTAACGGATGAAATTGGATCGAAAAAAATGTATTATTTTCTTTAAGTGAATTATGTTAAGTGCTAAATAAGCTGAGTTGGTGATAAGTGATAAACATGGCCAACAGGGTGATGGGGTACGTTATATGCGGTTACAACTCTGTTGATAATTTAATGGTGAGTCGTTAATTGGTGAGTGAGCTGGAGCTGGGCGTTTTCCTGTTTATGTGTTTTACAGTTTAAATTGTCTATGTAAAACATTGGATGGGATTTTATATATTTATATTTATATATATATCAATATTTTGTGTTAAATAAGGACTGTTTTTATTATTTTTATGTAGGAATCTACTGGGTCGGAATATGGCAAATGGAACGGAGTGTTTGAACACTAGGTTCCAAAGTTCCCGTTGCCTGCCCAACGTTGTGCGGGATACAGCGTGAAGCTAAAAATAAACCAAGAATCCACTTTGTTTTTATGTAAAGTTATGGTATCATTACTTTTCTTTTGCGCGCTGTTTTATTGTATTCTTTTTTTTTCGTTACTGAATAAATTACAGATAATTCTTAAACATTGTGAAATGATTGGGGGTAGAAAGTAAAAGCTCGTGAAAAAACGAGACTGTTTAAATCTACGCCAACAAAGTTGCAAGGGACGACTAGTGTTTAAGAACATGTTACAGACTAGAATTTGTATTAACAAGTATCGCATTTACAAACAGCTCCTATTGTGACATTAATATACAGATAATAAAAAATAAAATAACATCTCCTTGGACATGTACCTGCTGGAAAATTTATAAGAAGATTTTTTTTGGCACGCTAATCTCAGAAACGGGTCGAATTATTTAAATCCAATTTTCACCGTTGTAATTTGGCAAAGTTCTCTTAGCATAAAATTATATGTCAATCAACTGTACACAGACGAAGTCGCGGCCATAAGTAGTATATACTTCTGAGTTTATGTATTACAACGGAAAATAAGAAACTAATAGCTGTAGCTATCAAGAAAAACTTGAACATGGGAAACTGTCACTCCATTTATTGTTCCAAGTTTTTTTTATAGTTCTCATTATAGGTAGTTACGGGCGTATGTCACGTGATGGTGTTGAAGTGAAACTTCATGGAAATGTTACAAGTTGTATTGTTTTGTAGTGGTTGTGTCTAGAAGTGTGCTGGTGAAAGATAAAGGGTTTTGTTATTTTTTCATTTTTTTTATTTTATGATTTTATTGAATTTGATATATGGATGTTTTAAAGGACAGTGTATTTTTGGTTGTTTTGCATTTTATATATATATATATATATATATATATATATATATATATATATATATATATATAAATATATATATATAAAACTTCAATTATTTCTTATGACTTCGTACAATGTCGTAGGTCAAAGTTTTAATGGACTCTTTTGATATAGTATATATTACCTTTAAAAGAAGATAGAAGCCTATAGAAATTTATAACAACAATATCGTATGGAAAAAAATTAACTGGACTAGTAGAAACTGCGATTATAATTTTTTTTAAAAATAATTGGTTTAAAGAAGGGTTTTTTTTTAAATAATATTTTTATAATACATCAATATATTCACTCCACCGGCTCGGAAAGCTTATTTACTGAGTCCAATGATTGCTTCTTTTTAATATGAAAGCTTTTTTTGTTTCACGCTGTATCCTGCGGGTAGGCAGAGGAAACTTGATAACCTAGTGTTAAGAATCTTCGTTCTGTTCAACATTTTCAGGCAAATTCGTCGCATTGGCGTGTTAAGTTGCGGAACTCGACGCCGCGTTTTACTTTTATACTAGAGTGAAGAAATTAAAATATTAAATATTTCATTTTCTAAAGTAGGAATCGAACCCACACCCTGTCGCATCAGAGAGTTAAATATTATTTAATAACATGGTTGTTAAAGTTAATTATTTATTAGAGAATTGTAATTAAATATATAATTCAAGTAAGATTTAGAAGAAAACAATCACTAGTTCTTATTCAAAATGATGATTGTAACCATAATGGAATATTTTCTCCTTTTCTATCATCACTTCAAGTTTGATTGATTACCTGTATATAATTTTCTACTTTGTCATTATCTATGGCTACAATGAAATATGAATAATTGGCTTGGACGTTATCAACGACTTCTTGTAATGCCTCGATGATTCCTTGATTTGTTCTGTCATTTCTAAGCGATAGACATTTTTATTTAATATTTACGTAATGACAATATATGTAACTATTTTTTAGTATTCCGCGGTGTATTTTGAATTTGCCACTAGAGAACTTTAAAGTAAATGTTAAAGTAATGTTAATTAAGAAAGCTTACACTGTCGAAGAATATTTGAATGATAAAAATGTATTTAATTAAGGTTATTTGAATTTCATGCAGGATAGTCACTATTGTATTAAACAATGAAGCTGTAACTATTCAATATTGAAAAGAGCAACTGTTGGGTTTCTTGCCGGCTCTTCTCAGCAGAACTGCATTCCGAGCCGGTGGTCATTTTATGTTTCCGACGATTCAAAAGTGCTTGCTAAAGCCCATATGAATAAAGAATATTTTGAGTTTTGAATTTTGAATTTTAATAACAATTTTGTAATAGAGGCCATTGTGGCTCAGTAGTAAAACTATCTGTATACGCAATGATTTTTGTGAGTTCTGTTCTCATACGGAGAGATTAAATATTTAAATTTTTCATATCTAATAAGATTAAGGCGCGTTGTGGAGCTCCATTAGTCAACAAGCAATGGAGAGACTTGACACTACCTTTCTGTTCACTCTGGTATAAGCGGGATAAAGCGTGAACTATAAAAAAAATAGTTAGAAATTCAACTCAATTTTTCAACAATCCCTCATCTGAGATTCGAACCAGCACCCATCTAAACACAGAAAAATTATCTCAAAATCACCACACGATTACGTCAAATGAAAAAATTACTTTTGAAGATATTTCAAAGTAAGTTTTAATCCACGCGTCGGATATTTTAAACGTTTCTAGGCTGTTTGATCGTGATTCATGAATCGTGAAATCTACTACAGACCCGGTAGTGCTCCTGAAATAGTCCACATGAATGACTGCTATTTATACAACACATTACGTTCTTATAACTACACGGTGTAGCGAATAGTTAGTTAGGCGGCTTTTTAAATATGCGGTAAAATTATTATTGGTTTTGGATTTTTTTATATATATATGTAGGCGTATAAAAGTAACATGTTTTTAGAAATGGTTGTTTTATCTAAATTGGTTTTAAAAGGTTTGGAAATGTGTAATTTGCTACTTTTGAAGTTTAAAGTAAGTGTGAATGTAATGCTTATAAGAAAATAACATCAATCTGTCTGTGTAGGTATATTTAAAGTGAAATCATTTGATTTCTTTGAATTTATATAATGAATAATATATAAAAAAAATGTTTTTTTAAAAAGTTTCAAACTATAACTATAAGGCAAAGTACTTGTACGTGTAGTTCTTAAACTGCTAAAAAAATACAAATCATGGCAAAGTATTTGTATTTCTTAAAATGCTAAACCAATTTTAATTAAACTTGCTACCGTGATGATCTGATCTCCGTGCTTTCGGTTAAAAGAAAACTATACTTAAATCGATACATTAATTCAGGAGATATGGTGCAACAGACAAACACATAGATCAAACTCTTAACACCTACCCTTTTCGGTGGTTAAATAAAAAACAATATATTTAACGTATGTTTTACATAGCAAGTATGTGATATAATAGTGCAGGTCAACAACATTTCATTACACTTTTGTAGGACGCGAGAGCTATAATCTTCTATTGTAGTGGCTTACGATACTTCCTGATGGCGAGAAACAATAGTCGTTAATTTATAAGAGATTAAAAGTGTCCACTTCAGCGGTGAAAATAGAGATTTTGTGACAAGATACTCCTTACGTGGTCCTATACTTGAACAGTTGCTTCTCTAGTGGCGGAACTTAACGCTGCGTTACTTACACGTATTATCTTACCGAAGCGGAGAAATGCAAATGATTTGCATATTATACTTTCCGTGTGGGAAGCAAATGCGGAACTGTCACGCTTTGAGATGCTATTAGAGTAGTGTTTCTAATTGAGTGTGCTACGATGGAATGTATCTGATTTCTTATTATATATATATATTTCTAGATTAAAAGATCTTATTAATATATGACTGGATTTGATGCTGTCATAGCGCAGTGCGATCTGAGTGCAGAACTTTAGAAATATTCAATTCTGGCCAATGAAAATTTTGTAGCAACTTTCCCTAGATCTGAGAAGCTACTGTCCTAATTAAGGACGGATTGTCTTAACACGAGGCTCTTAGGTATCCTTTGCCTACCCTGTTATGTATGTTATGTTGCTTTGATAGACATAGCGCGGCGTTGAGTGCCGAAAGTTAACATGCATTTTTTAAAAAAATGTTTCAAAGATAACATGAAAAGGTAGAAAATTGAGATGAGAATCAGATAGAAATCCAATATGAATAAAAAATACTAAGCTTTATCTGGTAAATACTTACAACTCCAGGAATTGTTTGCGCAAAGTTTTTAACGTGAATTTGCCATTTATCAGTTCTCATTGTTATTTTTGTTCACAACAAATGAACAAATTATATTTAATTAACATTTAAAAATCGAGAATGAACGTTTTTATAAACAGTGCAAAAAAACGTCTATGATTATTTTTATAGCTTCACGCAGTATCACGCATATGTAGGAGGATACTCAAAAGGAACTTGGGAACCTAGTTTTAAGATACTGTTCCAATCAAGACTTCCGTTCTCCACTTTCCACCGAATTCCTAAGACATTCTGTGTTAAGTGACGAAACTCAACGCCGTGTTCTGCCTCGTTTGCGCACCTGCTTTATGTCTGGCTGCAATAATGATAATATTTTATGACAGTAAAATGATTTAAGCTAAAGAAACGTATTTCTTAAAAGTTTTTAAAGACATCTATACGTTATTAAAGAAACACTGACAAATTTTTATATTGTGGTAGACAAAGAGAGCTTTGTCACTCCCTTTTCCAATCCATAAACACTTTAGGACAAAATTAGATGACACAGAAGCTTTTAAATTTCTCTACTTCAGTAAATGAGGTACATGCGTCTGTGATAAGATACGTTGCTCCTTAATCTTTCACTTCCTCTTGTGATAATGTATTTGAACTTTGTTTTAAAAAGTGAACTCAGCTAGACCTCATATAGACTGTAAACGTGAAGGATGCAGGTTCGATTCCTATTTACTGTAATAAATTAACTGATTTTCTAGCAACACACAATATCTTTAGAATAAAGCGGATATTATATAATACTCAATTAGCTTCACGCTGTATCCTGCACATGGCGGGAACTTGGGAACCTAGTGTTAAGTCACTCCGTTCCACTTTCGTTTCCCAGTTTCAGCCGAATTTGAGGCATTGCGTGTTGAGTGGTGGTGGCTGGTAACAAGACAGAACGCGGCGTTGAGTTACGGCACGTAACACGCAATGTCTCAAATTTGAGGGAAAGTAGGGCAAAACGGAAGTGTCGTAATGAGAACGGAGTGTTTTAACACTAGGATCCTTGTGCCTATTCTGCAATATGCGGGATACAGCGTAAAGTCTGCAATCAGTTAGTAAACGACTCTTGCCATATCACCAAGGAAAATTATATAATGTTAAAGTTAATATTCATAAAAATATTGTTTCCTAAGTACTTTATATGTAAAATATTCTTTATTCTTTTATTGATTGCTTTGTATAATGTTGCTATTGTCATTAAACTGCTTCCGCTTCGGTTTCCTTCGGTAAACCCCGTTCTATGTGAGCATATATCATTATTATTTTACTATGGTCTGAAGTAGACGTTTTAATCTTTTTTTAATGCTTATTTTCTTGCATAATTGGAATTTATACCGTGGATTGACTTAATGACATTTTTCTATTTGTTTGATGTCGAAACTGTACTCCTCCTTATGTCTGACCATTCGAGAAAAATCAAAATAATTATTATAGTAAAAATATTTAAATAGAGCTTCACGCTGTATCCCGCACGAGGCAGGGTAGGCAGAGGGAACCCGGAAACCTAGTGTTAAGACACTCCGTTCCACTTCCGTTCCCCACTTTCCGCCGAATTTTGCGTGGCGAAACTCAACGCCGCGCCTTGCCTTATTACCAGAGCGATTACTATATAGATGTCTTTTGTGAATCAGTCGTACAAGCGGGTGATTTTAAATGTTGTTGGTGGTTGTGGGTTAGTTTAGGAAATTAAATATATAATATTTCCATTTGCTCGCTTTGGTTACGATGTAAAGTGCAGCGTTGAGTTCCGCCATTCAACACGAACATGCTTCCAAGATTCAGCGAAAAATAAAGAACGAAATGTTCTTAATGGGAATAGAGTGTCATGTGTTCTTCTTTGTTCTTTGCTCTTATATTCTTCTTCCAGGTTCCCAGGTTCCCTCTGCCTATCATATTATACACGGGATACTGTATGAAGCATTATTAAATACTCATCGATCGTACAACCTAAGTAGACAGACTAAGAATCTTGGGCAACAATGGCGTCTACAATTCAATATTTTCTATAAAAACCACCGTTACAATAATATCCATGTCGTTTAAAGGGGCTTTGCCCTCGACGCGCGGACCACAGTCGTACAGAGTGCAGTCTAGTTTGGTACGTTTCGTTTATGAAATTCGCCAAAGCGTTTTTTTTTTTTCTTATCTCAATTCGCGCGTTAATATTTTAGCGTGTCGTAATGTGTGATTGAGATCGCTCGAGTCAAACGTAATTACTATAATTTTCCTGCCTTTAATGGAACACTTGATTTTGCCGTGTAATTTTATGTTTTTTTGTTGTTTTCGTATTTTGTATTTTAGTATTGTTAACAAGAACTGATAATGATAAGCGGCCTGTTTTGTTGCATTGGCGCCGATGACAGGTCTCTGGCCGAAGTATTGCATAAACGCGGTTGTGGGTTTGATCTCGAGTATTTTTTATTTTATCGCTCTGGTAACAAACTAAAAGCACGGCGTTAAGTTACGTCTTTCAATACGTCATTTTTCAAATTCGACGGAAAGTGGGGAGCGATGTGGATACGGAGTGTTTGAACACTAGATTCCGAACTTCTGAACAGCGTGAAAAAAACTTAAAGCATTTAAAGAAGAAAAGTATTACAAAAAATGTGACATTTATAAGATATATGTGAAAAACTTAATGCACATAGTAAAGATTGAATGAGTGATTTTTTTCAAAGCTATGTTAGTTGGCATTGTACTTTCCGCCGAATTTGATTGCGTGTTGAGTGGCGGAACTCAACGCAACGTTTTGCCATGTACCAGAGCGAAGAAATGAAAACATTAAATATTTAAATTGAAAATATTAAATATTTCATTTCCTTGAGTGAGGATCGAACCCACCACCTGTCGGTAAGTCACACGCTTGTGCCGTTGCACCACGACTGGCCTCAAGGTAGTTCTTTAATTAGTTTAAAAATATAATCGATATTTAAAAAGAAAAGGCATTTCTGTTATCAATTTTATATTTCATCCGTAGTAGTTAGGTTCAGTTAATGTTCCTTATAGTTCCTCGAAGCGTGAAATTCATTAAAACGTACTAGGAAGTGGTGAATGAGACGTCTCTCAGACGAACTTCCTTGAACCTTTTTGTAAACATAAAAAAATATGATTCTTGTGATGTCAGAACTGCGAATTGCAGTTTTGATTGGTAATAAATTTAATATATGTTATTTAAAGTCTTACATATTGCTTACCTAATGCATCATTCATTCATTAAATGGAAACATTGTTCAATATATATTTGAGGCCTGTCGTGGCGCGGTACAAGGGTGTGACTGTAAACGTGACAGGATTCGGACGTGGGTTCGATCCCCACTCGAGGAAATGAAATCTTTAATATTTAAAATTTTCATTTCTACACAGAACGAACGAATTATATCGAATTTTATATCTTTTTTCTGATCGTACGTTTAAATAAGTTAAAAACTCTTTAAGTTTTTGGCTTTGGTAACAAGGAAAAACGCGGCGTGAAGTTCCGCCACTCAACATGCCCTGCCATAAGCGGGATACAGCGTTAAGCTGAGACGTATTCAATATTTATGAATTTCAACTACCATATTTTTAATAACGCTGTGTCACATGACAGATTATATAAAGGGAACTTGGGAACCTAGTGTTAAAACACTCCGCTCCGTTCCCCACTTTGCACCTAATTTGAGGTATTGCGACTTGAGTTAAGTCGAAATTCGACGCCGTGCTTTGCCTTGTTACCAGGAGCGAAAATAAAAAATATTTCTTTTGGTCGAGTAAAGATCGAATCCACAACCTGCCGCTCTTATAGCCGCCGCGTCTGCCCATTCCATACAACAAGAAAATCAAATATAGACCATGGATACAGGTATTCCAAATTTTTTTTTTTATATAATACGAGTATACATACTTATAATCTCTGATTTAAAATCTAGAAACTAATATACTATCCTCTCCAATTGTCCAACGTGAACTTGGCTAACCCTGGCGCGCGTGTCAAGGATAACGCTATATGAAATAATTGGTTATTTACTGTCCGCTAGTTATGGGGGACGCGTGCGCAGGCGGGAGGACGTCCTGCTGTGGACGTCCTGCTGTGGACGCTCGTTGTTTTTAATGATTGCGTAATATCCGGATTGCTTGACCTTCGAATGTACACTGAACGAACCAATTATATCGATTTTATATCTTTTATCTGGAATTATAAGATTAAAATAGGTAATTATGGTTAAAATTTCCTTAGAAAGTAATTATCTTAGTAGCAAATTCGGCGAAAAGTGGAGAACGGTACGGAAGTGCGGGGAACGGAACGGAAGTGTCTCAACATTAGGTTCCCAAGTTCCCTCTGTCTACCCTGTCATGTGCCAGATGCAGCGGGAAGCTAAGAGAATTATAATTAATATAGTCACGCACCATATGCATTTGGAAAGGTATATATTTAATCAATAATCTGGTTGAGCCAAATATTAACAAATGCACCAGCAGTTAATTAAAGCTTCGCCCGCATTGACGCCACCACTAGAATGAATCTAAATGAATTACCCAAGAATCAAGATCGATATCACATTTGATTACCGCCCACGTGACACTTGACTCCCTCTCGTCCAGGTCACTCCGGATCGGTGTCGTCGAACTCGTTGCGAATGAATTGGGACATGAATAAAGTGGGACGTAATATGTACTTATATTTGTGTTTGTAACTGTTTCTAGAATTGACTTGTTTCTAGAATTGACTTGTTTCTAGAATTGACTTGTTTCTAGAAGTGCCATGTGCTTTTGGGATGGGTTTAGTGCTATTGGTAGTGGGTTTGATCTCCGTTTGGCGTGTTTTTCTCGTGTTCTCGCTTTAGTACACATGGCGTTGATTAAGGTTATTCAAAAACGCGATAAACATGTATTAAAACTTGCGGAATTAAATACTGGAATCTTCAAATCAAAGCAACTAATTTAAAGGCTGGCTTTGGAGTTAATTGAGTTAGAAATTCGTAATCGATGCACGTTTAGGGAAATGAAGTGGAACGGAGTGACTTAACACTATGTTCCCGGGTTCCCTCTGCCTACCCTGCCTCGCTGTTTGGAGTTAAATATTAATTAGTATTGATTGTGTTAAAGTATTTTTACTTCAAATTCTATTAAATTGTATCTTTCTTTACTTTTTGGTGTATGTTTTTACATACATTCCAAAGTCTTGAAAACATTATTTATTATTCAAAAAACTTTTTAGTCTTGTCATAATAAAGATAGTAGCAATATGTGTAAAAGATTATTATGTAATACAAGGACTTTGTTCGATTTTATCAAAAAATATATTATATTTTTATTGATATTTACATTAATGAGGGCTGTCGTGGCGCAGAGACACAAACATGCGGCTGGTTGTGGTTTCGATTTCCACTGGAGGAAATGAAGCATTTAATATTTACATATCTTTTTAATTAGGCAAAATGCGATCAAGTTCTGTCACTCAGCACTTTCAAGAATTCGGCAAAAAGTCGGAAACTCTAGTGAGACACAAAAATATCTTAATTAAAACGGAGTGTCTTAACATTAAGTTTCGTCTGCCTACCCTCTTTCTCTTTCTTTTAAATTTAAGACCTCTCGACTGTAACCGACAGGTTGGGGATTTGATCCCCACTCGGGGAAATTAAATATTAAATAATTTCAATTTAAATATTTAATGTTTCCATTTCTTCGTTCTGGTGACAAGGCAAAACGCGGCGTTGGATTTCGCGCGCCTCTTATCACGCAATGCCTTAAAATTCGGCGGAAAGTGGAGAACGGATGTGGAACGGAGTGTCTTAACAATAGGTTCCCAAGTTCCCCCTGCCTACCCTGCCATGAGCGGGATACTGCGTGAAGCTGAGTTAGTGAATGAGTGAGTAAATCAAATTTAATTATCACACTAATCAATAATCTAAAACCGTACGCCGTGTTCGTTTTAACACTAATTTATTTCTACTTTTATATATATCCGGACGAACTTCCTTCCTCCACGCTTCCATTGTTATGTAAACACTCTCGAACAGGATATTGGTCTCGTAAAAGTACCTAATTGTGCTTAGTATTTGAAAATACTCTGTGAATGTTTTATTAAAGTAGTTAAAACTATACTCAGAGCGGTCTGTTAAAGCTTAATTGGCATTAAATTGAGTTATAAAATATTTGTACATTTTTATTTATTAGCTTCACGCTGTATCTCGCACACAATAGGATAGGCGGAGAGAACTCTTTATTTTATCTGTATTTGATTTGAAATTTTTTATCTGTCCTTTTTAATATTAATATTAAATATATATAAAGAAAGAAACTCTTTATATATATTTAATATTTATTTGGTTGAACGCGGGTTAGAAATCGATTTTTTTTCTATATAATCAAAAATGTTATGGTTGTAATTAATACGATTTAACCTATGTTAATGGCATTCGGTCTTACTTTGGCCACTTTGAATGTGTTGTCTTATTTTCTTATTTCATCTAAAATTATTAAATTGTATAAAATATTTCCATTAGAGGGTCGTGGCGGCGGGCCAAATTCGGCCGAAAGTGATAAACTGAAGTCCTAATGAGTACGTAAATAACGCTAAGTTAGCAAATTTCCTCTACCTATCTCGCTATCCGCGGCGGCAGAAAAAAAATGTATTTATATTTCATATGTATTTGTGGAAATATTCGACACGTTCTCTCTCTCTCTCTCTCTTATTTCTTTATAAGGTAAGGTTTCAAACATTTTCTATTGAAAGTGTTTTCAATATTCAGGAATAAACAGCAGAATGGTCAATGCTCTAATTTCAAAGTACCCAAAATGTGTGTCACGACTGAATTGCCAGAAATATTTTTTGTTTTTCAATCGAAATTTACGTTTCTTTTGATTTAAGAAATGTTTCAGATCGTTAATGCAAAAACAAAATATTATTATGAACAAGCAAAATATCCGTAGTTTTAACCTAACCTCATAATAAACAGAAATGTTTTTTAACGGGAATTGTATACGACACGACATGCCTCGCAGCGTGGCGCAGCGGCACAAGTGTGTGACTGTAAACGATAGATTGTGGGTTCGATTCCCACTCGAAATATTTAATATTTTTGAATTAAATATTTAATGTTTTCATTTCTTCGTTGCGGTAACGCGGCGCGGCGTTCAGTTCCGCCACTCGACACGCAATACCCCTCAAATACGGAAAGTGTGAAGTTCCCTCTGCCTACCCTGCCATGTGCGGGATACAGCGTGAAATTGAGTGTAGATTACCTGAAAAAAATAAAAAAAATATCTTTGAAATACCTATTAGAGAATTGGAAAGTGAGGTGGTATTTTTATATTTTATTTACCCGCATAGTAGACTTTTAATGCAGGATGATAGGGAAGGGAGAATTTGAATTGATGAGAGTCAGATAATTATTCATTTAACAATAATTTTTAATTTGAAATAACAGAACTAACACGTCAATCTTATTTAAGAAATTGTGTTTGTTCATGTTTTCAACACTAGCAAAGTATTTACCATTTTACAGAATTATATTGTAAAATTTTTACTATTTTTTAAAGTGTTATTCCGCACTTAGGACGGGACACAATTTAAATTTAGTATGTTAAAAAATATTTAAAACATTCGATCTAATGGAGGATTTCTCTTAGAATATTATTTTTTTGCTTTACCAATTTTCGTCTGTCTACCCTGCCATGTACCAAACATGGCAGGGTAGGCAGACGAAATTTGGAAAATTTATTTATTTATTTATTTAGATTCACCAGTGGTAATTACATTAAAAACATATAATAACAGTACTTTTACTTCACTATTGTCTTATAACTAAATGTATTACCCTTTAAGGTGAATACCACATACAATTACATATATTATGTAAACTTATACTTAATCATTAAACACATATAAAAATAAACGAAACATATGCTTATAATAATTAGTAAACCATTAAGAAGAAAAATAAATATATAAACTAAATTAAGCAAAACAACAGCTACCTTAGATACGTTGGGTTGCGTTTTGACGAACTTCCGTTCCGTTTCCTGCACTTCGCTAATTTTGAAGTGTTGCTTGTTGAGTTGAGGCAGAATTGAACGCCGTGTTTGCCTCGTTACCAGAGCAAAGAAATGAAGATAATAAATATTTATCTCCTTCGAGTAGGGATCGAACCCACGAACTGTTGCGTTTACAGTCGCTCACTTCTGCTACTACACGACGGCAGGTCTATAGGTTTTATTTTGAAAGGTAAATATAATAAGTACTAATGTTTACACGTTTTCGTTCCGTATACAATGGAAATACCCATGAAATGTGTACCTAATGTACACAGTTAGTGTAAAAAATATTTGCATATTTTTTTTACTTTACTTTCGGAATATAATAGGTACAGATCAGCTTTATATTTGAAGAATTTTACATATTTTTTTGTATTTTTTAGCTTCACGCTGTATCCCGCACATGATAGGGCAGGCAGAGGAGTATAATAATAGATGGGATTAACCTAGAATTAAGACATTTCATTTGAAAATGTTAAAATATTTCACTTCATCGAGTGGGAGTCGAACCCACAACCTTTCGTTTACAGTAACCCGCTTGTGCCGCTACACCATGATAGGCCTTAAAGACAATGTTCATGTATTGTTACTAGTTTCGGCAGTGGATATGGTGTGGTCCACAGCAGTAAGGCGAACACGGTCATCCAGTCTCCACTAAGTACAAGTGCTCGAGGAACAATGAGTCAAATCAAAACTCACTCACTCACTCAGCCTCACGCTGTATCCCGCACATGGCGCAGGGTAAGCAGAGGGAACTTGGGAACCTCGTGTCAAGACACTCCGTTCCAGTCGTGTTCCTCACTTTCCGCCAAAATTGAGGCATTGTGTGTTGAGTTGCGGATTTCAACGTCGCGTTTTCGCCTTGTAACCATAGCGAAGAAATGAAAACAGAATATTTAAATTGAAAACATAAAATTTTTCATTTCTTCGAATGGGGATCGAACCCACAACCTGTCGGTTGCAGTCACACGCATGTGCCGCTGCGCCACGTCAGGCCTAAAATCAAAACAATTGACGCAATGCCTATCTTTAGTTTCTCTCAATAAATAAATTTTCGATCACAAAAGAAAATCTATTAAACCAGTACTAGTGGTTTCTGAGATTAAATCATTCTTCAACCAAACACACTATGTAGCTGTATTTATATACGCTGTATTTATATACGCATATTCAGACATAGCAGGAACGGCATAGGTATTCTAGGAACCTAGAATTAAGACACTCTGTTCCCATTAAGACATTAAATTTCCTTACTTTCCGCCGAATTTTGTAGGTACGTGTCAAGCCTCTCTTAAGCCTTTTTACCCTGCGACGCGTCCGAAAGACTCTTTCTATTAAATATGTAACAGAAGTAATTACAGTAAAAGACTTATCATTACTTCGATTTACTAAAATACCTACAGTTACAATGTCTAAATGCGTTGGAATGCGTGTGTCAATGGGCGCCGTCTGCCGCTGACTCACCACCGCCCTTACGTTCAATTGAACGGTCTCAATGTACGTTGTGTCATACACAGCTATCGCCACCATACTGATGCTGGTCTAGTGACGTACCAATTGTCTCTGGAATGGGAATACATTATATTTCATCTCTAATTGTGGGTGTGAAGTTTGACGTCACTAGTGTTGAGTCAGGTGCCATCAAATGACGTTATGTACATCATTGTAATCAACACAGAAATTATTAATATTGTTTGATTTACCCAAAATAGATCTTTTTACTAACTAATTATTTGTGTTTTTCTGCCCTCTTAAGACATTTTATTTGAATAGCGGTTGGACTTATTCTATTGTATATGTCTAATATAAACAGGTATCGTCGGCGATAGAGTGTAAACCTGCCAACAACCTAATAGGCTAATTCACAGTAGAACCTGCCATGTGCTGGATACAGCGTGAAGCTGAGAAAATTCACAAATTTTCTGTATTAAATAAAATAATCGTAGTTTTAGTTTTTCCTTTACAATTTCTAGTGAGATATAAAATGGCTTTACATCCATTATCTAAAGAAAAAACTGATTTAGCAATTTTACTCACTAAGCAGACGGACGATATATGTATGCGAAAGAACAAAATATATAAAAAACGATACTAAATTTAAAAACGTATAAATATTTGAGCGAAGCAGGATTTGTATCCGCGCCTCTTGGAAACCGTCCAAGCGCTCTGACCAACTAAACTAGTCGTTCGCGAGTATTTTTCTTTTCTAAGTGTGGAATTACACTAAGAATAGTAAAAATTTATAAACAAACATATTATTTTTACCTTTTCAATATATGTGAAATCGTATGTTTCAATTAAAAAGAAAGCCGTTTTTTACTTTATGGTTATTTTAAAAAATTTACTAATTTAATTACAATTAATACGTGTCATGCAATCGTGCGATTTAAAGTGGAATCGTATTCAACGGCTTTTGTATATATAAAAATAAATTAACGTAAATTAACATTCCAATTAGAACACATGGCTTTCCTAATTTCCTCCGTTTTTTTAGCGTAATTCAACGCCGCGCTTTGTCTCATAAATAGAGCAAATAAATTATACACGAGAATATAGGTATTTCTATGTAAATAGATGTAAATAATCAAGACATTTAAATATTTTCTTTAACACACATTATATATTATATGTTTTTCTTTGTATACGGTATAAGACGAGCGGGCTGATTGAACAATGTTGAATGTTCCCACGTCCAATTCCCATGTAATTGGTGAAGGAGAGGCCTCGTCATCAGCAATTTGTCTCGATTGTTTCTACTGGTGCATTAACGTAGCGCATCCTGGGTGCTTGCTTTTTCAAGATGTACGTTTTTGAAGTAGAAATTTATAATTTTTTACTCTAAATTAGTCTTTTGTAACGAAAATATTTATTTATTTACGACAAATTTAATAATTAGTATATTTTATGCCTCAAATTTGGCGGAAAAACTAACCGGCTAACCAGGCTGACCTATTTCAATATTTTAATACATTTTAAATGAAACTCTTTCAATCGGATTAATCGCGTATATTGTTTGTTATATATTATAAAATAATATTTTTTTTTTAAATTTGTAAATAAAACTATGGAGTCAAGCGGGCGAAGCCGTGACACCGTGTAAGCTACACGGTGTCACGGCTTCGCCTGCTATAGCCTTCGCCTGCTATAGTATGATTTCTAACTAGCTAGTTAGAAATCATACTATACTTATAATAATAATTTCACTCGACTCGTTTACAATGTGTTTTCCATTCTGCTTAGTTATTACCATTGATATTATATCTACTTTCTAGGAAAGTGTCAATGAAATGTGAGATGAAAATCTCTAAAGACATTCTTAAATTACTTGTGGTCGATGTTGCTTGGTTGTGCGTGTTTTTCGAATTGATGACCTAGACTAAGTGAACGCCTTTTTTTTATGTTTTTTATATATATTTGACTTTCACGCTATATCACGCACATAGCGGGGTAGGTAAAAGGTACCTAGTGTTCAGGACACTCCGTTTCCAAATTTATAAGATATTTTGTGTTGAATATTGAAACTTAACGCAGCATTTTGTCCTTTCAAAAGATTGAGAAAATTAAAATTATAGGCAAAAAAAATAAAAACTTTCGTTAAGTCAGTTTCCGGATATTAGAAATTAATCAAAATTCTAATAAATTACACATTCTTCTTATTTTTGTAAGCTTTTATTGTTTCCATAATAATAAATTTAATTCTATTGATACTGCGTTTAAGAAACGTCCAAAAAATTATACATTCGCTGCTATGCAAAGTTGCCTTTCACGTATATATGTATAGTTCTTTCTTTTGTTTCTTCACGCTATATGCTGCGTATGGCAGGGTAGGCAGAGGGAACTTGGGAACCTAGTGTCAAGACACTCCGTTCCACTTCCGTTCCCCACTTTCCGCCAAATTTGAGGCATTGCGTGTTGAGTGGCGGTACTCAACGCCGCGCTTTGCCTTATTACCAGAGCGAATAAATGAAACATTAAATATTTAAATTGAAAATATTAAATATTTCATTTCCTCGACTGGGGATCGAACCCAGAACCTGTCGGTTACAGTCACACGTTTGTGCCGCTGCGCCACGACAGGCATCAGTAAAATTTATAAGGAATGATTTTTTTTTATGTTTATTTTGTTGATAAAATACTGGCACTGTTGCCCGCGTCTCATTTATTAAAAGATTCAAAGTTATTATGGAATTATAATACTCATAGTTATATATAAATATATTTCTTACACCTAAGAATATTGTGGAATATGTAATTAATTGACAGTGTTAAGATATCCGCCCAGTTTATAGACATTGTATATTAGGCGGAACCTAACGCCGCGTAATTCATTAAAAAATATCTCAATATAACATCTTACAATGATTGAGCAATAATGTACCATAATTTATGTCCATGGGAAGTGATCAAATAGGTGTAGCTTATAAAACAGTGTCCATCAAATACAGCTATTAAGTTTATTACATAGTGAGTACAGTGCTCTAATTGAAGCGTTCTCGTGCAGGAAGCCAGGTCTACGCGGATGCTGCGGATAATTATGTACCGACATAACGTGAACTGTTTGTACACAAACTTGTTAAGTGTTTTGTGGTGTAGGCTTAGTTGTGGGTGGGGTTAGGGTGGACAGAGGCAACGTGGGAACATAGTGTTAAGTCATTCCGTTCCCATTAAGACACTTCCGTTTATCGCTCATATATATTTACATGTGCTTAGTTTCACGGTGTACCTCGCACTAGGCAGGGTAGGCGGAGGGAACTTTAGAACTCAATGTGAAGACACTCCGTTCCACTTCCGTTCCCTACTTTTCGTCGAATTTGAGGCATTGCGTGTTGAGTGGCGGAACTCAACGCCGCGTTTTTGCCTTGTAACCAGAGCGAAGAAATGAAAACTTTAAATATTTAATTGGAAAATATTAAATATTTCATTTTCTCGAGTGGGGATCGAACCTTGGGAGATTGACAAAATTCATAACACTCGATATTCTGTCTGAAACTAGACGGAAACCGGAGAGTGAAATTTAATTTACACATTAAGACCTGTATAAGGAATACAGAATAAATTATGTCATTACTATATTAGTAGAATGTTAATTTTAAAATTTATAACTACACTTATCATCTAAAATAATATGAGTTATATATACATATACATATTTTTTATTGTTGGTCTCTACATATTCTATCTTAGAATTGGCAGAAACTTGAAAACGAAATACTCCAACATAAGGATCTCTCTTTGCCGATGATAGGTGGTGATTCTGCTGTGCAATACCCTTTCTTTCTTCCACGCCCCATACAACTGTGGCCTGATCTACACGCAGCAGTGTTTTCAATTTTATACGCCATAGGTACTTTCAAAAAGCCCATCTATATCTACCTTGGCGGCCAGTAACGCAACTGTAGCTCCTCCGGTGTGACACGGGTGAGCGGTGATAACCTACCACCAGGTGACCATAGCTCTCGTTTGTTCTTTCCAAAAAAAAAACCATGGTCGTCGTACCTTGAACGATCGGTACAATATTACGATTTTTTTAATTTTTTTTTTTTCAGCTTCACGCTGTATCCCGCACTTGGCAGGGTAGGTAGAGGGAACGGAAGTGAAACCTAGTGTTATGACACTCCGTTCCACTTCCGTTCCCCACTTTCCGCCGAATTTGAGCTTTGCCTTATTACCAGAGCGAAGAAATGAAACATTAAATATTTAAATTGAAAATATTAAATATTTCATTTCCTCGACTGGGGATCGAACCCAGAACCTGTCGGTTACAGTCACACTCTTGTGCCGCTGAGCCACGACAGGCATGAATATTGTACCGTCTCAATAATCAATTTTTGTCATTTTATTTTTATAATACCCCGAGCATTGTCTAAAAATAAATATATTCCGTAAATCTAAACACACCTAACGTAATGCAGTTCACCGGTTTTGAGTGACATCCATAACGGGGAGGTCGTCTATAACCATGTGGCTTTCTTTTATAAACTAATGTGTAATAAGTTATTTTAAACTTTAATTGAACGTGTTAAAGTATAAAATGGAAGAATGGTATTTCGGTAGTGCAATAAATACGTCGTTACGTACACGCTGGGCTCACATATGGCGTAACTATAGTGAACTTCTGGTGTGTATACGTTTCTGTTATTTTTGGTGATATTTTTTTTAAATGGGAACCTGGGAACCAAATGGACACTGTTAAGTCACTCTGTTGTTATACTTTTGTTTGCCACTCTTCACCCAATTCTCTAGACATGTTCTGTTTGGTGGCAAAATTTAACGCTGCGTTTTGTCTCGTTACTACAGCGAGATAATGAAAGTAGTAAGTATTGCTTTCTATCGATAATACAGCTTTCTGAATTCATATTAAAAAACTACCCACTTTAAGAAAAATAAGTAATAAATGCATCAAATGAATTAATAAATAAATAAATATATAGTTTTGTATTGAATAAGTTACTACTCTACTATACTCAGTTTCACGCTGTATCCCGCACGAGGCAGGGTAGGCAGAGGGAACCCGGGAACCTAGTGTTAAGACACTCCGTTCCACTTCCGTTCCCCACTTTCCGCCGAATTTGAGGCATTGCGTGTTGAGTGGCGGAACTCAAAGCGCGCTTTGCCTTATTACCAGAGCGATGAACTGGAATATTACATATTTAAATTGAAAATATTAAATATTTCATTTCCTCGACTGGGGATCGAACCCAGAACCTGTTACAGTCACATTCTTGTGCCGCTGCGCCACGACAGGCCTCAACCTTTCTGTTAAATTACTGTGTTGTTATACTTTTGTTTTCTACTCTTCACCGAATTCTCTAGACATGTTCTGTTTAGTGGCAAAATTCAACGCTGCGTTTTGTATTGTAAATATGTTTTACCATATTGAGTGGGAATCGAACCCACGACCGTCGTGATTCCAGTCGCACCTTAGTGCATCTGTGACATTACGGACCCAATTGTATTGTAATGCTTATTTTTATCATAATTCTGGAAATATCAGTATATGGAAATATTATTACTGAATAGAAATATGTATGTGAAAATATATAAATGTTCACATGCGCAGCTCCAGTACAAATCTGACCATCTGTAACTGTATGAGCGTCATAAATATCTTTGATCGTGAAATGATTTAGATTTAGATGTCGCTATAAACTTTTAAGGCATTTTTATGTCATTCATTATTATATGACGCAAATGTTGCTTTTTTCTATGTAAAGTTAGCGTTATGTCTTCCTATACACTTGTTTAAGTAACCTATATCATATATATAAACATTAAATACTATATATTGTCTGTTACAATAAAGATATAAAAAAAAATCCTTGAATCAACGTCACCCCACAAAGGGCGGTTAGAGCACCGGTGCGCGTGCGCGTTAACTTTAAACTTAGTTCACATTGTGTAGTGGCGCAGTGAAGTTGTGTAGAATACTATAGTAGTGTAGTTATATTGCAATATGTTGTGCGGCTCGAGCGTTCCCGGCGCGGTGGCGGCCATGGATCGCGCTTATATGTCGCTGCGCGTGCGCAGGCCACAACCAAAAACTACGGTAGAATTATTAAATTTAAATATTTTTATGTTAGGGAATTACTGATTTATTTGAATATTTACTTTTTTTAAAATGCTTAACAACAATGTATTGTAAGCTAGTGAAAATTTAACTTATTTTTTAAAAAAAAAAAAAAAAACTAAAGACAAATATAACCGTTCACGTGAACACTTGTAGCGTCACACTCTTTAATTCATATTTTTTATATTGATTCGTTCGCTATGGTTAATTTATAGATAATCTATATACAAAAAAAAAAATTTTTTGTATATGGAAAAGTTTTATATGAATGTAATAATATGCATGTTTTATTTCTAAAGTTTATCGCTTAGGCCAAGTATTTTTTTAAATAAGCTATATTTAAATAAAGTTTATATGATTGTGGGTGTTATATAACAAAATGCAAACTAAATGAAAATAAATAGGTTTTTGCTGTGTAATAGAAGTGGCACGATATTGAATTTTAGATCTAATTACATACACTGTACTGTCTACTATTGTATACATTTGAATCAAACACATTTGTCTATAGCAGTGACTAATGCCTTAAACTGCATCATCAATTCTTAATAATTTTAAGTTAATTTTATTTCTCTGTCTCTCTTGTTTTGGCATGGTATGAGAAAATGAAACGACATGTTGTCTTGGCAAAGATTATGTTTGAAAATAAAATGTGACAATCTCTTTTCATTTAATAGTTTTCTTGATGATGATGAACTAACTTTTCTAATTGTGGCTCACAACAGTGGGACTACTTCTGGTGGTCACGAATATAATCATCGAATATTCATTTGGCGGAGAACCTGCGGCGTTAAGATCCACTACTTTAACAGAGCTAAAAGTGGGGCACAGAGAGTTTTGACAATAAGTTTCTTATGCCTAACCATGCTGTACAGGATACAGCGTGAAACTGAATAATAATATTTTTTAATTAACTTTTACCGATATATCTTTGATAAAATCATTTTAACTATATAAATAAATATATTAAAAAGTTTGACGTTATACACTCTCTTACTCAGTTTGTTCTGATTAGAATAAATGGGAACAATTTTTTATTCTATATTCTAAAAGTAACACTTATTCAATCAGTAGAATTATAAATTACGACCATAAACAATTATCATTTACACTAACTAATATAAGAAATATATATTTTTATGATTAACTACCTTTTGCCTGCGGATTCACTTTAGACTTGTCGTGGTGCAGGGTTACCAAGCGTGTAACAGCAAGCGTGACAGACAGAAACGTTTTCTTCTAGGACATGTAATATTGAATGTTTTCATTTCTTTAGCTCCGGCACTCAAACTCGGTGGAAATTGGGAAATGGAGTGTTTCAACACTAGGTTCCAAAGATTGTCGTCGCCTTGAATTATAATTTATATGTTATTGAAATGATTAAACAATATTACTGTAAAGTTTTATCTAAATTTGTTCAGTAATTTTTGTGTGAAAATGGAACAGACGGCTCTTTATACCATTTGTAACATTATTTACGTTAATTTTGCATTTTTTTTTATCATATTTTACTTATGTTGTTTAGCGTCATGTTGTGTGGGAGTACATGGCAGGGTAGGCAGAGGGAACTTGGGAACCTAATGTTAAGACCATCCGTTCCTTACCCCACTTATTATATGTTTTATGCTAATCATACTTTTTTGTTGTTTTCAGGTACTTTAATTTGAAAATATATATATATAAATATGGAAGGTAAACTCAGTAGTCCAAGTACGTAAAAAATCTTTATATATATTTTAAATGACCTTTCCTTGACATTGGCTTAAATGTTAAGGCGTTATCAGTTATCTTGTGCGTACACTTGTTACATCAGGTGGTCTATTTATACCTGTCAGGTAAATAAATGTCAAAATTTTGTCACTTAAAATTAATTTATATTTTTTAATTATTATTTTTAGTGTATCATTAATTATGTTTATGTTTTGGGGCCTGTCGTGGCGCAGAAGCACATGCGTGTGACTGTAAACACTGTAGGTTGTTAGTTCGACTCTCGCTCGACGAAATGAAGTATTTTTTAATTTCTTTCAAAAAAACATTTTTTGTATTTTTGAAATTTCAAAATACTTTAAAAAATATTTCAGCAGTTCTGTAAATGGAGTAGCGGAAGTGTTTTAAGATTAATGTATAAGGTTCCCAAAGTTAGGTTTCCAAGTTCTATCTGCTTACTTTCGTATGTGCGCGACACAGCGAAATTAAAAAGAGATATGTTTTTATTAATACATTTAAGATGATTTTTGTATGTGTAATAAGTTAAATGAAATTTAATTTTTTTTAATATAGATTAATTTTAAATATGTATAGAGGTTACAATTTACAAGCTGTACAAAGTCTCTATTACATAAAATCGACTTGAGGCTAACAGCTATTGAATATTATTTTAGCTTACTTAGCTACTTACTTACCTTAAATGAGTTTCACTTGATTTTTTTGATCTTGTTGAACAGTTGACTTTTAAATGTACATTGTTAGATACTGTTTGTTATTAACAATAAATCTTAGATATTTTTTTATAAAACAACTTGGTTAGTTATATAAATTTGTTACAATTGACTTCACGCTGTATCCCGCACTTAGCTAGCTCAGGGCAGAGGGAATCCGAGAGCCCAGTTTTAAGAAACTCAGGATTCAATGAGAGTGGCGGAACTCAACGCCGCTAATAGTATTATTTTCGGCTTATATTTAAAAACACAGTACAGAACCTTATTAAATCACCCAAGCTTGTATCGATAGTGGGGTGACCACCTGCCGTGACGAGCAGGTGTGGTACCACCTGATGGAACTAACGGTTAGGTCAAATCTTGTACATTAATTCAATATTGCATTTTTGATGTGAGAATTTTACTTTCTTTTAACACTGGACGCATAATTTAATCCTTACACGTTTAATTTGTAAATTGATATTAAAGTTATAGTGATGGACGACATGTTAGTATGTTGATATCTCTCTTTTTCAGTTCTCATAGGATTTAAAGGAAATTTTCTCATATATTTTCTGAAATGTTAAATTTCAGCGTTCAACACTGCGTAGTTTTGGCTGTGCTTGCTGTGTTTGTCAGTCGCACAGTAAGTAGAACGAAACGTCAAATATTATGTTGTTTAGACATATGTAGTTGGAAAGTAATGAACGGAGTGTCTTAACGGGATAGTGCTCTCTGCCTATCCTTTTGTATGCGGGATACAGCGTGAAAAGTATAAAAAAAAAATGTTAACATTAAAGATTATATAATGAAATTATAACAAAATTGTTCTTAAACCAGGTCATTTTTGCTCAGTGCCTCAAATCGCGTAGGTAAATATATACATATTTGAGATTAAAACAGTAGTTGCTATAAGGACTTATTCATAGTTGGTGTTGCGGCGTTGAGTTTCGCCACTTAACACGTTGGGAAGAGAACGGACTGTTTTAACTCTAGGTTCCCTGGTTCCCTCTGAGTACCCAGCAATGGTAACACACCCCAAAAAAAACTTGTTCAATATTATTATTTACTTGGCTAAAAATATTTTTTTAGACCGCACGTGCTCCTTAACAGCAATAATCTTTAATGAGCTATCGTTTTGCTTACTTCTAAGATAAGATATGAGGTAATATCAATGTCAAATCGATAATTTCATCAAACACAGATAAATGATTTGATCTTAACTTACGTAGTGTTTTTGTATTAAAATAATGTTGCTAATGTTCGGCGTAAACGTTATATGATAATATTTAGTGACTCGGATTCACGCTGTATCCCTCACATGGCAGGGTGGATAGAGGGAACTTGGGAACGTAGTGTTATGACACTCAGTTCCGTTTTCCACTTTTACCGGATTTGCGGCATTGAGTGTTGAGCGGTGGAACTCAACGCCGCGCTTTGTCTTGTTACCAGAGCGAAGAAATGAAAATATTAAAAAATGATAATGCATACTCAGATTATAGCCGTAAAAATTTAAGCATTTTAAAGTTAAAAAAATCTAAAATATATTTTTATTGGTTATTTAAATAAATAAAGTAATAATTGTCACGTTGTTAAGACGTCACATCATCCGTCATACTTCTTCGTCCATATCGGTATACTTTAGTTATTAGATAAATTGTAATAGTCAGATTTTTATTTAACTATAGATATATTTGTAACAAAAATTATTGCGAAATTTTATTAGAATTCTGTATAATTTTGAATTTTATTAAATAAATATATTTTAGAATTATGCAGTAATGTTTGTATATAAATATTATAAACAAGTAATCAAACTAAATGAAGCTTATCTATACTTATTTTTAAACTGTAACTGATCACTATAGAAGAAAGAAAATTATATTTATGAAATTAATGAAATAAGTGATCCAAAACCGTCGTCTGTCGTGGCCTGTCGTGGCGCAGCGGCACAAACATGTGACATCATTGACTGGGTTCGATCCCCACTTGAGGAAACGAAATATTTAATATTTCCTTTTTTTTTTTCAGCTTCACGCTGTATCCCGCACTAGGCAGGGTAGGCAGAGGGAACGGAAGTGAAACCTATTTTCTATTTAAATATTTAATGTTTCATTTCTTCGCTCTGGTAATAAGGCAAAGCGCGGCGTTGAGTGCCGCCACTCAACACGCAATGCCTCAATTTCGGCGGAAAGCGGAAAACGGAAGTGGAACGGAGTGTCTTAACACTAGGTTCCCAAGTTCCCTCTGCCTACCCTGCTATGTGCAGGATACAGAGTAAAGCTGAGTAGAGTACACTGAGTAATTTAAACGGACAAAAAAGCGGAAGTGTCGCTAGTATTATATAAGATGCCGCCATTAATAAATGTGGCCTGAAATTCAATAGAAAATGAAAGTAATCAAGTATAACGCGCTTTGTACCTTCTGTGGTTTATGTCAGCTTCACGCTGCATCCCGCACTAGGCAGGGTAGGCAGAGGGAACGGAAGTGAAACCTAGTGTTATGACACTCCGTTCCACTTCCGTTCCCCACTTTCCGCCGAATTTGAGGCATTGCGTGTTGAGTGGCGGAACTCAACGCCGCGCTTTGCCTTATTACCAAACCGAAGAAATGAAACATTAAATATTTAAATTGAAAATAATTAATATTTCATTTCTTCGAGTGGGGATCGAACCCAGAACCTGTCAGTTACACTCACACTCTTGTGCCGCTGCGCCACCACAGGCCTCCACCTTTATGTGAATTGTGAATAGATTTTGAACGTTGAGTTGTTGTAAAAAACTATCTTTGATTCGAACTTTTTGTAAGTTGAGATTTCTTGTTCAAACAAAATGCCCTTTTCTTCTTATTTTATTTTTCATATGGAACATTAATGAAGAAGATATACCGAGATATATATATATAGAATTATTCAGTTGTTTAATTTGTTTAACCTTTTTATTTATGTGGAGACCCAATGGGGTTGTCACCGAGGTTTTTTTTTACTTTTACACTGTATTTCGCGTGTAGGGTAAAATCAGGATGAGAATTGGGAACCTAGAGTTAAGTCACTCAGTTTCCCACTTTCTGCCGAATTCTGTAGATGATGCATGTTTAGTGAGAAAACTAAACGCGTCTTGTTGACCAGAGGAAACGATATATGATTCACTCCCATAAGTGGGATTTTGCCAACTACCCACGTCCCGCGAAATAGGGAACGTGTCTTACCACTATGTTCCTTTTACATTCCCTAAGATGCGGGAATTAGCAATAACAATCCAAAATATCCATCTCTCTCTCATTCTCTGCTTCACGCTATATCCCGTACATGGCAGGGTAGGCAGAGGGAACCTAGTGTTCAGACACTCCGTTCCTCACTTACCGCTGAATATGAGGCATTGTTTGTTGAGTGGCGGAAAATCAAAACTCTGATATATATGTGTATATAATAAACGCTCGCTTACCTGTTTCATCTACACAGTACCAGTTTTGACCGGTTTGGAATTAGGCAAATGCGTGACTTATCCAATGACATTTATAACTCATTGTCACTCATTTATTTACACGGCACGTCACGGCAAGTCGCATTTGCAATATTGAACTGTTCAAAGTATATATATATGTAAGTTTTCTATTTCTTTAATTTTTTCTTTACTATTTCTTTATTTATTTTTATAGTAAGTTAAGTTGATATGTATCGAACGGAGAAGCGAGCCATATCCAACACAAGTATCTTTGACAACTTGCCGGGAAGTCTAAGCGAATCGACTTGTTAAAATAGTAATTTGAATACAGTTTTTGTTTATTTATCAATTGATTATTGTCTTAATTGAATTTGAAATTGTTCCTTTATGTATTTCTACGTATAAAACTTTTTATTAAAAATTTAAAAAAAAATGGTTGTTTCTATATAAACTGAAATTAATTTAAATATTTAAAGGCCGACACCTGTAGCTCCCCTGGTGTTACACGGGTGACGGTGATCACTCACCATCAGGCCTTGTCTTTTCCATAAAAAAAAAGACAGAATACGATGTGAATAAGTATTCTAGGGCATATAAACCGAAAAGAATACCATAGATTTTCTTTTACTAAGTTGCTGGAAACGCTTTAGTTCTTGAGTTATAGCGTCAAGACGTTTTTTTTTGTCAAACTGGTTGTAATAATGTCATCAAATGTTATATAAAATATCCCAGTAGCCATTTATAGGATTGATCCAGACAAACAATTCTGTGAATGATTTTTACATTTATAGAAACTCTTGACAAGTATATCAGTAATATTTAGTTTTTGGCTACACGCTGTATCCCGCCCATGGCAGGGTAGGCAGAGGGAACTTGGGAACCTAGTGTTAAGTTAATTCGTTCCCATTAAGAAGCTTCCTTTCCTGATTTTCAATTCTTATTTCTGAGTAGCTCGTTGATAAGAACGAAGTACTCTGTTAGTTATGATTTTAAGAAAGGAGGAAGGAACTTGATTGAGAATCTGACGTTAAGACACTCCATTCCACTTCCTACTTACCACAGAATTCGAAGCATTGGGTATTGAGTGGCGGAACTCAACGCCGCAATGTGACCACTGCCCTGCTATGTGCCGGATTCAGTGGGAATATGTAAATCAAAATACATTAAATTAAATGTAATTATTTCAAAAATGTCGTCATAAACAAATAAATTCATATAAAAAAGAGCTTGTTCAGTATATAATACAATAAAAGTACCTACATACTTCCGTTATCAAAGTAAAGAAAGGTTCGAAATGTATTGAGATGGCTCTACTACAATACGCCATTGTTAAGTAAATAGGGCAACAGGAAATGTCAAATGGATTTCAAACTATGCTTTTTGTTCGGCATTTTGTAAGATCTAACTGAGCTTAATGCTTTAGTTAACCTTGTAATCAATGGAGCTTTGTTTAATTGAAGAATAATAAATAATGTAGGTGTTATTTATAGATTGTAAGCTCCCTATTGGAGGATATTTAATATGTCACTCAGCTGAGGGCTGTCGTGGCGCAGCGGCACAAGCGTGTGACTGTAACCGACAGGTTCTGGGTTCGATCGCCACATGAGGAAATGAAATATTCAATATTTTCTTTCGATCTAGTAGAAGGTAGAAGGCGGCGTTGAGTTCCGCCACTCAACACGCAATGCCTCAAATTCGGCGGAATGTGGGGAAAGGGAGTGGAACGGAGTGTCTTAACACTAGGTTCCCAAGTTCCCTCCCTGTGCGGGATTTAATATGTCACTTGTTCAAATCGGAATCGAACCCACAACCTGACGCGTTTACAGTCACACGCATGTGCCACTGCGCCACTGTATATAGATCTAGAGGAAGGAACGTTTCCACGAACACCTGTGGTTATATTGCTATGTTAATTAGTACGTAGTACTATGAGTACTAAAAGACACAGGTGGGCAGAATAAGTACTTGTGAGCCTTGCGTATATATACTCCATTAAAGGTAAAGATGTCTGTTGAATAATAATTTTTAATGGGTGTGGATTCGGTTCTCGTTAAATGATTTTTTAAAAGTTATAACTATAATAGTATATATTTTTGGAAATAAACCAATACTAATGATGATGTAGGTCTTTTTTCCCCACTTTCCGCCGAATTTGAGGCTTTGCTTGTTGGGTGGCGGAGTTTAACGCCGCGTTTTGCCTTGTACCAGAGCGAAGAAATGAAAACATTAAATATTTAAATAGAAAATATTAAATATTTCACTTCCTCGAGTGGGGATCGAACTTACAATCTGTCGGTTACAGTCGCACGTTTGTGCCGCTGCGCCACGACAGGCCCCTCAGGACTGATTTACGTAGTGATCGAAATTTATAATTTATATATATGACCAATTTAATTTAGGCTAGTCATGGCGCAGGGGCGGGCATAAATAACAAGCATATGCCTCTATAAATATGACATGCTTTGGGTTTAATCTGGAATCGAGTCAATGAAAAGTTACATGTTCGTTAATATTTTCATCATCTTGGTAGTGAGGTAGAGCGTGGTGTCAAGTTTGATCACTCGTATGGGTTGCCACACAAGTTGGGGACGACATTGTCTTATCAATTAGGTTCCCAAGTTCCCTCTGTCAACACTGCTATGTGGAGGATACAGCGTGATTTACGCTGTATCCTCTACATAGCAGTGTAGAGAGGGTGAACTTGGGAACCTAGTGTTAAGACACTCCGTTCCATTACCCATTTGTCGCCAAATTTGAGGCATTGCGTGTTCAGTGCTGGAGCTCAACTCCGCCTTTTGTCTTTGTAGTACTCTGGCACATATTTTTTTTATATTTAAAAGAATTCAAATCCGCAACCCGTTGCGTTTACAGCTGCGGTTGTGAATATGCTTCAAAATAGGCGATAACTTGTGAATGTGGACTATTCATTTCTAGACCCATCTTTTAGCGTTGTTCTCATAGGAAAAATTAAGAAATCTTTTGTTAATTCTCACATGTCTACGTCTACCAAACCAAATATTCTGCTTCTTACATCACATATTTACAGTAGTATTTTATTTGTCTGTCAATCAGAGATTTTAGATATATAAATCTGTAACCGACCACCACTATATGTACATGGGAGATATATAAAATAGCGATTTACTAAATTGTTAATCAAGCGGGCGAAGTCGCGGGCGGAATTCTAAAAGATATTATATGTTTGCCGTGTGATACCGGCTTTAAATAGGATCACCCTAGTACTGATGGTGTCGTAAGAGGCGACTAAAGTGCGTGTGGTAGTGTCACGTTGCCAGCAATGGCAACACGCATGGGCAGACTCGACCGGATTGTTACCACCCCCGGCATTTAAGACCGGCGTTAAGTTGTGGCTCTGGCCACTGCATTTCGCATTAGGTAATGCCGGGCCCCGGTGCCCTTCCACATTAAAAGACGGCAACGCTCCTGTAGCTCCTCTGGAGTTACACGGGGCTGTGGGCGACGGTGATCACTTACCATCAGGTGACCCGTACCTCCGTTTGTCCCGTCTCTTCCATAAAAAAATATAACAGCTCACCCTCAACTACAGTGGGAGCCTGTTTTATTTCAAAACGTCTAAACAGATACGGATAACGTTGATAACACTAAGCCAGGGTCGGTGACAGTTTTCAACCACAAATACATGCTACATTTACTTTATCTTGTATTTTACTTGAAGTACTTACAGTTGAGAAATGTCAAAATATTAGCTACTTGCTAAAAAAAAGCTATTACTCTTTTTAAATGAAACACTTTTAACCGGATTAATCACGCATATTGAATGGTAAACATTTTTGGGAAACCCGACGTTTCGAACACTTTACAGTAGTCCGTGGTCACGGGTAGACTGAGGTGGCATTTGTCTGTCAGTTGATATAATTATTATATCAAACTACCGCCAACGATTCCTTAATTGCCTCGCGTACTGCCCTGGATTCTTGCAGAATGAGCTAACTGTATCTGGTCCTCTAGTGTAGTGTGCTGGGGATTTTAAATTTTTTAATAGTGGGTCCCAGGTGGTGGAAAGTTTCCAACCATCTTCTCTATTGAAATTAGGATGTTTTTGTATTTCAATAGCCTCGCGGATCATTCTAGGGATATATCTATTCTCCCTAGCGAGTATGTGGGGTTTATCAAACCTGATGTAATGGTTGGATTTGTTCGATGTATGCTCACACACAGCTGACTTCGATACATGCCCATTCTTGACATCGGAAATGTGTTCCTTCACCCTAACACCGATGCTTCTCTTTGTTTGACCTATATATGATAAGCCACAGTCACAATCAAGTTTGTATACACCTGCACACTGCAAAGGAATATTACTCTTCACTGGTCTCAAGAATTGGCTCACTTTCTTGTTAGGCTTAAAAATAGTTTTAATAGAAGCTCTTCTTAAGATGTTGCCGATCCTGTCTGTAACACCCTTTACATATGGTAAAAGTGCTGGTTGCCTCTCAACTGTAGGTGGCTTGTTGGTCTTCTGACAATGCTGGCGGGGAACTGGCAGCTTGTTCTGATGAAGAGCAGTCTTCACCTGTCGAAGCTCGTCCCTCTAGGTGTTCAGCATCGCAGAGGTGGTGGGCTCTCTGAAACAAAGATTTGCCAACGGTAGATAACTGTGTAGGGTGGTGGTGAGATTCACCATTGAGGTATCTATTGGTGTGTGTGGGTTTCCTATATACTGTGTGGCCTATTGTGCCATTAGAATTCTTTATGACTAAAACATCAAGGAAAGCTAAAGAATTATTTGCCTGTAATTCCATTGTAAACTGAATATTATTATTAATAGAATTAAGGTGGTTTAAGAATATATAAACACTGTCCGTAGGTAAAATTGTGAATGTGTCATCTACGTACCGCTTATATATCCTGGGTAGACATGGTGCAGAGCTAAGAGCCATCTCCTCGAAGTCCTCCATGTATATATCTGCTATTACCGGGGACACAGGCGAACCCATAGCAATGCCATCTATTTGTAAATAGAATTCTTGATTGAACACCAGATATCCAGATGTAAGGCAGTGTTCTAAAAGTTCAAGATATTCTATAGGCATGTTATTCTCCTCTAGCTTCCGCTTGACAATCCTGATGCAGTCTTTAATAGGTATACTGGTGAACAGTGACTGGACATCAAAACTGACCATGGTTTCATTGCTAGCTAACTTAAGGTCTTTCAGTCCGCTAACAAAATGGTAAGAATCCCTGACATAAGATGTTGTGTGGCCACGCAGTGGAGAGAGTATTTTCGCGACGTGTTGAGCCAGTTTATACGTCGGTGTATCGATTTGGCTCACTATTGGACGAAAAGGTACATCTTTTTTGTGTATTTTTGGTAACCCATACAACTTTGGAGGTTTTACACAGCTAGGCACGAGAGATTTAATGTCGAGATCTAACAATTTTCGTACCGTATACACCGACGTATAAACTGGCTCAACACGTCGCGAAAGTACTATATACACTGCGTGGCCACACAACATCTTATGTCAGGGATTCTTACCATTTTGTTAGCGGACTGAAAGACCTTAAGTTAGCTAGCAATGAAACAATGGTCAGTTTTGATGTCCAGTCGCTGTTCACCAGTATACCTATTAAAGACTGCATCAGGATTGTCAAGCGGAAGCTAGAGGAGAATAACATGCCTATAGAATATCTTGAACTTTTAGAACACTGCCTTACATCTGGATATCTGGTGTTCAATCAAGAATTCTATTTACAAATAGATGGCATTGCTATGGGTTCGCCTGTGTCCCCGGTAATAGCAGATATATACATGGAGGACTTCGAGGAGATGGCTCTTAGCTCTGCACCATGTCTACCCAGGATATATAAGCGGTACGTAGATGACACATTCACAATTTTACCTACGGACAGTGTTTATATATTCTTAAACCACCTTAATTCTATTAATAATAATATTCAGTTTACAATGGAATTACAGGCAAATAATTCTTTAGCTTTCCTTGATGTTTTAGTCATAAAGAATTCTAATGGCACAATAGGCCACACAGTATATAGGAAACCCACGCACACCAATAGATACCTCAATGGTGAATCTCACCACCGCCCTACACAGTTATCTACCGTTGGCAAATCTTTGTTTCAGAGAGCCCACCACCTCTGCGATGCTGAACACCTAGAGGACGAGCTTCGACAGGTGAAGACTGCTCTTCATCAGAACAAGCTGCCAGTTCCCCGCCAGCATTGTCAGAAGACCAACAAGCCACCCACAGTTGAGAGGCAACCAGCACTTTTACCATATGTAAAGGGTGTTACAGACAGGATCGGCAACATCTTAAGAAGAGCTTCTATTAAAACTATTTTTAAGCCTAACAAGAAAGTGAGCCAATTCTTGAGACCAGTGAAGAGTAATATTCCTTTGCAGTGTGCAGGTGTATATAAACTTGATTGTGACTGTGGCTTATCATATATAGGTCAAACAAAGAGAAGCATCGGTGTTAGGGTGAAGGAACACATTTCCGATGTCAAGAATGGGCATGTATCAAAGTCAGCTGTGTGTGAGCATACATCGAACAAATCCAACCATTACATCAGGTTTGATAAACCCCACATACTCGCTAGGGAGAATAGATATATCCCTAGAATGATCCGCGAGGCTATTGAAATACAAAAACATCCTAATTTCAATAGAGAAGATGGTTGGAAACTTTCCACCACCTGGGACCCACTATTAAAAAATTTAAAATCCCCAGCACACCACACTAGAGGACCAGATACAGTTAGCTCATTCTGCAAGAATCCAGGGCAGTACGCGAGGCAATTAAGGAATCGTTGGCGGTAGTTTGATATAATAATTATATCAACTGACAGACAAATGCCACCTCAGTCTACCCGTGACCACGGACTACTGTAAAGTGTTCGAAACGTCGGGTTTCCCAAAAATGTTTACCATTCAATATACGCGATTAATCCGTTTAAAAGTGTTTCATTTAAAATGTATAACAATCGCGAAAATCAAAGACATTATTAGCTATTACTCTACTCTGCTCAGTTTCACGCTGTATCCTGCACATGGCAGGATAGGCAGAAGGAACTGGGGAACATAGTGTTAAGACACTTCGTTGTACTTTCGTTCCCCACTTTCCGCCGAATTTGAGGCCTTGCGTGTTGAGTGGCGCACCTCAACGCCGCGTTTTGCCATGAAGAAATAAAAGCATTAAATATTTAAATTGAAAATATCAAATAATTCATTTCCTGGAGTTGGAACGAAACCACATCCTGTCGATTACAAAAAAATATATATATTATTTGTGACTTAGGTGTTTTTGGAATTGTTGTTAGTGTTTAAACTTAAAGTATTAATTTAGGTTCTTCACATTATTTTGGAAGCATTTTGCGTTGAATAGCGGAACTCAACGCCGCGCTTTGCCTTATTATCAGAGCGAATGTAAATATTTAACATTTCATTTCCTTGAATGGGGATCGAATTATCGAACCCACAACCACTCGCCCGCTTTTGTCCCTGCGCCACGACAGGCGTCAGTATATATTATTTTTACAGGTGTTTACTGTATGAAGTTTTTACGACAACAATATTTTGAGAAAATCATTGTGTTCTACAATTTTATATTTCTCTACTATTGATTATTTTAATTTCATTGCCAATATAACTTCTGAAAATGAACATTTATTTTCTCCTAAATGTTACATATTAAAAAACGTTTTAATTATTTTTAATATAACGTTTTAAAAAAATAACGTAATTTATTTGAATAATTAATAATAATATTTTTTTTTAATTAATTTATTTTTTATTTATTCGATCCCGCGCCTTTTCGAAACCGTTCAAGAGGTGCGAATTCAAATCTCGCGACAATCAAATTTTATACCTCTTTCTTAATAAATATATTTCTTTCTCGATTAACAATTTAAAAGTTGTGTAAACATTTTTATTGTTTTTGCAGTAATTGCCGTATGTTCAAAGAATGTGACGTTAATCTAACAATATCCACATGCTTAAGTTTATCTGGAGGATTGTCTACATTGTTCTGCATCACATGACTGGCTACGTAACGTGAGCGACCTCAGTAATCTACAGTAATTGCAGTTAGCATTTTCATGTAAAACTAACTACACACATTTACATTGACGTTTGGAGTTGTTCAGTGGATTGAATTCATTCAACAATTAAACTTGCTTATGTAGTTACTTATATGTTGCGATCGTTCTGTAATTGTTTTAAGATATATATATATATATATATATATATATATATATATATATATATATATATATATATATATATATATATATATATATATATATATATATATATATATATATATATATATATATATATATATATATATATATATATATATATATATATATATATATATATATATATATATATATATATATATATATATATATATATATATATATATATATATATATATATAATATATATATATATATATATATATATATATATATATATATATATATATATATATATATATATATATATATATATATATATATATATATATATATATATATATATATATATATATATATATATATATATATATATATATATATATATATATATATATATATATATATATATATATATATATATATATATATATATATATATATATATATATATATATATATATATATATATATATATATATATATATATATATATAATTTATTATAAGACAAGCTGCCCGCCTGCGGCTTTCCCTTGAATTACACAATTTTATTTACTAATCTCAATTACTTTCTTGTGTTAATAAAATGATCACTTTATCTATACATTGAAAACTAAAATTTCGGCGGAAAGTGGGGAACGGAAGAGAAACGAAGTGACTTAACACTAGGTTCCCGGGTTCCCTCTGCTTACTAGCTTCGTGCGGGATACAGCGTGAAGCTAATAAAAAAATATTTTGATAGAAGATTGCCAAAATATAGTGATTAGCCGTTTCTGAGATAAGCTCCTACACACGCACAGACAAACAGATAAAAATTAAAAAAATCACTACATGTAGTAGAAATAAAAAAAAATAAAATTAATAAAAGCTTAAATTTGTCAATTTATATTTGTTGGCCTACAATTTGAAAATTTTTACGGAACCCTCGGTGGCCGAATCCGAAGACCTCCGCCGATTGATTTTTCTTATGATATTCTGACATTATCAATTGTAACATTAAAAAAATACTAAAAATGCCTTACAAAACACTAACAATATGCAAGAATGTTTATTAAAAACAATTTCAACTAAACAAGGTTAACCATTTCCAATGAATGGAACAGTTATTTTTAACGTTCAAAATATTCATTCGTTACATACATAATTATGTATATGTTATTTTGTGTACAAATCCATACAATACGCAGGCTGCTGTGTTCTTGTAGTTATATTCTGGCCAACGATACTGTCACAAAGGAGTGCTTAACAATAATTATTAGCAGCAATTACCCTGTCTTTATTATGCAGTAAGTTTTAGCTCTTTGTTAGTATGATCCTTTTCAGCTCTTATCACTTAATCGGTTCAAGATGTCGATTACCTCGGAAATAATGATAACACTATCAATGCAACGGCCGTGAAATGTAAATAAGCATTTTGAAATGTTATGTCTTTATGGGATTTGAAAATAGGTCAAATCTTTTTTTCTTTAATATTGCATTGTTTAACAGTTATTCTATTGTGCAGTTACTTTTTGTGTCAAAAATTAATTACCAACATCCCAGATATTATTATATATTAAATTTTATTCATTAAACAAAGTATTCACTCTTAAAAAAAAACACTTGTTATCGACGTTAGCAAACCTTAATTTTTTCATGTGATTAAATATAAATATTAATTGTTTTTTTTTTTTGAGTCATGTGGTCTGTCGTAGAGCAGGGGCACATGCGTATGACTGTTAACGCGAAAGGTTGTGAGTGCGATACCCATTCGAGAAATTAAATATTTTATATTTTCACTTTTTCGCTCTGGTTGTCAAAGCGCAGCGTTGAGTTCCGCCCTTCTTACACAATGTCTCAATTTTTTATTATTTAGTAATGTGATTGTCTTGTATATACTCTTTGTTTCCTACCAAAAAGAGTATCGACAAATACAATATAACAGAAGTAAATATTAATTCATATGATCTTGTACTAATTATATCAGTTCAGATAAATTGTTACTCATGATTAATTCTCAATATTTATCGCGTGACCTGCTCCTAGGTTCCCAGGGGTGAATTAACGTAACCTAGATTTGCTTGGCCAAAGATAGTCATCGTGATAGCTCTTTGCCCAGTACAATATATATTATCGTTAAACGTTCTGAATCAGACAGCCGGGGTCTCTATTTGGTACTCCTATTGACGTCACATATAATAGGTCGTTTAGTATACGTTTGATAGTTAGGTGGGGGCATTACCTGTCACGTACACACTTTTTGTTTGTGTTTTTTTTTTCAGCTTTGCGCTGTATTATGCACATGGCAGAGTAGGCAGAGGAAACTTGGACTGCGTTTTGAGTGGCGGAACTCAACGCCGCGCTTTGCCTTGTTATCAGTTACAGTCACACGCTTGTGCCGCTGCGCCCCGTCAGGCTTCTTGTTTGTCGAATGAACATTTTAATATGATACTTTATAAACGAAGTAGATACATACGAAGGCACAACATGCCAAGTGTATTTTATTGCTTTAAATGGTTTTTATTATTTAATGTGAAGTAATACAATTTTTTAAATTGGTAATGGGTTTTTTCAACTTTCAAACTTTATCCGTACTTCGTCTTAACTACAACACTACTATGGTCTGGTATAGACTATACCGTAAAAAATCTGTTGTATAAATCTGATCTAAATATAGCATGAACCAATAGATTCCAATAAAAATTCCGACATTAATGTCAGACATTAATGTACGTACGTACAGTTTACGCTTGTACGGATTCTTTGTCTATTTATGTTGTGTGAGCGGTGCAGTGTATTGAAATGTCAAAATTGTTTAATTCAATTACACTAGACACTCGGACACAACGAGAGCGCGGGCTCACTCGTTGTGTCCCAAGAGTCTGCGAGACTATTTTTTTTATTTTTTCCTTGTGTCACGATAAATTTTGCAATTAGAGACACTCAAGTCTACAGTTTTTGAGTGTCTCTATTTACACACTAACGGTGTTATAGTGTGTCTAGACATTTGTATGACAACTTAATTCGTGGATACTTTAGATAGTTGATGTCTGCAGATTGGTTATCTATGTGAATTAAGCAATAAAGAGGTAATACGCTGTGACGAATCCTTGATAGATTTATATATATATATATATATATATATATATATATATATATATATATATATATATATATATATATATATATATAAGAAGATATTTGGAATATATGGATATTTGGAAGTTGCAGTACTATTGTTTTTGTTAGTTTTTGTCAATTAGCATGCTAAGTATCTCTCTTTCTAAGTATTTCATATATACATATATATATATATATATATATATATATATATATATATATATATATATATATATATATATATATAAAGTTGCAGTACTATTGTTATTGTTAGTTTTTGTCAATTAGCATACAAGTAGTAAACAAAGGTGACCTAAGTATTTCTTGACTTAACTATTTACATTCGTCACACGGTGTAAATGTGTCCGACCGTGATCCTATGTTATATCTTATTTTCTTTTTAAATAGATTTAGCTTGCGAAAGTAACTAAAAGCCTTGTATCACAATTCAGGTGCCCCAGGTAACTCTGACCGCGGGTAATGTAAGGCCTTTATACATCCATCTTAAATAACAATATATATTTTTATCACATACAGAACCAGTATAATGAGGCTTATCGTAATACAGAGGCACAAACGTGCGTTAAACGAGACCAGTTGTGGATGCGGTCCTCCTATTGAGCTTTTAATGGGGACAAAGCGTCTTATTACCACTAGGTTCCCAAGTTCCCTCTGTTTCCCCCCACCATGTGCGAGGTACAGCATGAAACTGAAATAAGATAATTTTACTTACTTACTTACTTAGCTTCACGCTGTATCCCTAGCGGGGTAGGCAGAGAGAACGGAGCGCCAAACGCTACGGTCTCGGCATACCTCTTTCGCCTCGTCCACTGTCATCAACCTCTTCATACATGCCCTCCGGGGGGTCCTCATGCTTTTTACGTGACCTTCCTCCAGTATCGTCGATACTGTGTTTTCGAAGGTCAACCGAGGTCTCCCCCTCCCTCTCTTACCACTCACTTTTCCTTCATAAATATTTTTTACCATTATTTCTTCACTCATTCGCTCGACGTGCCCAAACCACCTGAGCACGTTCTTCTTCATTCTCACTGTGACATCCACGCTAATACCTGCCATTCTGTGTATTTCTTCATTGGATATGCGATCAGATAAACTGACTCCGCATATCCGACGAAGAGATCGCATCTCTACAGCAATCATCTTTCTTACATTCTTCTTCTGTAATACCCACGTTTTGCTGCCGTATAACAGTGTCGATACCAACACTGCATTGTGTACGGCCAAACGCGCAGCTATGCTGACGTTTCGCCGTCTCAACAATGCAGCTAAGGCACCGTTAACTCTGTTACCGGCAGCAATACGCCTTTCCACATCCATTTCGTATCTACCGTCTCTGCTAAACATACTTCCCAGATATACTACCTCATTCATTTGTTCTAATATCTTATCATTTATACTGACCTTGCAAACTGTTCTTTCTTCAATTCTTTCAAATACCAGAACCTTCGTCTTATTGATAATTTTAGAAAAAATATAACGTTTCGTCTAGCGTGATTATAGGCATATTTTATTTGATAAAATAGCATGATTTCCGTAAAAATAGATAAAATTAATATACAACCATATCGCGTGTACTACATCAATGTATCAATAAGTCCAAATACAATTTATGATCACGTCCGTCAGTCCAAGGAAAGGACGCTTGATAACTGCGCAATTACATTTATTACCACATCACAAGATGGTCTATGAGTATTACTTTCAACCCAAATTCGCGGCATTGGTGTCGCGATATATCTGCCAAGGTTGTGTTGATAATGCGTAGTGCATCTCAGTATAGATGAACTTGTTCTGAACAACTTGGTAGTGATAAGGACACTCCTAATGTTTTGTGAATGTTATCACTTACGTTAGGTAACTGTAATTTTTTTTCAGCTTCACGCAGTATCCCGCAGCAGGATTGGCAGGCGGAGAGTGTTTAGATACTTTAATTCCCTACTTTCAGCTGAATTTGAGGGCATTGCGTGTTGAGTGGCAGAACTTAACGCCGCGTTTTACCTATTTTTTGTTAATAAACTTAATAGGTTTTTAATCAATTATTTGGGAATGTTTTAGTTTTTTAAATAAATATATAAAAAATCTAATTATACATATTTCATTTTTCATTTGCCATTGTTTCTTGTTTGATGATCGTGGTGATACTATGGAGAAAGTCTGAAACAGATCGAATTTTACGTATTCGAGTTATTGAGTTTCATAGACTTTTTAGTTGGTGAACCAATAACGACAATATTATCTCTACGTACCAACAAACGGCATGCAAGAGATGCGTGATGGAGAAAAAAATACTTTGTTAAAAAAAAATCTTGTGAAATTCATTCAAATTCAAAATGGATCCTTTTGTTGCAGAAGAATTAAAGAATAAGATGAAAGATACATTACAAGCGTAGCCTTGAGACATTAACTTCGTCTATATGATTTGCGATCGGTGTTAAGGTTATTGTACTGGCATCCTCGTTGTTGGGCGACGCTCTTGCAACATCCTGTCCTGCTTTAGGTTGTTTGGTGTAGTTTTTTGATAATCTTCTTCTTCTTCTTAGCTTCACGCTGTATCCCGCACTAGGCACAGTAGGCAGAGGGAACCTGGGAACCTAGTGTTAAGACACTCCGTTCCACTTTCGTTCCCCACTTTCCGCCGAATTTGAGGCATTGCGTGTTGAGTGGCAGATTTCAACGCCGCGCTTTGCCTTATTACCAGAGCGAAGAAATGAAACATTAAATATTTAAATTGAAAATATTAAATATTTCATTTTCCTCGACTGAGATCGAACCCAGAACCTGTCGGTTACAGTCACACTATTGTGCCGCTGCGCCACGACAGGCCTCAAGTTTTTTGACAATGACAGAAGGAATTGTGGTATATTTTCTCTATTTTGTATATCATAGTGGTGTAGCATTATATAAAAAGCTAAATATGTTATATAAATACATAATTATATGATTGTTAAAGGATTTTAGCGAAAATATAAAAATTTTGCATTATGAATGTTTTTTGTATCACGCTTATAGCAGGATCGGCAGATGAACTAAGGAACTTAGTGTTGAGACACTCCGTACTGTTCTCCACTTTCTGCTCAATTTAAAGCATTGCTTGTTAGGAGGCGGGACTAAGGCCTCGCTCAGCCTTGTTGCCGAAGCGAAGAAATGAAAATTTAAAATATTTAACTAAAATAATTTGAATTATGCGTAATTAATACACACGTAGAATTTTACTATAACTTTCATGGAGAACACACAAAAGTTCTCTAACAATTCATACTTGGTACATTTTGTTCTTAAATTCGGTAATATCGTTGAAAATGTATACATAATTTTTGCCGGCTTAGAATAGGATCACCCTGGTACTGATGGTGTCGTAAGAGGCGACTAAATTGAGTGTGGTAGAGTCACGTTGCCAGCAATGGCAACACGCATGGGCAGACTCGACCGGATTATTACCACCCCCGGCATTTAAGACCAGCGTTAAGTAGTGGCATTAGGTAATGCCGGGCCCCGGTGCCCATCCACCTTAAAAGACGGCAACGCTCCTGTAGCTCCTCTGGAGTTACTCGGGGTCGTGGGCGACGGTGATCACTTACCATCAGGTGACCCGTACGCTCGTTTGCCGTCTCTTCCATAAAAAAAAAAAACATAAATAGAGGCTTATATACGATAGTTCTTATATTGTGAATCCGTAATGACCACGCGCTCGTTAGGTGCTAACTGCGCGCTCATCCCGCCCGTCGTGACCGAGCCGAACGTTAATGTGATTTACAGATACTGTCTAATTTACCTGAAATGCCACAATTTAGAATTTTCCGAACGGTTTTTAAAAAGTTTTATTTATTTATTTTTTGGTAAAATTGTTTTTTTTTTTCCTTAAGTTGTAAGGAAGAGAATAGAGTTTTGTGAAAATAAGTAATAATATTTGACCTTACTTGATAATTTTGTTGACGAAGTTATTAAGAAATACAATGCGATTTTAAACACGCAGGTTGTGGGTTCAATCCCCATTCGAGGAAATGAAATATAGGTTTTTTTTTGCAGGCCTAAGAACAAGTCAGAGCATGGCTCTGAATTCTGGAATATACCACGTAGTAAGTACCTCAAATACGATTTAAAGTAAAAACGGAACAGATTGTCTCAACACTTGGTTCTTGAAGTCCTGATCCTACCCTGTCACATATAGTATCTTTTATGTATATACTTTGTTTAATTATGTAAGATCAATGGTAATAAAAATATATATGTATAATAGAAATCCACAATAAGTTACATACTCAAGAATAACCGGAAATTACATTTTTCTTCAATAATTAACGTTAATTGTTACTTACTTACTTAGCTTCACGCTGTATCCCGCACGTAGCAGGGTAGACAGAGAACTTGGGAACTTAGTGTTAAGTCACTCCGTTCCACTTCCGTTCGAGACTTCCCGCCAAATTTTGAGGCATAGATGCGGATTGAGTGGCAGAACTTAACGCTGCGTTTTGCCTTGTACCAGAGCGAAGAAATGAAAACATTAAACATTTAAATTGAAAATACTAAATATTTCTTTTACTCCAGTGGGGATCGAACCCACAACCCATCGGTTACAGTCACACGTTTGTGCCGCTGCGCCACGACAGACCTCAACGTTAATTGTTATACATCAATTTATTTGTTTTTCTGTCTGTAAGATAAACAAAACAGTACTTTCTGTTGCATTCTTTGTTGGAGTACCTACGCGTTAACTTTGAGTGCGCATTCGCGTGTACTGTCTAATCACATCACCCCGAGTGTTGCTTCACGTCGCACATGTGATAATTTTGTGATTTATTATATATCGATTATGATTATGTATGTATCGATTATGATTTATATTATTAAATAATATATGATATATGAGGCCTGTCGTGGCGCAGCGGCACAAGCGTGTGACTGTAATCGTTAGGTTATGGGTTCGATCTCCACTCCTCGAGTGTAAAAGATTTCATATTTTTGATTTCTTCGCTATGGTACAACGCAAAACGTGGCGTTAATTTCCGTCACTCAACACGCACTACCTCAAATTCGGCGAAAGTGGGCAATGGAGTGGAACGGAGTGTCTTAACACTAGATTCCTAAGTTCTCTCTGCCCACCGTGCCATGTGTGGGATACAGCGTGAAGCTGAGTGAGTGAATATGTAATATAATTACATGAGGCCTTTCGTAGCGCAGTGGCATAAGGTACGACTGTAATCAGGTCAACAGGTTGTAGGATCGATTCACACTCGAGGAAATAATATATTTAATATGTTTCAATTAAAGCGCGGCGCTTAGTTCCAGCACTCAACTCGCAATACCTTAAAATAGGTGGAAAATAGGGAACGATGTGGGGCGTTTTTATACTAGATTCCCATTTTCCTCTGATTACTCTTCCACATAACTACATATATACGACTTAACGGAATTCATTTTCATATAATATTTCTATTATATTTCATACAAACTGAATCAAGAAACTTAAGTCTAAGTTATATTAAACTCAACGTGTCCTCTTCTATAAGCCTCTGTAATTGTAAAACGGTGCCGTAGCCGTTGACTGTGAATGTGATAAATTAATTTTATTTCCTCGCCCTGGTTACAAGCCACAGCGCGGCGTTTAGTTTCGCCATACTCGAAAAGAGAGCGGTGCGTGGGCGACACAGTCTTAACACAAGATTTATTTTACCCGGTTATGCGGTAAGCGTGATTCTGCATCTGAACTTACTTATTTTTTATATTTTCTAAACTGAAAAATATTACTTTTAATATGTTAAAAGAAATATCGGTTCAATTTAGTAGCTTAGTTTGAATCTACCGATGTCGTAACTCAACAAGTAGCGAGTACAAATTGTATGGCATAATATAGTAAAAGTAATCCCACGATAACGCCCGACGCCGGTGATACCGGGGTGATTAGACACACAGAGCTGGCGAGGCTGTTTAAATAAACATCAGGTACAAAACGCCACTTTGTTATAAATAAATAATTCTTGGAACGTTTATCGGCAAAAATGTGGTTGCAGATTACTGTAATTAAATATGAAGTTGCGAAGGATTTGTAAACTCATACGTTTGGCACGTTTTGACTGAGAATGTATGGCCGTTGTAGTATAGTGGCAGGGCGTCCGAGGCGGTGTTGGATTCAATTCTCTTTTTGGGGAGTGAATTCGTTTTATACCCTCGCGCTGGTAACACGGCAAGTGCGGCGTCGAGTGATGTCACTCTTCGCGTAATGTCTCGATGATTAGTGAGAAATGGCGAACAGTGGTTTTTGTTGTGTTTATGATTATAATAACTGTGTAAAAAACTTTTAAAAAATTAAAGAGAGAGATTTCTTCGTCATTTTTATAATATTCTGCTTTATAATTTATTACTTAACAAATAAGCCATATTAAAATGTTCGCTTATCGAATCTAGAGGTTTGTCCAGAAAATTAAACAAATTAACTATATGTAAGAATAAAATATTCTAAGCTAAAAAAATAATTAAAAATCACTTCTTCATCTCGGTAAAGTAGTAGTAGGTAATCATAGCTAGGGCATAGAACTAAGCTAAGTCAAAAAAGCTAAAAAATACCGAATCAGATCGTTTCATTCATTAAGGAGTTAGGTATTATAGACAGACACACACACAGACAGGTCAGACTTATAATTAATGTTGATTAAATTTTTTTTTTGCTTCACGCTGTATCCCGCACGAGGCATGGTAGGAACCCGGGAACCTGGTGTTAAGACACTCCGTTCCACTTTAGTTCCTCACTTTCCGCCGAATTTTGGGCATTGCGTGATGAGTGGCGGAACTCAACGCCACGCTTTGCCTTATTAGCAGAGCGAAGAAATGAAACATTAAATATTTAAATTGAAAATATTAAATATTTCATTTTCTCGACTAAGGATCGAACCCAGAACCTGTTGGTTACAGTCACACGCTTGAGCTGCTGACAGGCCTATTTTTTCCATGTAACTATAAAAGTACTAGTTAGTAGTAAGAACTTTCAGGAAGCTCTGTAATTCCTTACAACGCATCACTCACTAGGGTAAAATGATAATCCATTAAGAAATTGGCTGAAAAACTAATAATTTCAGTGCTTCGTGGAATACAATAATGTGTTGGAAGTTAATGATATTCATACTACAGTAGTGGCGTAGGCAAAGCGCTCGCGAGTCACGTTAGTTTAGTCCTACGCTACCTTGCGATGCGAGCGGTCGTGTGCACGCAGTTGAATTAATATTGAGAATTTTATTTTTTTTTAACAATAAAAAAATGTCTTTTTTGACAGTATTGTGGTAATTATATGACAGTGCCTGGATTTTTTATCTGTGATAATGTTTTTGCGTTATTTTTTATGTTTTTAAACGGTTGTATTAAAGAATGAACTAAAAATATAAATAGTGAAGTTATTTGGAATATTTTGTGAAAATTTGCTCCTTTTTCGTTATAAAATGGCGCGAATAGCAACAAGTGCTGTGCAACTCTGTCAACGTCTTCAGGAGCTGTATCCGCAGAAGTTTCAGTTTCCAAATAAACAGGTCAATACTTTTGTTTTATAAATATTTAAATCTTAAATATGCTTTATCAATAAATTTTTGTTGTCGCATCTCTAGCATCTGTGGAGAATATATTTTATTATTTTATTTTACTTTTAAGCTTATTTGAAAACTACTCTGTACTCAGCCTCACGCTGTATCCCGCACATGGTAGGGTAGACAGTGGGAACTTGGGAACCTACTGTTAGGACACTCCGTACCACTTCCGTTCCCCACTTTCCGCCGAATATGAGGCATGCGTGTTGATTGGCGGAACTCAACGCCGCGTTTTTGCCTTGTACCAGAGCGAAGAAATGAAATATTTAAAATCGAAAATATTAAATATTATATTTCCTCGAGTGGGGATCGAACCCAGAACCTGTCGGTTACAGTCACACATAAAATAAATGCTTAGTGAATAAAACGAAAATTCAAGTATTTGATATATACATTGACAGGCAAATTGTATTAACAACCATTGCGCTAGGCTGGAATTTGAAAATTTAAAACAATTATATATATATAAAAACTCATTCATTAATTAATAATTCATTTCTGTTCTGGTAACCAGATCACATATATGTAGAGAGAGTAGATTTTTGTGGTGGCACGTCGCTCCTTAGAATGTACGGCATGATATATATGTATATATACATATATCTATATAAATATGTATGTATGTACCCACGCATAGACTAATAGACTAATAGTTGGTATATCAGACGTTGTATGATGGTTTTCAACGTCGCGATTTTCGAATAGATTCCCCTGAGTGGGTATCGAATCAAGAACCATCGCTTTTATAAGGACGCTATTCCATTGCGCTACGATGGTCTCACGATATACTTATATATATGGGTAAATATGTTTATATGAAAACTGATTAGCAAATGCTTGGGCATCGTGATTCTCTCATTTGTAATGGTTGTTGACAACCAACAACAATTGTTTTTCATGTTTTACTATGTTTGTGATCATCTTAGATAAGTTGGACATGTGTCGGTATATCATATATCATTATAATATAATGTCGCCATTTTCTTTTCTCATACAAGTTTATTTGTAAATACGTATAAGCATGGCAAAAGCGCGGCGTTGAGTTCCGCCACTCAACACGCAATGCCTCAAATTCGAGGAGCGCCTCAACACTAGGTTCCCGGGTACCCTCTGCATACCCTGCCTCGTGCGGGATACAGCGTGAAGCTGAAAACATATAGGCATAAGGCTTAGACGGTAACAGTGATTGACCGGAAGTATATTCAGTCTAGTCCGTATGGTATATAAATGAATGTATGGTATATAAATATATAAAATATACTATCTAGGTATAATAAAGATCGATAAAAGATAATAGTGACATATTGTTGTTAGAAAGGGAGCCTTTATAACCACATATTTTAAGAGATGCTTAGCTATTTTTAAAGCAAATCTGTAAGAAAATAATTACAGTTACATTTTTATAAATATTTTTCAATTTCAATTTGCGACGATTGTGAGCTACTCTCGTCGCTGCCAGATGCAAATCGCGGCGTTGAGTTCCGCCTTTCTTTAGCCAATGCCTCGAAAATTGGACGAAGTGTGAAGTACGGATCGTACTTTGCCTATCCTGATTTTGGTAAAATGCAATATTTTACAACACACTATTGGCCTCTTTGTTCAAGGGTTTTGGTGTTAAATCTTTTATTGTAAACGTTGAAGTCATTTATAAACGATCCATACATTTGTTTGAATTGTTACTTTGAAGAAAGATTATTCAATTATTGCTTTATTTCACTAGATTATATTTTATGACGTCTGCTTATTTATTATCCATTGTTATTGGATAGTACAGAATTATTTCTTATGTTTTCTGGAGTGCCAATTGATACAGTTGGTATTTTTTTTTTGGATGGAGAATGTTATGTTTGCAATCTTTTTTTTTATTGTAATATTAAATATTTTTATTTTCTCGTTCTGATGACGAGGCTGAGCGCGGCGTTGAGTTACGTTGCTTACATTATTACTTTAAGTGCTTGTCGTGGCGCAGCAGCACAAGAGTGTGAGTGTAAACGACGGGTTGTGGGTTCCATCCCCACTCGAGGAAATGAAATATTTTAAAATTATTGTACTATTTAATGCTTTCAATTATTCGCTCTGGTAACAAGGAAAAGTGCGGCGTTGAGTTCAGCGGAAAGTGAGGAACAGAAATTGAACGGAGTGAAGCTGAGTAGAGTGAGTGAGTTATTACTTCAGAAATTAGTGGAAATTGAGGAGTAAAAGTGTCTTAAAGTTAACGAAGTTTCTAAGCAATAAGCTCCCAGGTTACCTCTGGTCCATCCTTTAACGAGATACAAAAATAATAAAAAAAGTTATTTTTATGTATTAGTTGAACTTATTAAGACACTCTGTTCTCTCCTACTGCCAACCTGCAACTTTCGAGACATTGTGTATTGAGTGGCGGAACTCAACGCTGCGCTTCGTGAAAAAATCACATTCAATGCTGAAATTTGAAATAAAATTCAAATACCTATCGACGTCCTTGGTAACTTACTCAAAATATACCGCAGTAAAAATGTTTCAGAGTTGTCTCTGTTTTATAGTTCAGTGGCCGGTGCTTTTATTGCAAGCTTTTGGCAATAAAAAGCTTTAATATAGCAGTTATAAAAGTACGTTTACGTTAGACACACTTTTATAACTGCTTTGTGGTTGCAAATTATATTTTTTGCTCGTTGTATTGTGTGGATTTAAGCTTTGGTTGATCTATTAGCTAGCTTTTTAAGGTAGAAATAGATAGGGTGGGGTTATACGTGCCTCCCCTTTGGACAACATCTCTAAATATGACAGCAAATTAACGCACAAACCCAAATAATGTAGGTTTTATACAGCTTTGATGTTTCACAAAAGTTATTAATAAGCCTAAGTAATAAACAACCGATACTATTAAGGAAAAGTTGGTCTTAATAACACGTCTATAATTAAAATACACATATGTATATGTATATCAGCGTACAGTACACATTTGCGAACTTAGTGTTAAAACACTCCGTTGCTGTTGTTTAATACCCCGAGTTGGGATCCCCCATCGTGGGGGCCCCCGCACTACGACGGGCCCCAGACCCCATCGAGAATTACATAATTATATATATATATATATATATATATATATATATATATATATATATATATATATATATATATATATATATATATATATATATATATATATATATATATATATATATATATATATATATATATATATATCTAAAATATAAAATATGTAACCGCTACCACGGCCAAGTCGACCACAGCCTAAACAATTTTTATTACAAATTAGTTTTAATTGTGTCGACGTGGACATGTCTCGAACGGTTAAATTTATACATGACTCGGTCGATCTTCCTCGAAATGATTGTTTGGAATTTATAAGTTAACTGGAGCAAAACAATAGGCCCTGAATAATGTGATTTCCTTAATATGGCAATGATATCTACATACATGTTATATATATATATATATATATATATATATATATATATATATATATATATATATATATATATATATATATATATATATATATATATATAAAGGACGATGTTTTACTTTCAGTTTCATTTGTTAATCGTAATATCAAAAGTGAAATCGATACATCGACTCCAAATAACTGCAATTATCTCCAATATAATATTTATACGTGTTATTTTATTTGATATTATCAATATCTTATGTCGTTATCGTTTTATAATTTTATTAATGGAATAAAGTGAACATTAACCAGTATTTATTATAGCATTTACGTACATGTGTCCGGAAGAAAAAGTACTTGAATTATATTTGGTGGGAAGTTATGTATGTGTATGTAGAGATTATATTATATAATGCTTAGTGGCATTAGAAACGGAACGGAGTGTCGTAACACTAGGTTCCCAAGTTCCCTCTGCCTTGTCATGTGCGGGTTACAGCGCGAAGCTAAGTAAGTAAGCTTATTGACGTTAAAATAGCTTAATTGATCCTTTCGTTGTTACATAGAAAATGGAGTCTATACTAAATTATATTTGACAATCTATCAATATTTCTTTACTAATATTAAAAAGCGAAGAGTTTGCTTGATTGAGGGCGCTAACCTCAGTAACTCTTGGTTCGTATTGAAAAAATCTTTTGGATTGGAAAGTCTATCTAATGTTTCCATATTAGTAACCTACTCTGACCGCAGCAAGATAGAATGCCAAGGCCGTTTTGGAGCAGTGGCATAAATGCGTAACTATAAACCGGATCTGGGTTCAATCCCCACTAGAAAAAATTAAAAAATATATATTTTACATTTTTTTTTGCTCTGGTGTGGACTAGGCAAATCGCGGCGTTGAGTTCCGCCAATAATAATAAAAGAAAATATAAAATATTTCATTTCGTCGAGTGGGGATCGAACCTCCAACCTGGCGCGTTTACAGTCCACATCGTACGTAAGTACTGCAAGATAAAAACCATTACATACCAAATATAAATAGAAAGAATGATTTCATAACACATGATCCCTTTATGGTGACAGAAGCGTGGGTGCGAGTACGTTGTTTAGTGATTAGCAGCCAGTGATGCTAAGCCGATTGTGATAAGACTCTAAATGCTGATAGTGTGACGACCTCATACTTGGACGTAGGCGGTGGGTAAACAAATGCTTATTGAACAATGTCAAGTGAAGGTGTACAGAATTGGTTGTGTAGTAATCACTAGCGGTATGACGGCTTCGCCCGCTTCAACTCTTTCAACTTTCAATATTTATTTTCAATTTTTATGATGTTTCATATCGTAATTTATAAAAAATGGTGCTGGAGACAGACTGTGTTTTGTTATCATGTTGTAAATAACAATATGCAGTTGGAAAAAGAAAGAATCTTGATTGGCAGAAACAACAATTAATAGTGTTGCCTACTCACAAAAAAGTTAAATAATGCATTAAAATTACTTACGAAATGGTTATATTTAATTTAAATGGCACGTAACTTTTTTACTTTATTTTTTTTGTTTTTTTTTTCATATACATTGTGTAGCATTTTTTTAAATTAATATGTTGTCAGGATTGTTTTGTTTTGTGTTTATAAGATCTGTAATACGTTTAAGAATATTTACTTCTTCAGGCTAAAATTAAAGAAATTAACGACGGTTAACATATTTTAAATGACCTATTAAAATTTAATCAAGAATCAATTAGTTAAGTTAAATCCACACATATATATCGTTATATATACATATATATATATATATATATATATATATATATATATATATATATATATATATATATATATATATATATATATATATATATATATATATATGTGGATTTACTTTCATACATACACACACATGTACCTATGAATGTAAATCCACCTTTTATCTTACGTTATGTTTTTAACTATTTTAAAATGAATGTATATGATATACATTTTATTTACAAAGTATGCGTTGTTGAAGGTTTAAAAAAGTTGAGTATGACAAATAAATGACTAGTAGTTCCAAATATTAGTGCGTTCAACCGAACAACCTCCTCAACTTTATAATATTAGAATATAAGGCAGAATAGTAGTACTAATATTATTAGAGTACTTTATAAGTACGTATTATCCTCTTGAAATGTTTGTTCAACAAACAATTTATTGATCAATATATTCGATTTTCAATTTATATTAAGTTTTTAATCCCAAGTAAATCTAAACAGGTAGAACCTGTTTAACCCATTAGCGCCCGCTGTACACAAGCAGGTACACCGACAAAAATAAAGGTATTTGTTAAACAAATCTGCTGATTGATGTCATTTGTTTTTTGAACTGTTTACAGAAGTACAGGTTACTATCGTAGACAGAAAAAGACTGAGTCCAACCTTTTAATTAATTTAAAAAGAGTGTTTTGTTTTAGTGTTTTCTCGAAGTGCGTACCGCAAGTTTATTTGTGATTATTTTTTTAATTATTACAGATAAATCGACTGAAAATTTCTTGTTAAACAATACTATATACCCTAATTTAACTTGTAAATTGTCTTAAACTATAAATAAATTATTCAGTTTTATAAAAACTACGTGATTTTCTCACTGTACCTGAGCAGGTACATTGGGCAGATATGTGAAAAAAAAAATTTTTTCGCAGATATTGCTATCTATAGACAATGTTGAAAACACGTGGTTTTTCGGTACAAAACCAATATATACAATTAGAAGAAGCTATAAATTCTATTATTGCTGAAGAAAGTGATGAGGAAAATGACTTATTGATTGTTCCGCCTGAATCTCTGGTGCAGTAACTGATGAAGTGGAGAGTCCAAAAGACGACATTGTGACACAAACATTGTTTGTGTCACAATGTCGTCTTTTGGACTCTTCACTTCATCAGTTACTGCGAGAGAAGTTCCAGGGACTATTGAAGTAGTGTAGTGGCGTGAAGGATCACCCACAGACGGAAATAGTAGTGACAATGAACCCTTTCCGACCTATGCATCCACAGTCGTACATCGGAGACTTGCTAATGCGAACTCTAATTGTAGAAAAACCTTACCACTCAACTCCACTTCAAACGATATATATTGTGGGAAGTCAAACGAAACTTCCACAGACCATTTAGGATCTAGAGTGGTTAAGTCTCTGCTGATAAAAAAATGCTGCAAATCGCTGTCTAATTTACCAATTTGTCGAATGACTTGAGAAAGGATGGATTCAGAGCTTCAGGGATTATTTGAGAGAATAGAACGAAGAAATATCCACTAGATTCGGTAAAAGAAATGAAAAATAAACCTCGCTTCTTATGACTATCTCTTCGACGAAACCAATGAATTACTGTTTGTTAGATGGAAAGATAATAGTGTTTGTACTATGGGAACTAATTTTGATAACATTGAACCGTTAGCCAAATCCAAACGTTAGTGTTCACAAAACAAAGAAAAGGTAAGCTTAACAAAGGGATAGGTGATGTTGATGAAATGAACCAATCAATCGGACTGTATCTGTGGTAATGAGAGGTATATGATGATTTGATGGTAATGAGAAATAATGGGGGTAGGTTATTTTTAATTACCGTGTGGATGTGCCAGTATCAACATATTTGGCGTCTACATTTGATTTCGAAGAATAATGAAAAGTCTGAATATATAGACCAGTTGACATTTGGAATAAGCATCGCTCGTGTCTGTTTGCGTACATCTAAACCCCCAAAAAATTGTTCCTCTTTAAGTGTAGTAATGGAAGTAGACCGTAATAATAATGGACATATTCCTCAAAGAATCATATACCCAGTAAAATGTGTCGTATATCATAATAAAGTACGTTGGTGTTGTCAAAAGTGCTTAACTACTCTCTGTGTAAACGAACTTTTTTTTTATCGCAATTTTGTACTTGATCTGCCCATTGTACCTGCTTGTGTACACCCCTATAACTGGGACAAAAATTTTTTTTTTCTTTTTTTTTCTAACTGGCCTTTCTAATTTAGTGATTTTTATTATAGAATTAAAGTATACTTAACAAAAATATGAGTCGTTTCATTTTGGGCGTTAATGGGTTAAAAAAATCCCCTGAAATGTTCTGTCAAGTACATATTAATACTACAACCTCTTGTATGCGTTCACACTTAAAATAGTGACGCCATTCTAAACAGTCCTTCTTATCAGTTGAATTTAATTGAAAATATAACGAAATGTATAAATGACAATATGATTTTGAACGGAGTGTTTTCTAGATATCGGAGAGACCTCGAATGATTTTCGAGAACACGGTATCGATGATGATAGAGTTAAGGAGCTTATGAGATAAGAGGGCCTCCCGGAAGTCATGTGTCAAGAGGTTGATGACAGTAGACGAGGCGAAAAAGGTATGCAAGTATCGTCTCCTCTATCGGCTACCTTTCTATGCTACCTTCTGGCTAAATTAAAAATGTTGTAGCGTACCACCATAAAGCATCTCTTTAATTTCTCTACCAGGGCTTACCAGAACGGGCACGTAGTTGAAGCAATTAAAAAGACGAAAAAAGTTTTTTTGATGTGTAATATGTGTAAAATGGATGGAAAATGTGAAACAATTTAGAAATACTAGTTTTTTTTCGTAGAATTTGAACCTGCTCTTCCTAAATCGTTGAAAGACTGCGTTCAAATTTCGCCTATCTTGAGTTGTTTTTAAAGTAAACATTTCACAGTTTTAAACACACGATTTGTATGAAACAAATTATCACGGAAATATCATAAGCAATATGTTGATCATCAATATTTTACAAAAATATTTTAATATAAAGGGAATGCCAGCTAAAAGTTTTAAAGTACAGAAGAATCAGATAACAATGTCATGAAATATATAATATGTAGTTGCTTGCGTAAATATTTCTCTCAGCCAAGGCTAGATGAATGCGATGGTACGATAATGTTGGTGTTACTGCGTATATTTGTGATATGAGTTTTAATTTTGAGAATTATCTAGTATTTATTTATATTCAGCTTCACGCTGTATCCCGCTCGTAGCGGGGTAAGCAGAGAAAACTTAGGAACCTAGTGTTAAGACAGTCCGTTTTACTTCCGTTTCCCGCCGAAATTAAGGCATTGCGTGTTGAGTGGCAGAACGCAACGCTATGCTTTACTTTTTTACCAGAGCGAAGGAATGAAAACATTAAATATTTCATTTGAAAATATTCCATATTTCCTCGAGTGGAGATCGAACCCACAACCTGTCGTTTACAGTCACACGCTTGTGCCGCTGCGCCACTGCAGGCCTCAATACCTATTAACTATTTAAAAATAATAATTTATTTGAGTCGCTTAACCAGTTTGTTAGCTTAGTTTGTAGAACTATTTTATCGTATTTCAGCATTTAGTAAATTATAATGTTGATATTTCATACATTTTTTCAACCTTACATTGAACGGGACGAAGTTAGTGACTAGCAATGATAAACAGCAGAAACCAATGTCGTGCTTTGTCTTAATAGTACATGTAAAAGAAATTGTTGTAGGTATATAAATAATCCTCCAAGGAGGACGTAAGGTTAGTTGCCACAAAGGTTAAACGTGTTCACTAATTTTAATAAAATTATTTTTTCTTCGCTCTGGTAATAAGGCAAAGCGCGGTGTTGAGTTCCGCCACTCAACACGCCAATGCCTCAAATTCGGCGGAAAGTGGGGAACGGAAGTGGAACGGAGTGTCATAACACTAGGTTTCACTTCCGTTCCCTCTGCCTAGTGCGGGATACAGCGTGAAGCTGAAAAAAAAAAAAAAAAAACTAATTTTACCTAATATTGGGTTGCCAGTGGGAGCTAAGTACTAAGTGCATACCTCAGTATTATTCCGAGCGGGAATCGAACCTACATAGGAGCAATGGTAACACGACACTGCCTGTATATAGCAATGGGGGCGGAGAGAACATTGTTTTAAAACACTTCGTTCTTATTATAACACTTTTCCCAATTTCCGCCGAATTTCGAAAGCATTACGTGTTCAATGCCCGAACTTAACACTGCTCTTTACCTTGTTATCAAAGTGAGTAGAAAATATTTGATATTTAATTTTCTTGAGTGAAATTCGTAGCCGGATGGAACGGAGTGTCTTAACACTAGGTTCCCAAGTTGCCTCTGCATATCCTGCCATGTGCGGTATACAGCGAGAGTAAGAGTAAGAATCCGAAGCCGCAACCTCGTTGACAGTTGCATGCTTGTGCCACTGTGCCTCGATAGGCTTCTAGCTTTAATACATTTACCATATTTTATTCTTTTATTAAGCATTAAATACAAATACATATGTATTTTTTTTGTCTTTAATTAATTTCGTATAGATTAAGGTTGTCATATATAAAATAAAAACCAACGCGTGTTAAAATAACACGTGAAATATGAAAGAAAAAATCGGAGTTAAAAAACATTACGGTACAGGCTCGAACGCGATCCGTTACACGCCGTTACTCGAAAAGACTGTCTTTGCTTCGAGTGTTTACTCATACTTCGTAGGACTTATTTCTTCTTGTGATAGTTCTAAATATTAGTTGATTGATAGAATTTCTTGTTATTTTTTGATTTTTTATAACATTTTAAACAACTGTACCTTTTGATACCTTTTGATTGTCGAGAGTCGAAGTCGAAAAGTTTAACACCGTTTAAAGTGAATGGCTCAAGCTAGAGCGTATTCAGAGGATATATTCACGAATTCCTTATCCATCAGTATACTTCTGTATTTTCTTTGTTTTTGATTTAATTTTCTATTGCTTTCTATTTAATTTTGACTGAACTCCATAGATGTAAAGTCTACTTCCATACTGTTTATACTTATATTTTTGTCAACTTGGTTATTTTGTTATTTGAGATCTTATCAGTACAAAAAGAATTATTGCCCATTATTGAATCGAGTGCAATCAGGCCATACAGGTCTTAAGTCCGATTAAAACATGATATGTTTTATATTATTTTTTGTTATCAAAAATATTATCTGTAGAAACATTCTTTTCGCTCAGTTGTGAATGACGAATATTTTTTTTTACTACTTTGGGCCCTATTACTTACCTTACCATACACTGTTTTCAGATATCTGTACTAGTGTAGGCAGCGCATGCCCAAATAGCACCCAATCAACAGTTTTCTCTAATCTCGTAACTACTTTAGCCACTTGCTGGGAAGCCTACGTGTTTTGTACATAAAAACTTACTTTTAAAGATTTAAGCTTACGTAAGGACAGACGCGGGAAGCAACTTTATTTTATTATACTTATTATCGTATACTTTTACTTTAACTGACTGAATTTGTTATATTTAACAATATGTTTATTAATTGCTTCTTTAACATCGCAGTTTTTAAATATTCTATTATTTAGTTGAAATTTATAACAAAATGACGTAACAATTTTATTTTCCCGCGCCTTTAGTGCGGTCTGCCACAGATAAAATACTGTTAGGGATTCTATATTAAATTAAATTTGCAAACAAAATAATTTGTCTTTACTCAATATATAATATTTGTGATAGTAAATTAAATTTCGTTTTTATTTCCAGCTTCATGTATGGATTCCGCACATGGCAGGGTAGGCAGAGTGAACTTTTGAACCTTATAATGTTAAGACACACCATTTCGTTCCCCACTTTTCGCCTAATTTGAAGCATTGTGTGTTGAGTGGCGAAACTCAACGCCGCGCTTTGCCTTGTTACCAGAGCGAAGTAATGAAAACATTTAATTCGATATTATTAAATATTACATTTTCATAAGCTGGAATCGAATCCACAACCTTCACAGTCACACGCTTGTGCCTCTGCGCCACGACAGGCCAAGTCAATTATTGCTCGCAAGTCACCCAAGCTCTGGTTACAGTACAGTTACCCAACGACTGACTGACTGATCTATTTTAGTAAGTTATGTCGTTTACCGATCATGTTTACGTTACGCGTTTTGTTATGCGGAAGAGCAACGGCAATGTGCGAACATTCAAATTTAATGGTCAAAAGATTATATTACGGCACTTATAATAAATAATTATTCAAATATTATGGCTCTCGGGTTACCTTTGAGATTTTGAGTATTGTTGGTTTTGTTAACGATGTGGACTCGCGACATGGCCGTGGCTTCGCCCGTTTAGATTACACTTTTAATTTAATATCCATAAAAAAAAATACTAAAATTTCAGCTAAATTAATGAAATAATTGTAGCAATTTTGTCGAATTAATTATTCCACATTGACGTAACTTTTTTATTCATTAACCTATTTAAATAAAACATATACTAAATGTCGAGAGGATGTTGTCAATATATAATAATCTTGACTTAACTTGACTTAGCTTCACGCTGTATCCCGCACTAGGCAGGGTAGGCAGAGGGAACCCGGGAATCTAGTGTTAAGACACTCCGTTCCCCACTTTCCGCCGAATTTGAGGCATTGCGTGTTGAGTGGCGGAACTCAACGCCGCGCTTTGCCTTATTACCAGAACGAATTAATGAAACATTAAATATTTCAATTGAAAATATTGATTATTTCATTTCCTCGACTGGGAATCGAACCCAGAACCTGTCGGTTACAGTCACACGCTTGTGCCGCTGCGCCACGACAGGCCTCTTGATGTTTGTTATTTAGTTATCTGTTGGTATTTGTGGCTAATGCTGATAGCTGATGTCTCTTTAAAAAAGCAATAGTAAGTTTGGATAAAAAGTGGCTATAATAGCTACAGTTGTGGGTTCAATTCCCATTCAGGGAAATAAATAATTACTATTTCCTTAAGACTAAGGACATGAGCTTACGTACTGCCAATCAACACTATGTGTCTTGAAAACTGGACACAAACAGGGGAACCTAAACATACATAAAAGGTTCCCATCGCACTCATCTAACACGCCTTACGCTAGAGGTGCTCGTAGATAGAAAAAAAAAATGATATCTCATGTCTGTCGAGATAAAAACATCTCGTGTGTGTTCGGTAAAACCGTTTAAACACAAACTAAATAAGTTGTAACAAGCGTATAACAATTTTGACGGAGCTCGGTGAGAACGAATGGCTTAGTTGGTCAGAGCGCTGGAACGGTATTCCAGAGGCGCGGATTCAAATCCTGCTTCGTTCAAAATTTTTATACGCTTTTTAAATTTAAGATTAGTATAAACACAAACTGTTGATATTGTAATACGGTTAAACAGTGATCGGCGATTTTTCTCCTTTTCAAACATTTTATCATGATTTTCAAACCGGAAGCTTTTTTGTTTAAATTGGAAGTCACAACACCGGCCATTTGCTGTACTTGCTTCGTGTTAGTATGATTAAGTACTCAAATTCAAATATTTTTATTCAAAATAAGAAGTTACAAGCTTCGTTTGTTGAACGTCAAACGATTTACCACCATTTCACTAATGTTACTGCCTCAGACCTGAGAAGAACCGGCGAAAGAAACTCAGCGGGACATGTCCTTTCTTTTTTTTTTTAATCAAAACTTTACAACTCATTTTACACTCATAAAATATATTATTTATATAATTGATACATAGTTAAGTATTGAAGCCTGTTGTGGCGCAGCAGCACAAGCTTGTGACTGTAAACGACAGATTGTGGGTTTGATTTCCACACGAGGAAATGAAATATTTAATATTTTCAAATTAATAAATAATTATTTATTGTTTTCATGTCTTCTCTCTGGTAAGAATCAAAGTCACGGCGTTCAGTTCCGCCACTCAACAAGCAATGCCTAAATATCGGCGGAAAGTGGGGAATGGAAGTGGAACGGAGTGTCTTAACACTAGGTTCCCGAGATCCCTCTCAAGTTTTCTCAGAAATTAAATAATATTTATAACTTTAATTATATTCTTGATATTGATTTTTTTTGTAAATTAACCTTGTATTTTATTTAATTAATTATCTATCGGCCTTATATTTATTTTGCTATACATGTCACGCCGCCTCATTGTCTATTGTTAGTTGTCCAAATCAATGCGTCTTTGGTACTCGTTGAATAGAAAATAGTATGAAATCCTTGACTTTGTTACATGACCGTGTTTTGTCAAACGATCACCAGAAACTATTTTTTAACTAATTTTATATATATTAAGCAACTGTAACATATTATGGAGCCCGCTGCGGCTCAGGGGCACAAATGTGCGGGTGGGTGTCAATGACACTCGATGAAATGAAATATTTTTTTTTTCGTTCTGGTAATGGGGCAAAGCGCGGCGTTGAGTTCCGCCACTCAATTCACAATGCGTCATATACAGTGGAGAGTGGGTAAAGGCACTTTAAATACCCACTTAATGAGAACGGAGAGTTTTAATAATAGGTTCCCAGGTTACTTTTGGGTAGACTAATGAGTGGAAATCTAAAAAAATCTATATCATAGGTATATATACAATAGGGACTCTAGATATTAAATTTAAAACTTCATGACTTTTAGCTGTCAGCGTAAAACTGTTTGAACAAATGTCGCATATGTTCTCACAGCGCGTCGGCGCGTGCGCATCGCGGCGGGGAAATAAGGCAAGCCAATTAGATAGAAAATTAGTGCCGTGAACTTGATTGCCGTGAACTGAGGCCTGTCGTGGCGCAGCGGCACAAGAGTGTGAGTGTAACCGACAGGTTCTGGGTTCGATCCCCAGTCGAGGAAAAGAAATATTTAATATTTTCAATTTAAATATTTAATGTTTCATTTCTTCGCTCTGGTAATAAGGCAAATTGCGGCGTTGACTTCCGCCACTCAACACGCAATGCCTCAAATTCGGCGGAAAGTGGGGAACGGAAGTGGAACGGAGTGTCATAACACTAGGTTTCACTTCCGTTCCCTCTGCCTACCCTGCCTAGTGCGGGATACAGCGTGAAGCTGAGAGAGAGTGAACTTGATTGATGATCTATCGATGTTTTCATATAGAAATTTTAGTTTTACTATTGATTATCGATAGTACTGTAGTACCTAATATAATAAATACTATTTACTGTAAGAACACTAAATATACACACAAAAACATGATCGAGAACAAGAAAAGGTTTGTTTTAACACTCATCTGGTTTCTCTGTCTAACCTGCTATGCGGGATAAAGCGTGAAGCTGCTTAGTTGAGATATTCAAGTAGCGTTACTAACAAAATCGCAAAATTGTATGCCAAATGTATACATACTGGTAACGAAATATAAAGAAAAAAAATCTGCCGTTTGCTTCGTGCGAGCATTGAACCTGTGACCTTCTCATAATAACTTACGCCAATCATTTGCACATTTGTATATAGTCTTAATTACGATGAATTAATATTTATAGGTGTTTTGTAACGACGTAAGAATGAACTTAAAAGATTTTGCGTTTTAATCCCTTTTGTAGTACGTAAAGTAGATTTTATATTTATTAAGTTTTGGCGCGGGGTCAAAGCAATACGGCTGTGAAAGGTTTGTCAGATCGTGAGTTTGATCAAATTAAATATTCCATTCGCACGAATGCTGACTTTAGGAAATGAATTATTTAATATTTTCATTTGTTCGCTCTAGTAAAAAGGCAAAGCATTGAGTTCCGTCACTCAACCAACACTCTATGTCTTTAATTCGATGGAAAGTTGGGAACGGAGTATCTTAACACTAGACTCTCTACTTTATCTGCCTACCCTGTCACGTACGAGATACAGCTTAAAATAATATTTTTAGTACAGTTAGAACTATGCCCGTCCATTTCGTGTATTATTCATCGTCTCTAATTAAGGATATATTAGCTGACTGAGGCCGTATTAAATTTGCCATTGCTTAGTAAATGACGTCATTTTGGTTTAATTCGAACAAGTCTGACTAAACACGATGGTTAGAAATTCGAATTCGTTAATTTGTGGCCTTGTCATATAAGTAAATATATTTTTGATCCGTTTCTTCTATTTTTTTTTTTATGGACAAGACACAGCAAACGAACGTACAGATCACCTGATGGTAAATGATCACCGCCGCCCACGACTCCATGTAGCACCAGAGGAGCTACAGGTGCGTTGCCGGCCTTTAAGGTGGATGGGCACCGGGGCCCGGCATTACCCATTGCGAAGCGCAGTGGCCGAAGCCACTACTTAGCAGTTCAATCACCCATTATGATGTATGAATAATTAAAAGTCAAAGAAAACATTTACGAATGAAGAAGTTTTCGGTACTTTTTGTGTTATCGTCGCGGCGTTTAGTTCTGCCATGTAACACGCTGTTTCTCGAAAATTGTACATGTGTAAAGGAGTGTTAACACTTTGTATCCCGCAACGTCAAGCTAAAAAAATGAATTCTTAGACGATAAGTCGTAAGTTCCCTGTGCCCCTCCAAAATTAGTGACTTCATAAAAAAGTAGGTAGATAGATACCTAAGCAAGTATTCAATTTATGTGGGAATGTGACGTAAACCGTGACGGCTTAGGCTTTGTTTGAACAGTTGCAATCCGAGCGTAGCCATTACTGGGTGAATCCAACGAGCTTACTGACATCATTTTACATTTAAATAAGAAAAAATCATTAAAATATATACCTTAAGTGATTTGTGATAAGAGTGATATGTGATTTTAGTAGCTACTTATTGATTTAAACAAATATAGTTTTTATTGCATTGTAATAAGGCCGTCGTCTTAGCTAACATTGGTAAAGCTTAGTTTGTTCTGAGAGAAAGTTTATCATTTTTCTATTAAAGTTCGCTTGAAAAGGAAGTGTATTTTATAAGTTGTAAAGCGCTTTTTTGAGTGGCCAAAGCTCTGAATCTGTAGTTCATGAATGAACATTCTCCAGGTATGTTGGCTTAAAACGATTTAGAATTCATTAAATTGTTATTATAATAAGTATTTATGTGTCTGTTTTATATTTTCTAATTGAATATTTAAAGCTTTCATTTCTTGGCTATCGGTAAAATGGCAAAGCGCGGTGTTTACTTCCGCTCTCAACACCCAATGCCTCGAATTCAGCGGAAAGTGGGGAACGAAACAGTGTTTCAACAATAGGTTCCCAAGTTCTTTGTGCCTACCCTGCCATGAGCGGGTTATTTAAGTATTTATTACTCAAGACATTTCTTTTAGTTTAAAATTCAGGTTTTTTTATTTGCTATTTTTGGTTTTTATATTTTGTTATCTTATCAAATCTAATTTTAGAGAATTGGAGAGATTTGTTTCTTTTGTAAATATATGCATAATCTTTTGTAGTATAGTAGATACTCGACTGAGGTACAACTTGTATTCTTTTAAATGGTGAGAATATTTTGTTATTGTAAAAAGAAAGTGCCTCGCCCGATTGCTCTAAAGATATTTTCTTGAACAACACTTTTTACTAAACGAGACGGAGTGTATGTTATTTGATAACTATTTTCTATTTAATTTAATCGATACATTTAAATTAACCCTATAAATTAAAGAAAAATAGAAAATGTTTGTAATCACACGTAGAAATATATAATATATATGTGTATATATATATATATATATATATATATATATATATATATATATATATATATATATATATATATATATATATATATATATATATATATATATATATATATATATATATATCTATATATATATATATATATATATATATATATATATATATATATATATATATCTATATATATATATCTATATATATATATATATATATATATATATATATATATATATATATATATATATATATATATATATGTATATATATATATATATATATATATATATATATATATATATATATATATATATATATATATATATATATATATATATATACATTAAAAATTTTCTTGATTTCCAGTGAACATTAGATAGCAAGAGCCTTACGCTAAATATGTGTTTGTATACATTATATGATTAACTTTCAGTTTCTTAGAACATCATTAAGTCATACACACAGACAGGAAAGTGTACATATATATATATTTCTCAATTTCAGTGAATCATTCATTTATTTACTGTCTAAGTGAGTTATAGCAATCTCATATAAATTTAACGAAATTACATTATATGAAGGACGTAACTCAACTCAACTTGTCTTAACACAAGGTTCCCAAGTTCCCCTGCTTACCCTGCCATGTGCGGGATAATTCTTGAAGCTGGAATAAGTAAGATAACTTTGAGGGTTCTTCTTGAGATTACGTTTTAAGCAGAAATTAATAATTATTATTATTTAGGTATGCTTACGATAGAAAAAAATATATTGAGTTTGTACAATCAACATATTTATTCATTTTTGCTGTATATTGTACAAATCTTCACGTATATATAAAGTGGAGGGTTGGATTTTTAAAGATTTCCCGAGAAATTTGTAGTTTGTATCATACTAAATTGGTGCTCCCACTTAGACAATGTTTGCCGCGTGATCAAAACCTAGGTATTTTCTGTAGACAGACAATCATGAAATTTTGTAAAATTTCTGAACTTGTAGAACAAACAAAGATAACAATCCGAAAATTTTTAATTATATTCATAAATGTATGTAATAAGGCAAAGCGCGGCGTTGAATTCCGCCACTCAACACGCAATGCCTCAAATTCGGCGGAAAGTGGGGAACGGAAGTGGAACGGAGTGTCTTAACACTAGGTTCCCGGGTTCCCTCTGCCTACCCTGCCTCGTGCGGGATACAGCGTGAAGCTATGTATGTATGTATGTATAAATGTAAGTGCGGCGTTGTGTTCTGACACTCAACACGCAAATCGTCAAGTTCAGCGAAAAAGGAGGAGCGGAATGGTATTAAAGTAATGGGATCGTGCCTTAACGTCCTTATACTAGGTTCCCAAGTTCCCTTTGCAGAGCAAAAAAAAAACAATATTACTAGTATAATAATAAAATATTTACAAACATACATACTTAATCATTTTCTACTATAAGTCCACGCTTTTTGCTACGATATATCAAATGAGATGCACGTTTATTATTCACTTTTCTAAGCCTTATGCTAATTATGATCACACTTTGAAACCGTTTACAGTTTATTTATAGACTCGATATCTATTCTATTTATATACAAAACTCTTTAAGCATATTTAAGTACTTTATTTTCCTGCTTTCTGCTACAATGAAAAGATTTTACTAGATAGTAGCGGCTTCGCCCGCTTTATAATATAATTATTTCTTTGTCAATCCGAATTTCTTTTTGTTCTATTAATATTTTGTGTATAAGAATTAAAAATTAGTATTACAGCAGCTTTATTATTTTTTTTGGAGAATTTTAAAACTGAAAACATCACATGGCGGGGTAGACAGAGAAAACTTGGGAACCTAGTGTTAAGACACCGACCGTTCCCCACTTTCTGTAGAATTTAAGGCATTGCGTGTTGAGTGGCGGAACTCAACGACGCGCTATGCCTTGTTACCAGAGCAAACAAATGAAAAAAAAATAATATGTATTTAAATTGAAAATATTGAATATTTAATTTCCTCAAATGGGTATCGAACCCACAACCTATCGTTTACAGTCACACACTTGTGCCGCTGTGCCACGACAGGCTTCATTTAACAAAAAAATGGATTTAGGTTGCTCTTTATATTTCCGAATATATTATAGCGAGGGTCGAACCCCCGACCATGGCGATCACAGACTCATGCTGATCCACTGAGCCACAATGCCCTCATTAATGGAATACTTTAGTGATAGCATATAATGAATAAACTAAACAATTCTATGATATTATTTACTCTAGCTGTATTTATTATATCTTGAGATCTCGAGTGCTCGTTTACAATTGCATTTCAATATGTTTACTTCAATATTATACAACTTTTTTAATTGATTAAAATCATTTGTATTTTTTCATGTAGAGGTGACTCTAATTCGACAGGTTCGGTTTTATTTGCGTCGTTCTGGTATCGCTAAGCGCGGCGTTGAGTTCCGCCACTCTACAAACAATGCCAACTTCTAGGGGAAACTGTGTATAACTTTCGTAATGTGATCCTAGGTGTGATCCTGATAGGTTCCAAAACGTTGATGATGGTGTGATCTTAACTGGCTAAGTGATCTGAGCTCCCAGATTTTCTTTTATATTGAAAAAATAAGCCTGTGTCGAAATTGAAGATACAATTGTTAAAATAATAAAAGTTAAGACGAATTGTCAAATACGACCATGAAGACCTCATAACGAGATTTTGGTCAACGCATTTTTGCGGAACACAACTCCACACCACTCTGTAACCAGAAGAGAAAATAAAAATATTAAATATTTTATTTCTTGGACTGGAAATCGAACTTACGACACTGTAGCGTTAAATGTCGCACGTTTATCCTCCTGCTCTACAACAGGTCGTAAAACTAAGATTTAATTGCATCATCCTCACCAGACATTTGGTTCTACATGTATTGATATTTACAATTTATCAGCACAGACAAACATGTTGAGCAAACCATCTCGTATGGACTTGACATATTAAACGATAACACAGAAAAAAATGTGATGAATATGCTAATAGTAACATAATATACATATAGGGGTTTAAGTTGAGGGAACCTAGGGTTACGATCGTTGCCCACGCACGAAAATTGATATTGTCAATTGAATTTGAAGCCAGAACCGTCGCGTTTGACTAAATGCCGCTATGCTATAAGGGACTTACGATTTTTCTACATGTTTTTCACTTAAACGATTATATTTTAAGTTAACCTTTTCCCGGAGAACGCATTGTTGTTTTTATTTTAAAATTTTTTATTGATGGCTTAATGTCAAATTGCGTTAATGCGGCAGGTGTGGGTTCAAATTCAAATTTAAATATTTATATTCAAAATAAGAAGTTACAAGCTTCGTTTTTTGAACGTCAAACAATTTACCACCAGTTCACTAAAGTTACTGCCTCAGACCTGAGAAAAACCGGCGAAAGAAACTCAGCGGGACATGTCTTTTTTTTAATCAAATTTTACATCATATAATCAATTATGTGACAATGATACATTTGAAATAGCCTGGAGCGAGCATTTTATTCCCAAGGTTCGATTCCCACTCGAGGAAATGAAATACTTGATATTTTTTAATTTATATATTTTATGTTGGCATTTCTTTGCACTGCTAAAAAGGCACAAAACGGTGTCTCAAATTCAGCGGCATTTTCGACTTTTAGTTTCCCACTTCCGCCGACGGAGTGTCTTAACACTAGACCCATACTTCATTCTGATTACACTGCCATGTGTGAGATAGAGCGTGAAGCTGAAAGTGTATAAAATATTATGTATCTTTTTTTTACCTTCCCGCACATAGCAATACTACCAGAGGGAACATTGGTAACGTAGTGTTAAGACTCTCTGTTCCTTTTATACTGAAATGTATTAATAAGGATAAGTATTGCCATTTTATATACAAAGAATTAGATTATTTAATACTTTTTAGTCATGTGGTCTATAATCTCGGTGGTAGTGAAAACTGTTCTCGCTCGACGTAATTAATTTTTATTGTTCTCTCTTCTGAGGCAAGATTTGGCGTTGAATTGTTCCAATCAATAATCAATATTTTAATTTGAAAAGAAACTCCCTGAACGTACATTTTTTTTTCAACCTGTTCAGTATATACCCTGCTATATGCGGTACAACCTCAACTGAGTACAAATATAAAGGAATACCTATACAATATATTTGAAGTATCACGCGGCCAGTACGTGATAATCTGATAACAATGATAACAGAACAAATTAATCGACGCCCACACTGTTAACACCTTCGTTAGTTTCTACTCAACTCTAGTGAGACTAGGACGTGTTCATTGCGATATATATAAAAAATAGTTATATTTAATAGAAATATTTGTATATTTTTTTTGTTCTACAGGTAATAACTGTGTTTTGGAGATGTAATCATTATTTTTGATATATTTTTTGTTTTATTTTATCAATTTGAGAATCGATTTTTTTGTAATTTTTTATTTATTTTGGCGTTAAATTCCGTTATTCAACACGCAATGTTTGAAACGGTGAAATGGAAAACAGAGTGTTTTGTTGTTTCTATTCTTTTGTGGATATTTATTTATATAATTTTTATAGATATTTTTTTTGTTACTCAACGCAACAGACGGACAAATCTACTTGTAAAGTTGAAATCTAACGTATAAATTGGTCACAGTATCTTTTGTATATAAGTACATGATAAATAAGTACATGTATTTCTTTTACTTTTATAATCACAAGCTAAATATAGGCAAATTAGTTCAATATCTCAATAACGCGGATTAGATTGGTGGTAAAACGCAGCGTTGAGCTCCGCCACTCAACACGGAGTGTCTTAACACTAGGTTCCCAAGTTCCCTCTGCCTACCCTGCCATGTGCGGGATACAGCGTGAAGCTGAGTAGAGATTGGTGGTATGTTTTTTGTATTGTTTTTCTAAGTAAATTAATTTCTAAGTTTCGTGGACGCGGATTTATAATCTGGATAAATACATTAATTATTATTTGTTTTTCACACGGACGTCAAATGGCGGCGGAAGTTTTGTGTTTTTTGCTGAAACAATTCCTTTTTAAAAGCGTTCGAGACTTCTCGTTTCATTTTATTGCCTGTTCATTTCTTATTTATTTATTTTTGTTCTTAATTAATTTGTAGCTTTTTTTTTTATTTGCAACAGGATGTAGCTTTTTGATCAATAAAAAAAAGTACTTTGATTTCCGTAAAATAACTGTTTAATGAAATACTTTTTTAATTTAATTCAAGTAATAGTGATGTGCTTGAATAAGTAATATTCATAATATTTACGTCATTAACTTACAGTTACTTTCTGCACGTTTAAATACTCATACTCATACTCAGCATCACGCTGTATCCCGCACATGGCAGGGTAAGCAGAGGGAACTTGGGAACCTTTTGTTCCCCACTTTCTGTCGGAAGTTAGGCATTGCGTATTGAGTAGCAGAATTGAACGCCGCGAATTGCCTTAACGCAGCTTTTTTAATTTTTTTTAATGAATGTAGAATTGACAGTTAGACATTTCTCGTGTTTTTTTATTATATACCATGTTCTAAATTGATATTATTTAATTCTTTAAAACACAGTTGTTACATGTAATTGTTTTTTTTTTCTATCAACATAGTTTCGTGAACGTTGCCTTATATCGTACAGTACGTGCAACAATGCCGACGCTCATTATTGAGAAGTTATTGACCAAGCTTCGCTGGGTTGTAAGTAGTTTTTTTTTTTATTTTAAAATAATGTTTTTTTAGGGTTCCTTACTTTAAAAGGTACGTTTGTCAAGAACATTTATCTTAACATTGCTTGGAAGTCAAAACTATGATCCAGTTACAGAAAATATATAACATAACAAATTTATATTTCTACTTCATTTTACACAGAACGAGTACATACGCCCGCAAACTTAAGTTTGTAAAATTTTAAAGTAGATAATACTTAGAACTATACTGTACCTTCAAGTCATTGTGATGCAATGGGACACGGATATTACCCACTTAGTACACATACTAGATTTTTCTAAGGTCGTCGTGGCGTAGGGGCACAAGCTTGCGACTGTAAACGCGACGGTCTTGAGTTCGATCCTCGTTTGAGCAAATGAAATATTTAATATCGTCATTTCCTCGTAATGGTAACGATGTGAACTTGTGGCTTTGATGTCTGACATTGCAATGCAATGTCTCGAAAATTCTCCATAAAATATAGTAGATAGTGAGATAGTATCTTAATGGGAACGCTACCCAATGGGAACACTGGGTTCCCTCTACATACTCTACTATATCCGGGATAAAACGTGAAGCTAAAAAAAACCGCCTTTTCAACAAATTTATGTACAATACGTTGTGTTTTTTTAAAATAATATGTAAATAGTATATTATTACAGACAAGGTACTTATGAAATTGATATTTATATTTAAGTACAATGTCAAAGCTTCTTATTTTATTTATCTTACCGGATAACTGTGAAACTTTTATTATATCAATATGATTGTTGTTTATACGTGATTAAATAAAAAAAATATGTTTTTTTTGTTTAATATATTTTTTTACACTTTTTGAGGCAGCGTGTTGAGTGGCGGAACTCAACGCCGCTTTGTCTCGTTACCTAAGCGAAGATATTGTAAATATTACATTACTTTGAGTGGGTATTAAACCAACGACCTGTGGTGTTTACAGCCGCACGCATGAGCGAAGAGCCTCAAATGCACACGCGTTTAACATTAAGTGCGTACTCTAAACGACTATCTTAGCTGTAAGGAAAATCATAATACATACCTTGTGACAACACTTTTATATATATATATATATATATATATATATATATATATATATATATATATATATATATATAAATTGTACAGGTGTGTATACACAAACGTCACGACGTACGATACAGAGAAAGTTTTCTTATGTTTTAATCTAATACGCAATAACAAACGGCAGATTCTAATATCGAGTGCCAAAATTCTAATAAGTACGCAGAAACATTGATAATAATCCGAGACAAAAACATTTCCGTTTACAAATGCTAAATTATCTTTGGCATTTCTTGTTAAATGCTAGGGATGTTTATTCCAGATCGTTTAGCCCCGTTCCAGATATTAGACTTGCCTGGAATCGTATCCGGGACCTTGGTATTCTATGATGGACAGACCTCGCTACGTTGGAGATAAAATATTTTACTATAAACATCCTGAATTCGGACAAAACTATGAATCATTTTTACATCAAACAGACGATTTATTTTTATGTTGGCCTAATATATTGTGTTTTATAAGGAAATTTAATGTTTACAATACAATAGTATATGTAATGAATCTTTCATTTTTTTTTCAGCTTCAAGCTGTATCTCGTACATGGTAGGGTAGGCAAGGGAACTTGGGAACCTTGTGTTAAGACACTCTGTTCTCATTAACAACGACAGGCATTGCGCGTTGAGTGGCGGATTTCAACGCCGAGGATGACCTTAAAGTATAATTGACGATCTATTTTTGTTGGTGAATTGGTCTAGTTTTAAGATACATATATTTGAAGCAATTGAACTTTGCAACTTAAGATGGAAGTTGCAAAGTTCAATTTGGGGCTAAGGTACGACGAAATTCGTCCTGTTTTCCTCTCTACCCACATAAACCATTGCCTAATCATATTTTAGTAACGATTTCTATTTAACTACAGTAATAACATGACCGTAGGGATGTGGCCCTCGACGAACGAGCTGATGCCAACCATAGATTAAATAAAGGTTGATATTAAAGATTAATTAAAGATACAACTGTATACAATTTTTTTTTAGCTCCATGTAAGAGTCATATAAAAAACGACTGAAAACTAAATCCTGTATAGCAAATAAGCAAAGCGAGGCGAAAAAATATATATGTCCTATATTTTTTTTCTCCTCGCTTTGCTTCGCTCGCTCACACTTATTATTAATAAACTGTAGTCTGTGTGTTATTTAAAATCGTTAAAGCTTTAAACAGTTCCGTAGTTTTTGCGTGTAAGTGAAACAAACGTTCAGGCATACAAACTGTACATGTATGGGATTATTTTGCATTAATTTGTTAACCCTTTAGTCAGTCAGCTATTGGGGACGCTAACTTGCGTCAATAGATATTGTTTCAAATCGATTGTAGCACCATTTATAGAGGACAATATAATATGTCCTCGCCATAATAGTGGTCATTCAATTCTGGAAGGGAGCCAGGCTGATGGGCGACCATGCGCGTAGTACTTCATGGACGTAAGTTGCGGGTTGCGGCTTGAAAAAGGATATAATTTTCTATAAAATTATCTGATAAGTTTTATGTTATATATGAAATGCGGCGCTAAGCTCCGCAATATACAAGTGCAATAACGTAGGTTAACACTATGTACTCTCGTTCTACCTTAGTTTAAGAGATAAAGCGTAATGTAACTAACGAAAATATTTTGTGAATTAATATTTTTTTTTTGTGCGGTTTGATAAAACGCGGTGTTGGTTTTATTTTAAATGAACAGTGAGTGTCTCTATTTTAAAGAGATGAGTGATTTTCTACGCGATATATCTTCTAAAAGTAGTGGAAGTATTGATTGTAATCTGCTATCTTCAGGACTTTGTTGTTTTCTACAACTAAAAAAAGCGTGAATTTTTCAGTCGGAAATCAATACCGCGTTCATCTACCAATTTGGGAAATTGATATAAATTAATTGTAATTATGTCCTCCAATGGGATTCGAAGTCCTTAACTGTCTTCTTGCTTAACGATGACATACTTATCACTTTTTTATATTAATTTTTTTTATACGTATATAACTTAAAAGTGTGGGTCTTTCGTAGGACAGGGGCACCAGCGTGCGACTGTTAAACTGGGAGTTTTTTCCCAGCTCGAAGAAATTTAACATATGTACAATTTTAAATTGTTTACTTTGGGAACGGTACACAGCGCGTCGTTGAGTTCCGCCACTCAACACGCAATATCTCCACAATTCGGAGGAAAGTATGTAAAGGAAGTGTCTTAATAAGAATGGAGTTCCCAAGTTCCAAGTGAAAGATACAGCGTAAAGCTGAAAAATGAATATATCATAAATATCTTATCGCTTCTTCCAAATGAATATTGAGGTCATTCAGTTGGTTTGCAGATTCTACCACATTATTGATTCGACCCTGGCCTTCTTGGCAATTACTGTTGCTCGCCAAGATATCGCCTGGCGTCAATTTAGTTTGATCTGGCAGCCTCATTCGCTTATGTTTGATCTTGAATAAATAGGATTAAACGAGAATGGTTTTTACAAACAAGTTTTTATTTGAATTTACATAAGTATCCTCAAAAAGTCGGAGTTGTAAATTTGATCCGTTTATTAGCATAAGTATTTTATTTCTTAATTTTAGGAAGTATTAGGTAAAGTCAAATAATGGTGTAGGTTTGAAGGTCGCAAGTTCTGTTTCCGTTTAGTTCAATTAAAAAAATATTTTTAACATTTCTTGATTGTTATTGGGTGATAAATTGAATGAGTTGAAAAGTAAGAAACACTTCAACAACAACAATTGATGAAAAGTTGGAAATTACTTTATTAGATTATTTCTTACTAATTCCCAAAATGAAGAAGTTGAGTATATATAAAACGTTTTTTTTATTTCACACTGACAAGGGGAACCTTGGAACCTAGTGTTAAGATACTTCCTTCACCCACTTTCCTTTTAACTTAGTTTTTATCGCTGAATTGAGCGAAGAAATAAAAATATTAAATATTTCATTTTTTCGTGACAGTATCGAATCTACAACCTGTGGCACTCTTCTGCCTCCGCGTCACACAAACCTCGTTAATAATGTTTTATTTATTTACTTTTTGTTAAATTAAATAAGAGTATATATATGACACATACAGTGTTCCGCCATTGCCCGCCAATTCGTCTAATTTGGTCCGCGGCCGCCGGAAACGGGGCTGTTCGCTGTGATTGTCATAATAATTCGCATTATGTACTCGCTGTGACTCGTGCAGTTGGTAGTGCGACGTGCGCGCCGGAGGACGACTCCGTATAAATATAATAAATAACTAAATAATCATAAAAAATACTATTTGTAATTCTTTGCGATGAACCTGAACTATTGGTCGGTCATTTTGTTCAAGAAGTTTTCAATTTGAATATTCAGACAATCAAATCAAAGGACTTTGGTATATTGGTATATACTGAGTATATTTGTCGTTCTATGCCTGGTTTTCAGTTTTTGTGCGTGTAAAATGGTTGTATGGTACGTCTCCGATTGGAAAGTTGAGGTAATTGATATTTTTGAATGTCTTCTTTTTTGTTTTCACGCTGTATCCCGCACTTTACAGGGTAAGCAGAGGGAACCTGGTGTTACGATACTCCGTTCCCATAAAGACAATTCCGCTCCCTAAATTTGTGGAGTTGCGGAACTTAGCGCAGCGCTTTGTCTCGTTACCTTTATACCGTTACCGTTCATTTTCTCAAATGGAAATCGAACCTTTGATCATTCTCATTCACCCTGCATCGCGATAAGCATCGAACGTGATTACGTTAAGTTTCTTGCGCCTGTTCTTCTCACGTCTGAGGCATAACTTTAGTGAAACGGTGGTAACTTTTTTGACGTTACCACAGATTCACTTAACTACTATAAGATTTAGCGTGCCACTGCCGTTAAAAATAACTTATTATTATTTTTCTTAAATTTAAAAATGTTATTTTTTCCTCATATTTGTGGCGAACTTTTTCCCATATTGTTGTATTGAAGTGTGTAAATAGTATTTTACTATTAAATATTGAAATGTCTGTACATGAATTAATATAATTCATGCGAATTTTTATTGGCTGTATTTATTGTTCTAAGTATGTGAATAACGTTTTATTATTATTGTTATGAAGTAAAAACCTATACTAATTGCTTAAATATATTTAAATGCAAAGGGAAAACGTTGAATACTTTAAGGCCCATGTGGCAAATAGGCATATCTCATGGTTTTTAGTCATTTTTAGCAAAAATAATGGAATGTTACACATTTTATTTGTTTGTCTGTATGCCTGTTTGTCTTTGCACTGGCGCTGTAGCTCCTGAATGACTGAACCTAATTGAATGCGGTTCATTTCATGGAAAGCCTTGTTCGTAGCGGTTGTTCTTAACTATAACTCAGCTTCACGCTGTATCCCGCACGAGGCAGGGTAGGCAGAGGGAACCCGGGAACCTAGTGTTAAGACACTCCGTTCCACTTCCGTTCCCCACTTTCCGCCAAATTTGAGGCATTGCGTGTTGGGTGGCGGAACTCAACGCCGCGTTTTGCCTTGTACCAGAGCGAAGAAATGAAAACATTAAATATTTAAATTGAAAATATTAATTATTTCATTTCCTCGACCAGGGATCGAACCCAGAACCTGTCGGTTACAGTCACACTCTTGTGCCGCTGCGCCACGACAGGCCTCAACTATGTTTAATGAAAATCGGATAAGCAGTGACGTTTTGTGATTTTTCTAAAGATACGGTTGTATATTTGACACCCACAATTAATAATTTTCATTTCCTTGTGTCCAATAAAAACAAAGTGTGACGATGAATTTCTCTGGGCAATGTCTCAGACCCATTTGGTGTCACATTGTTTGAATATAAATTTAAAATATTAGCTCACATTTAAATTTAAAAGTTAATTTTGAAGTGTGCTGTAATATTGTTAATTTTAATGTTGAATCGCCCTAACGAATTACAAACAAACTTTTGTTCGCTATAAAACATACTTTATTCACTTTAATAGATGATGCGTTTAGTCATTAAGTTATATATTGTATTATTTTTGTTTCTCTTATATATACTATCCTGAGGTCTGTTGTGGCGCAGCGGCACAAGCGTGTGACTGTAACCGACAGGTTGTGGGTTCGATACACACTCGAGGAAATGAAAACTTTAATATTTTCAATTTAAATATTTAATGTTTTCATTTCTTCGCTCTGGTACAAGGCAAAACGCGGTGTTGAGTTCCGCCACTCAACACGCAATGCCTCAAATTTGACGGAAAGTGGGGAACGGAAGTGGAACAGAGTGTCTTAATACTAGGTTCCCAAGTTCCCTCTGCCTACCCTGCAATGTGCGGGATACAGCGTGAAGCTGAGTAAGTGAGTGAGGGTAATGTTGTTAACCTACCTCCCCTGTTACACGTGCTGTACAATGTAAACAAAATGCTTTATATAAGTTTAAATACGATTTTCCTGTTTTCTTTCTTTCGATAACATCAATATAATGTCTGTAGGCAAATTATTACAATAGTTAGGTACTGTGCGGGACTTCCACGAATACTGATTACTATCGACGTGGCACTTTGTGATCTTTCATTTAACGTTTGTCTGTATGCAACTACGCTTCGCTCTTTTCTATATATGTGTTTGTTTTCAGGTTCACGCTCTATCACGCACATGGTAAGATAGGCAGATGGGACATGTGCGGGATACTGCGTGAAGCTAGAAAAATTAGGGAATTGACTAGCGGAGTTGATTATAATATAATGTTTTATAACAAAATATACCTATTTTATTTTTAAAACGCAAAATAGTTCGTTCTTTTCGTTTAAATCTTCATTTTGATTAAATATGAGAAAAATATGTGTTTGCTAAGATTTTGAGTAAACATCTATAAGGATATCAATTGTACACATGTAGCTTCAAGGTTAGCGTATGTTACAGAGACCGTAAAATCATTGAAGGAAAGTACCTATTGGTTAGACAATAGGTTCCTTACTTACCGCAATAGTCACTATTAATTACACTCACTCACTCACTCAGCGTCACGCTGTATCCCGCACAAGGCAGGGTAGGCGGAAGGAAGTTGGGAACCTAGGGTTAAGACACTCCGTTTCACTTCCGTTCCCCCACTTTCCGCCCAATGTGAGACATTGCGTGTTGAGTAGCGAGACTCAACGTCGCGCTTTGCCTTGTAACCAGAGCGAAGAAATGAAAACATTAAATATTTTAAATTGAAAATATGAAATATTTCATTTCCTCGACTGGGGATCGAACCCAGAACCTGTCGCTTACAGTCACACGCTTGTGCCGCTGCGATTATACGTGAAGTGCAATTTAATATCCCGCTTTGTTTTCTTACACGAAAATAATTAACACTAATTTCCTAAAGCGAGAACTGAACCCAAAACCGTTTACCATTATCACTACGCCGCAGTAGATAAGAAAAAATATTTTATAGCAGTGTTTTAATATTAAAAATATGTTCAAAATCAATTGTGCTATATCTGTCCGAATTTTCTATTAACCTAATTTAAAATATTCCTGCCACAAATACATCATTCAATATATATTTTCGTAAGCGTTCGGATTCGACACTTGGCCAAAGAAGCGAAGCACATTCAGGTCGGTGCGTTTTGGCTCCGTTTCATTTGTTAATCGTGTTAGACAGCTAGTGTTGTTACTCATTCAATCACTCACCTTCACGCTGTATCACGCACATGGCAGGGAAGGCAGAGGGAACTTGGGAACCTAGTGCTAAGACACTACCTCCCGCTCCCCACTTTCTACCGAATTTGATAAATATTATTGCATCTTTTTTTGTTTTTTTGAAGCTGTCTCCTCGCTTTCTCACGGTGTGAAATTTGATATAGGTACGTGTCTTTAGTTTTTGTAGGGCTCACTGGTTGTTTGTGTTGTTTTAATTTTGATATACTTTTTCTATTTTTACAACTGCAATGTAGGAGTAGTATTTATATTGTTTACGCTTACTTATATGTATATGTATCTCATAAATCAAGAGAGCGGCATTTATGTGGTTGTAAACTCGACAAGTGGGTTCGGTTCCCACTCGAGTAATTAATTTTTTTTTATATTCAAATTAAATATTTAATGTTTTTATTTTTTCGCTCTAGTAACAAGGCAAAGCGCGGCGTTGAGTTCCGCCACTTAACGTCCAATACCTCAATATCGGCGAAAAGTGGGAAATAGAACGGAATGTCTTAACACCAAGTTCCTAAGTTCCTTCTGCCTATACTGCCATATACGGTATACAGCGTGAAGCTGACTTGAATGATATAAGTCGCATTACGGCTTACCAAACTAAAAAGCCTCAAGTGAACATCGAACCCAAAACTAACGTCCCACTGCGCCACAATGGCCTTAGCGAACCACCTGAATATAAATAATTAATATTTACATAGAAATAACATTCCAAAGTGACGTGAGCGTGTCTCAATATGAGAGATCTATTAAATAATGATGCATTACAATCATTACGTTCGTAATCAATTATCTAAGTACTTTATACGATTATATAAATATATATATACTGTATTGTTTGTTCGTCTTTATATAATTGTTTTAGGTTATCGTGTAATGGACGATATTTTATCGTATGTTAGAAATAATATCATTTTGTTTTTAATGTAGAATAGTTTTCTGATTCACGCGGTATGGCAGTGTAGACAGAGCGAACTTGGGATCCTAGTGTTAATTGTTAAAACACTCTTTTTTGCTGTCCACTTTCTCATTATACTTTAGGTATTGATTACTGAATGGCGGAACTCAACGCCGCCGTTTTGCATTGGAACCACAACAATTTAACTTTTTATATATTTCATTTATTCGAGTGTGGATCGAACCCGCAACTTGTTGCTTTTTCAAACACGCTTGTGCTCTTCCGCTACGACAAGGATTGTCGTGCTTTCTTTCTTTCTTAGCTTCACGCTGTATCCCGCAGACTGGATAGGCAAAGGGAACTCGAGAACCTAGTGTTAAGATACTCGGTTCCACTTCCGTTCCCCACTTTCCGCCGAATTTGAGGCATTGCGTGTTGAGAGTGGCGGAACTCAACGCCGCACTTTGCTTTATTACCAGAGCAAATAAATGAAACAATAAATATTTAAATTGAAAATATTAAATATTTCATTTCATCGACTGGGGATCGAACCCAGAACCTGTCGGCTACAATCACACGCTTGTGCCGCTGCGCCACGACAGGCTTCAAATCATTGTCGTACTTATTGATATAATTGAAACAATATTGTAACACTTTCGTTTGTTTGTCAACAGAGTGAACAGTCGTCGCCATTCCGCCGCTGGACGACGGGCAGCGGCGCCGGCAGCTCTTACCGCCACCACGATCATCGAGGCATTTACAATAAGGTAATACACTAAATATTGTTTTTTTTTTAGCTTCACGCTTAATCCCACATAAAGCAGGTTAAGTAGAGGGAATCTGAAACGTTAGGTACTTCCGTTACCCCCTTTCCGTCGAATTTTAGATGCGTTTAATTGAATTTTGGAGTTCAACGCCGCGCTTTGCCTCGTTTGCCGCTGTGAGAAAATTAAATTATAAAAAAGTTCTTCCCCCCCAAATCGGAATCAAATCCATATTTAGTCGCTTTACAGTCACGCCCTTGTGTCACTGGACCACGACAGCCCCGAAAATATTGTTACATTGGTATTTAATCTATAATAAAAATATGTATCGGTTGATAATCTTTCAAAAAAAAAAGTCTGTATAATATATAAAATTTATCGAAACATCGAAAATTGAAATTTAAAAATACTAATAAATGATTACTATTAGATCGTTAAAGACCTGCACAATATAATTAACTCTCGAGAGAATCAAAATCAAGACGTACTAAGCAGCTAGGTACTACCATTGGTTTCACGCTGTTTCTCACATTCAGCAGGATAGGCAAAGGGAACATGGGACCCTAGTTTTGAGAAACTTCCTTTCGATTATTTTATTTTTAGTTTTCTTATGAGGCCTGTCGTGGCTCAGCGGCACAAGAGTGTGACTGTAACCGACAGGTTCTGGGTTCGATCCCCAGTCGAGGAAATGAAATATTTAATATTTTCAATTTAAATATTTAATGTTTCATTTCTTCGCTCTGGCAATAAGGCAAAGCGCGGCGTTGAGTTCCGCCACTCAACACGCAATGCCTCAAATTAGGCGGAAAGTGGGGAACGGAAGTGGAACGGAGTGTCTTAGCACTAGGTTCCCGAGTTCCCTCTACCTACCCTGCCTCGTGCGGGATACAGCGTGAAGCTAAGAAAGAAAGAAAAAAGAATCAAAAGTGAAAATAGAAATTTGCCTAGGTATATTGAGTGTAGGGAAAGGGAGAGATTTTTTTGAAATTCCTAGAATAATGGGAAATTACGAGATGTAGGTATAGCAAATAATAATATCATTTTATATTCAACTCTGTATTAATTCTCATTTCCATTATTAATAGAATGCTAGAGTTTAACAGCTACGATTAGATTCTATAGTCCCTAATACAGATTTTATTAAAACTTTTTAGAATAATTGAAATCATAAAAAAATAGTGATACCTGTAGTGACGCAGCGGCACAAGCGTGTGACTGTAACCGACAGGTTGTGGGTTCGATCCCCGGTCGTGGAAATGAGATATTTAATATTTTCCATTTAAATATTTAATGTTTCATTTCTTCGCTCTGGTAATAAGGCAAAGCGCGGCGTTGAGTTCCGCCACGCAACACGCAATGCCTCAAATTCGGCGGAAAGTGGGGAACACTAGGTTCTTAGGTCTTAACACTAGGTTCCCGGGTTCCCTCTGCCTACCCTGCCTCGTGCGGGATACAGCGTGAAGCTGAAAAAAAAAAATAGATAATAATCCAAAAATAGTCTTAAATTTACGTATTAAATACTTTTAATGTAATTACCGTTATAAATTGCTAGACTAGACAATTTTATCTTTAAAGAAGAGAAAGTGTTTAACGCATATATACACAATTATATATCAGGCAGTGGAGCAAATTATAATATATGTAAATAGTATAATGTTTACCGAAGGAATATGGCGGAGTGTGGATGACGATGCTCTATTCACGATGGGACCGCGTCTATTGTTCTTATATAAATAGTAATTGCCGCATAATTCACTTTTACTTTATTATGTTATACACACACACAGACACACAGATATATATATATATATATATATATATATATATATATATATATATATATATATATATATATATATATATATATATATATATATATATATATATATATATATCTTAATATATATAAATTACGTGTCACGTTGTTTGTCCGCGATGGACTCCTAAACAACTTAACCGATTTGAACCAAATTTGCACACCGTGTGCGGTTTGATCCAACTTGAAAGATAGGATAGCTTATATTTTAAATTATGGTCACAATATTATTTTATTGCAAATTATTTGCCTATTATCTGTGGGCCTACTATTGAAACCAATAATCAATCCAAAATATATGTCGTTTCGTACCCTCGAACGCAATAGTAATCTAAGTCCTCTACCGCCGCCTGGTTGACGATTGTGTGAACTAAAAAATATTGTAGAATTCGTTAGGATTGGTATTATTTGTATTATTTGGTACTCTTGACGCGTTTTTGACAGCAATAATGACAGCTAAATTACAATGAAATTGTAAATCTTCTCTGAACTACTACGCACACCGATTGATGGTTAGACTAAATCAGGACAACTATATTCTACGATATCGTCAGCTATTCCATCAATACATTGTTGATATGTTTGCTAAGGTTGAAAGCGAACGCTTGCGATCTATTCGATACAACCAGGCTAAATTACGATCGGAAGAATATATTCACTTACGAGATGCTGTTGCTGGGAACATCGATGGAAACTTAAATGCCAATGACATCGGCAATGTTTTCATTTTACCTTCAAGCTACATCGGCAGTCCACGGAACATGCAGAAATACATACAAGATGCGATGACTTACGTACGTTATTACGGTCGACTGGATTTGGTTATTACATTCACATGTAATCCGAATTGGAAAGCGATACAAACTTTACTATTACCAGGACAACAAGCAATTCATCGTCACGATTTAACTGCGCGTGTGTTTAAACAAGAATTAAAATCCTTAATTGATTTTATTGTGAAATATTCAGTTTTTGGTATCACACGTTGTTGACTGTATTCCATTGAGTGGCAAAAGCGAGGTTTGCCTCATGCCCACATTTCAATTTGGCTTCAAGATAAAATTCGTCCAGAAGAAATTGATCAAACAATTTCAGCCGAAATTCCAGACTTATTAATTGATCAAGAATTATTTGATATTGTTACCAAACACATGATCCATGGGCCGTGTGGTGCTTTTAACATGACGTCACCATGTATGGAAAATGGAAGATGTAAAAAAATTCCAAAGCCAATGACACTATCATGGATATTGACGGTTATCCAATATATCGCCGCAGAAATACTGCGAATGGTGGCCACACATTCACAATGCGATTGCCAAATTATCCAAATCAAGTAGAATTTGATAATCAGTGGGTGGTATCACACTCACCATTACTTTCAAAAACTTATGTAGCTCATATCAATGTTGAGCTTTGCAGTTCTGTAAAATCAATTACTTGCATTTGTAAATATGTAAACAAAGGCAGTGATTTGGCCATATTCGAAGTACAAAACATTAATAACAATGACGAAATAGCACGATATCAAATGGGCAGATATATTAGCAGTAATGAAGCTATTTGGCATATTCTTAGCTTTCCCATACACGAAAGAGATCCTTCTGTCCAGCATCTAGCAATACATCTTGAAAACCATCAACGTGTATACTTCACTGAAGATTGAGGCTCCAAAAATGACTAACTGATTTTTTTACATTGTGTCAAAAATGTGATATTTTTGGCCAGTTCGCAAAGACATGGATATATGCACATATATATTGATGTTCCACGTTATTTTACATGGAACAAATCCAGTAAAAAATGGGAGCCACGAAAACAAGGAAAACCACATCCTTCCACTACAAGCCTATTTAAAGCCTAGACATTGGGGCGACATTACACGGTACATCCAAAGCAACGTAAGTGCTTCTATTTACGTTTGTTATTAGTGAATGTTCCCGGACCAACGTCTTTTGAATTTCTGGGAACAGTTAATGGTCGAGTATTCAATACATACCAATAAGCATGTCGTAAACTTTAATTGCTAGAAGACGATAACCATTGGGACCTAACGCTTTTACTTGAATCATGACTGGCTCAGTCAACTGGTGATTTTAGCAGCCAAAAATGTTGATATTGACGAAATAAACTTCCAGATACAACAGTTGGTACCAGGCCATCTGATGTATTTTAAATCAATCGATACTGTTGTTGATGAAAATGAAAGTGTAAATTTTCCAGTTGAATTTATAAACTCACTGGATATAGCTGGAAGGCCACCACATAATCTGCGATTAATGATAGGTTCCCCTATTATTCTCCTACGCAATTTGAATCCACCTCAATTATACAACGGTACACGTTTGGTCATCAAAAAAAAAACTGGAAATATTCTTGAAGCAACCATTTTAACTGGGAAGTTTAAAGGAAAAGTGGTCCTGTTGCCACGTATTACAATGATACCGTCAGATTCTACCATACCCTTCAAAAGGCTACAGTTTCCAATTCGTTTAGCTTTTGCCATGTCTATAAATAAGTCTCAAGGCCAAACAATGTCCATTTGTGGTTTAGATTTAGAAAATCCATGTTTTTCTCATGGACAACTATATGTTGCATGTTCACGTGTAGGGAAACCGTCGAATCTATTTGTATTAGCTAAAGACAGGTTAACTAAAAATATTATGCACCGATTAGTGCTAAATTAAGTTGAAATTAAATGTATGTATAATTCAATATAATAAATATTGTTGATAAAGATTTAAAACTATCTGCTCTACCTACCTCATTCATAAGTTTAAGTGTCACATGTTATTTACTAATAACTTTGTAATTTACTCATTTGTTACAAAATTAATAAAAATAATGATAAATTGTAAAATTAATTCCTTTGTATTGATTTTGCTCAATATCCACTGTACGAAAATTTCAATCAATCGTGCTCAAAGTCCTAAAATATTGTATCATTGCTACGCTGAGGCGGTACGAAGTTCGCCGGGTCAGCTAGTATATATATATAATTCGATTTTATATAGTTAAAGCAAGAGAGCAACAGACAAACACTAAAAATAAATATTTCAATGTACTGTTTTCTATGTCCTAAGCATTTTTCTCATCGTTCACAATCATCATGTTCAATATATTTCGTCAGCAGCAAATGAGCGAAGGTTCGGTGCCCGTGCAGGCCAGCAATACCAGTTGTGGCGGCGTCGCGCGATGGTCGCTAGGCCTGGAACAGCTGCTGGCGGACCCGGCGGGGGCGGCCGCCTTCGCGCACTTCCTGTCCAAGGAGTTTGCCGCTGAGAATATTAGGTAAGCAGATGTAATAAAACATGATATAATAAGAGAAATATTAAAAGCTTTATAAGAAGATTGAAGGCGGCGTTGAGTTCCGTCACTTACCAATATAATACGATATTTCCCGATATTTTCTCTTATGTTGTTAAGTTCTAATTCTGTAAAATGGTTATAATGTCCAAAAGAAACATGAACGACTACAATTGAATTGTATTATCAAATTTTATATTAACTTTTTTTTAGCTTCACACTGTAATTTGCATCTGAAATGCAATCTTCTCAACCTTGTCTTTCCATAAAAAAAAAAGCAGGGTAGGCATAGTGAGAGGGATAGAGAACGTGGAAACGTAGTGTTAAGACACTTTCCGAAAAATTCTGGAAGCGTATTATGATGAGCGAAGGAAATAGAGTCCACACGTTGTCACAAAAGATTACCTTTATATAAATAATTTAATTTTCTGCTATTATAAATGTACTTTTTAGTGATCAAAATGTTAATCAAACTAAATTCTTCCATTCATACCAGATTCTGGTGGTCCTGCGAGCAATACAGATGCTGTGAACAAGAGGAGAAGCGGGGTACCCTCGCCCTGGAGATATACCAGAGGCATCTTGCCGAGGGGGCCTCGGAGCCGGTGAACGTGGACGCGGCGGCGAGAAGGGCGGCCGCACTGCGGTTACATCAAGTGCCTCCGCCACAGGATTTGTTTGCGCAAGTATGTCGGCTTGAGGGCATATTGTAGAAATTTTGAGGGATTTTAAGTAAATTTTAAGGGATTTTTTAAGTCTTTGATAGTATATCAGTGGTGCCTCGTTGAAAGGCTTAAGAATCGAAATAGTAATATAATTTCTAAGTCAACTAAGCACCTCTTCCATAAGATATATGTATATTTTTTCATCAAGAAATTGAAACGTTATATTGTATTATGATTAAAAAGAACAAAATTATGAAATATCTTCTATGGAGAAGTTCTTCTGTGTGAATTCTTTCTAAATAATATACGAGTAAAATAATTCTTCTTAAAGAAAATAAAGAGAAGAAAATAAGAGTATTTTCTTCTCTTTATTTTCTCCTTTTTTATGTTTCATACTAAGATATACGTAAATTACAAGGTCTTATACGATATATAACACTTATTTCCCACCTCCAGGCCCAAAAGCAAATCTTCAACGTGATGAAGTTCGACAGCTACCCGCGGTTCCTGCGCTCCAGCGTCCACGCGGAGTGCGCACGCGCCGATTTGCGGGGTTTACCTACGCCGTACACCAATGATGGTACACCTAAGGTGAGGATATATCAATGAGACCATTTGTGGCGCATGGGCACGAGAGTTGTGACGCGACAGGTTGTGTGTTCGATCTCATATATATATATATATATATATATATATATATATATATATATATATATATATATATATATATATATATATATATATATATATATATATATATATATATATATATATATATATATATATATATATATATATATATATATATATATATATATATATATATATATTATATATATATATATATATATATATATATATATATATATATATATATATATATATATATATATATATATATATATATATATATATATATATATATATATATATCTATATATATATATATATATATATATATATATATATATATATATATATATATATATATATATATATATATATATATATATATATATATATAATATATATATATATATATATATATATATATATATATATATATATATATATATATATATATATATATATATATATATATATATATATATATATATATATATATATATATATATATATATATATATATATATATATATATATATATATATATATATATATATATATATATATATATAATTAAATAAACGTCTTTCTGTTTGTCATCATTTGTATTTATTTAGGTATTTAAAAGGCGGTTAAAATTAAAGATATTGGTTGAGCTATTTGTACTTTTCTTGTGAGTTTTGGCTTCGTCCGCTTGAATTAAAAAGTTATACCATTTTAAACTATTAAATTCAACAAAAATATTGTATATAATTGTTTTGTTGTATTGGCTGGAACTGTACTTTTCAATATGTAGATAGTTTTTAAAATGTTTTTTTTCCGCTTCACGCTGTATCCCGCACATAGCAGGGTAGGCAGAGGGAACTTAAAAATTGGTGCCTTAACACTTCGTCCCTTTTTATCCGTCAAAATTGAGGGATTGCTTGTTGAGTGACGGAACTCAACGCCGCGAATGAAAAAATATAAATATTTCATTAATTTGAAAATAAGTCGTTGTTATGAACATAAATTGACTGATAACATAACTTTCAGTTAAAAAAATCAGCGTCAAACGCGTCTGAAAGAAGGCGGAGCGGCTCCCTCCTGCCGTGGAAGGGAAGGACCGCCTCCAGGGACCGGACGGTGTCCACGGCTTCGAATCAAGACGACAATACTATGACAGATGTGAGTATATACATTTTAGATTTTTTATATATAAAAACTTATTTATTTATTATAATTAAAAAGTCTTTTAAACTATTATTTATTTTCTCCCTTTTTACTTTGTTTAGATGTTTTTTAGCATGCGCATATGCGCTAGCTCTATCACTCTTTCGGGGAGTAAGAGAGATAGAAGGATCCGTAACAGAGTTTATTAATCCTGATGGTTTTGATAATAATGATGGGAAACTGTTTTCATATTATTGCATTGTCATCGGTCCTTGATAGGTGTGCAAAGTATCAAATTAATTCGACTTCTGGAAATTGCTGAAAATCATGCTCAAAGATTCCATTACATACATACATACATACAACCCAAGCTAATATATATGCGTGTTAAAAATTGCTAACTCTATTTTTTATATAAAATAAAATTATGTTATTTGAAAGTGTAATATTGTTTCGTTTTTCATATAGAAAAAACTTTTTTTCTTCTGACAATTTGCTTAATAGGCTGTTATCAGGGTTGCTTTGATCTTGCGTGAGTTGATAAACGTAACTCAACGCCGCGCTTTACGATACTATTGTATTAGTGCAGTAATTAGTTAGGTAGGCTAAAAGAAAATAATAATGTTACCAAGTTTACATTAACTTTAAGAGACCTTGCGTAACTCAACACCGCGCTTCGCTGCCATTGCATTGGTGCAATAATTGGATAGGTGGGTTAAAGGAAATAATTAGTTATTTTCTTATGTTACCGAGTGCTTATTTGTCTTCTTTTACTATAAACAAGTGGCTCATACTATACGTACCTCTTAAAACGTTTATATCACATTATTTAACCAACTGCGCGCGAGGCAAAGGAGGATTATGCTTTAACTCATCACAAAACTAATTGCTAGTAATAAATTAATTAACAAATTATTATAGTATCTTTATAATGTAATCGTAGAAAATATCATAACTATGTATGTCAATATATATGTATATATAATATATGTTATGTTATGTTACGTGTATTGGACTTGGTTGTTCTTAGGCGGTCGTTGGTTTGATTTATAAATGAAGCTTCATAAGCTTCATAACGTTCATAACGTTATGAAGCTTATGAACTTTATTAAATTTATGAACTTTATGAAACTTGTGAACTTTATGAAACTTATGAAGTTTGGGGAATTAGGATAAGAGTTTTTTTTGTTAGTTTCACGCTGTATCCCGCACATGGTAGTATAGGCTGCGGGGATTTGGGAATCTAGTATTGAGACGTCGAATTTTAGGTATTGCGTGTTAAGAAGCGGTAGAAAACGTTGCTTTGTCATATTAATAAAAAAGTATTATTTATCTTACTTAATTTAAAAGCGCATAAAATTTTTTTGAACGTAGCCGAATTTGAACCTGCGCCTTTTGATACTGTCCAAGCGCTCTGACCAACTAAGCCGTACGTGCTGATCAAACTATGTCGAAATTCTTATACGCTTATTATAACTTATTTATGTTGCGACCATCTCTGGAGGGAGGTATTTTCTAATTTCCGCTACCCCAAGGCGATTCTACGTACCTTGATAAAAACGTATGGCTTATTTGGTCAGAGCGCTTGAACGGTTTCCAAGAGACGCGGACTCAAATCCTGATACACTAAATTTTTTGTATGCTTTTAAAATTAACATTATCTTTCCTTAGTGGAGTAAAGGAGATCGCATCCACAAGTAATCAAAAAGTCACGTTCATAGTTGCGTCCTGCGTTACGACATGCGTTGTATCCCGCACAAGGCAGAGTAGGCAGAGGGAACCCGGGAACCTAGTGTTAAGACACTCCGTTCCACTTCCGTTCCCCACTTCAGCCAAATTTGAGGCATTGCGTGTTAAGAGTGGCGGAACTCAACGCCGCGCTTTGCCTTATAACCAGAGCGAAGAAATGAAACATTAAATATTTAAATTGAAAATATTAACTATTTCATTTCCTCGACTGGGGATCGAACCCAGAACCTATCGGTTACAGTCACACGCTTGTGCCGCTGCGCCACGACAGGCCTCAGATAATAATAAGAGAATAAAAACGTTAATTTCATAGAGATAACAATAAAATGTAAATTTGATAAGTGAAAGTTTGCGAAAACAAAATATTTACTCTAGAAAACGTCACTTGTCACCTGAAATAGATTTTATATATGTATCTATAGCTATCTTACATGGTCTGCAAAGTGGAGTGGAGTGCCGGATACAGTGTGAGGCTGATAAATGGCTGTCCGATTTGGGCTTGTTCATTTTACTATAGATATTGGTAATGAAAATCGGTTCAAGAGTTTACTTGGACGTCGTGGTGCAGCGGCACAAGTGTCAGTTGTGGGTTCGATACCCACCCACTCGATGAAATAGAATTGCTTTACCTTGTTACCAGAGCGAAAAAATGAAAACATTAAATATTTTATTTGAAAATGTTTAATATTTCATTTCCTATACTAGGGATCGAACCCACAACCCGTCGTTTACACTAACAATTAAGCCTTAATATATATACATACGTATAGCGTGGCCTAAAATAACCAAGACACGCCTTTTATTTAACTTGTGAGATAAATGTTTTATTTCTGCACCTTTATCTTATCTTGCACTGAATTTTTACGATCGTTACAGTTTGAGATTTAAGACGCAGTTGTATTTTTATAATATCCAATAAAAATTCAAATTAAACCTGCAGTTAAGTAAAATAAATACAAAAAAATGCAATATTTATTTTTAAAATATATGGTTTTCTCCATTCCAGGTAGTAAAATCAAGTCAGTCGACCACCGGCCAGTGTTCCTTGTGCCGCGTGGTGCTGCCCGACGGCGCCACGTCCGTGGTGACGGTGGACGCGGGTTCGACGATCAAGAAGCTGGTGGACAAGCTGTTGCAGAGGCGGAACTTAGTGTGTAACACTTACGATGTCCTGTTGAAGGAGGGTCAGGTAAGGTTTTTTTTTTTGTTTGGGGTGATTTTCAACCCCCTGGTGTAAACAGTCTGTTGGTCTGTTTGTCTCTGTTGAATTAATATATAAAAGCTTAGTTAATCTGGGTGGTTGTTGGCTGTTTTATGTGAATCTGATTAGTAGTTTATGAGCTTAAAGCTTGTTTCTAATATGAGGTAGTGTTTTTTTTTTGGTCGGGGGACTTATAGAATGTTAAATTATGTAAATATTTAGTAATATTTTTAAGTAGTTCTATATGTATTATAAAAAAGAAACCAAATAACAAGTAACTTATATTTGTGGTATATACTGTTGTTGCGTTATATACGATTTTTGTACCAAAAACGCCATTATCTCGTTACCAGAGCGATGTAATGAAAATTTTTAATATTAAATTTCCTTAAGTGGTAATCGAACCCACAATCTTTCACGATTACAGTAGCGCGTAGTTACTCAATGCGCCTTGATACAAAATTAAAATAATAATATTATGTTAACTTCACGAACTTTCGCTTCGGCCACTGTCATCAACTTCGACTCTGTTTTCGAAGGCCTCCCGAAGTCTTCCCCTCTCTCTCTCTTACCATTCACTTTTCCTTCATAAATCTAATACTTACTTAACATCACACTGTATACCGCACATGGCAAGACGGAACTTGAGAACCTGGTGTTAAAACACTTCGTTTTATTCTCCACTTCCCGCCGAATTCGAGGCATTGCGTCTTGAGTGGTGGAGCTAAACGCCGCGCTTTGCCTTGATACCAGAGCTAAAGAAGTATAATAAGATATATAATATTGACCATCAGGGAACCAACCAAGAAGCGCGAGTGCTGGACATAAACAACCCGTCCACCGTGATGGGGGGGCGCTGCGTGTCCGTGGAGCGGCGCTGCGTGGTGCGCGTGGCGCTGGGCGCGCGCGCCGTGGCCGTGCGCTGCCGCCCCGCGCGCCGTCTGCGGCACGTGCTGCGCCCCGTGCTGCACAAGTACTGCGGCACGCCCGGCACGCCCGGCACGCCCGGCACGCCAGCGCACGTGCCCGCCGCGCACGCCGTGCTGCTGGGCGGCGTGCCCGTGCACCCCGACACGCTCGTGCAGGTATTGCTCATGGACACCGATGTGTTGCCGTATTGTTGCTTGGAGAATAGTTATTTATTTTGTTTTAAGTAGATGAAAGGATTTCTTTCGTGTAAATTAATAGGTTCTTTTAGACATTTTTTTTTCTTTTATGTTTTTTTTAAGTGCAATAAAGAGTATGTATGTTGTAAATGTTAATTTTGATTATCTATAGTAATATATATAACTGTTAGGTTTACTCCGTACGTAAGGTATTTCTGTCTTAAAGTTCTATTACGTCACATCTTGTCTATGAAATGTTTAGTAATTTATTAAAAAATATATATTGGAGAGGTCTGGCAACAATTTGATTTTTGATATCATTCAACCTCACGCTGTATCCCGCACATGGCAGGGTAGACAGAGGGAACTCAGGAACCTGGTGTTAAGACACTCCTTTCCACTTCCGTTCCCCACTTTCCACTGAATATGAGGCTTTGCGTGTTGAGTGGTGGAACTCAACGCCGCGTTTTGCCTTGTACCAGAGCGAAAAGATGAAAAATATAAATATTTAAATTAAAAAATATATTAAATATTTCATTTCCTCGAGTGGCGATGAAACCCACAACCTGTCGGTTACAGTCACACACTTGTGCCGCTGCGCCACGACAGGTCTCAAATTTTGATATTATATTTTATTATATATATATATTAAAAGTAAATATAAATAACATAAATTCTAATATAGCTTTTTTATATATTTGTCTTCCGAAAATACTAAAAAAAAACTTAGATACAGACAAAAATTTTAACTTTTTTAATTTTACCGTTTCAGGAGTTGGACGGCCTCCGCGTGGTGGTGGTGGAGACCGGCGGTACCCAGGGTCCCGGGGAACCCCGCGACGGGGACGACGCGGACTCTCTCAGTGACGTCGCTTTGAGACAAGATGAGGAAGATGTACAGGTTATTTACATTTTTTATAGTTAATTATTGTTTCACGCACATGGCAAGGTAGACGGAGGGAACTAGGGAACCTAGTGTTAAGACACTGTTTCCCACTTCCGGCCGAATTTGAGGCATTGCGTTTTGACATCAAAATTAAGAAATGAATATATTAATAATTTTATTTCACAGAGTGGTAATCGAACCCGCAACCTGTCGCGATACAGTCCTCACTAGAATATTGTTTAAAATACTTAATACTACTCATACTCAGCTTCACGCTGTATCCCGCACATGCCACGGTAGGCAGAGGGAACTTGGGAACCTAGTGTTAAAAAACTCCGTTACACATTCGTCCCCCACGGAACACAACGCCGCTTATTTATTTTTTTTGTTAAATTTAATTTATTTATCTTTTTTGTTAATATTAATATTACCGTCAAAACTTCAAATGATCTTATAAAATATTGTTCTACTTCCAGAGCGCGAGTCGCAGTAGTCTGTCGAGTACGTCGAGCTGTACCCCGGAGGGGGGCCTCAGCAGTACGCAAGGGGCCCGGGTGCGCGCGGCGCTGCGGCCGGGGCCCCCCTTGCATCAACATCCGCCTGGTGAGTGTGCAGTGAAAAAAATATTTCATTGTTATTAAATTTGTCTTAGTATGCGTCTACAAACGTGACGGGTTGTGGGTTCGATCCCCACTCGAGGTACTGAAATTTAATATTTTGATTTCTTCGCTCTGGTAATAAGGCAAAAGTTTATAAGTTCCGCCACACAAATGCTTGAAACTCGTTGGAGAGAGGAGAACGGTACAGTCTCTTAGCAGTAGGTTCCGAAGTTCCCTCAGCCTACTCTCTCACGTGCGGGATACAGCGTGAAGCTATAAAAATAAGATATATATTAATTCATATATATATATATATATATATATATATATATATATATATATATATATATATATATATATATATATATATATATATATATATATATATATATATATATATATATATATATATATATATATATATATATATATATATATATATATAATATATATATATATATATATATATATATATATATATATATATATATATATATATATATATATATTAATTCATATAATATTTCCCCTAGATTTCCTCGAGAATCTCCGTGAAACGCAAAGACAACGGCTTCAAACCCGCACGCCACCGCCATTACCGCCAAAACCGACACAACGCTCCGCTCCGACCGTCGTCTGAAAACACCTTTACATTACCTGGACTCTCAGCTACGCCGTGTGAAACGGCCCTTATGTGACATTGAAGCGCAAAGCGCTTGATATACTATGTTTGAAAAAACGCAGCTATGGGTAAAGCGCTTGAAGCATTACGCTAAGTTAGCGTAAATTGCTAGTTGATTTCCGGTCGTCTGAAACACCTTTATAATCGCTAGACTTACAGCAATATCGTATGAAAGTGCTTTAACGTAATATTAAAGCGTAAAGCGCTTGAATTATTACTTTTGATTATTCTCAAATATGAGTAAAGCGCTTTTTTCTATTAGCGCTTTATTTCGCGGGACAGTTAATTAATAATACCAACCGAGTTGAAAAGCGCTTAAAGCGATTCGATCTGCGTGTTAGACGATAAATAGAAACAGCGCTTTTATAGCTGTCTTTAGAAGCACTTGAAAATTTTACCATTTCAGGTATTATTTTTATATTTAAAACTTACAAATTGTGTTGTGAGATTTTTTTTTTCATTAAAAATAAAAAAAAATAAAAGGAATAGTAAGAAGGCTGATATTGATATGGGAATGGAAAAAAATAAATAATATAATTAAATACCTAAATTATAAGTATTATGAGTAATCTCGTCATTTCTAATATAATTCCACTCATAAATTCCGTGGTTTGTTCCTTAGATTGCGTACAAAATACACACATACATAAGTATCATGTAAATACAGTTCATTAATGTTTACGTATTTTTTGTATAGAATCTACTTATTGTATAATATTTCAAGTATTTTTTCAAAAAATTGAAAAACACTGACAGACAGTTTCGTTTTTTTTTTTTATTTTGTTATATATATATATATATATATATATATATATATATATATATATATATATATTATATATATATATATATATATATATATATATATATATATATATATATATATATATATTGATTTACTTAAAGTATTATGGACCATCTTATATTAATATTAAAAAAAAGTAATATAAAATAAAATATTTATATAAACTAACTTTGTATATATGTAAATGTAAATAAATAGAGAAACAAGATCTTAGAAACATTTATTCTTAATTAAGGAAATTGCATTTAGAATTTGTTTTTTAATAAAATAGTTTGGTAAACAATATGAGTTGTGGTATTTCTTTTTTAAATATGGCAACTACGCTAATTATAGAATACAGTTTATAACAGTCTTTATTTAATATTAAGATAATTAATTTATTGTAATATAAAACTACGACTTGAAGCTCAGAGTGACGAAATAAAATTATATAACAATATTGTTTGTTTTTATTTATTTATTTAATATTTATTTAATGACAAAATATTAAAAAAAAATGAGAAGTGTCGAAAGACACCCGGATGGAACGAAATTCCTTTCCATAATTTTTTTGAGGCTGCGTATGGTTTCCGTAAAAGAAAGCTGCCCAGCAAGTTGGTTTGGGTACTTTTGTAGGCACAGTTTGTAACTTTGTTGGCACTTCGGTATTTTCATGGATCTCCGCTGTTCTGATGAACCATGGAGCATTCTTGATTCGTTTTAATATGTAGTGCTGGACCCTCTGTACTATCATTATATTTGCATAACTTGCAGAGTCCTATAGCTCAATACGATACGTCCATATTGGATTTAGCATAGTTATATAGACGAGTAGCTTGCTATCGATGGCTAGTTTAGAGTTTCTACCCAGTAGTCAAATACAGTTGAGGTCGATCACGTCTCTTTCTACTTGGGCGTGTTGTTTCCAAGTAAGTCGTCGGTCTCACTGTATACCCAGATACTTGACAGTATCACGACGTGGGAGGATAAAACCATTCAGATTGACGGCAGTGCAGTCCTCTTTACGAAGAGTAAAAGTTACATGCACTGACTTGGCTGCAGTTGTTGCAATTTTTCATTCGGACAACAACTCTTCTATGTCGTGTAAGCTATTTTGTAGAATCCGAGAAGCCTCAGCTGGACATTTATTAGAAGCTAGTATGGCTGTGTCGCTGTTGTGACCTCGGTGTTATGCGGCAAGTCAGACGTGTACATCGTGTATAATACGGGTCCCAAGACTGAGTTTTGCGGAACACCAGCGGAGATGTCGTAAAAAGATGAGGTGCAGTCATTTTCTTTCACTTGAAACAATCTGTTTGACAAGTACGATTCTAGAATTTCATAAAATGCATGTGGTAACAAGGCTTTTACTTTGCAGAGCAGCCCCTTGTGCTAAACTTTATCGAAGGCCTGTTGGACATCCATGAATACAGCAGAGCAGTATTCTTTTTTCTCAAAGGACCTTCTAATGGCCCTGCATACTCTATGGACCTATTCTATAGTGGCGTGTTCTTTGCGAAATCCAAGCTGGAGTTCAGGAATTATGGCCTTTTCTGTTAGGACCTTGTTAAGTCTGTTTGGCAAACGCTTTTCAAACAATTTCGACATGATCGACAGTAAGCTTATCGGTCTGTAAGATAATACATTTGTGGCAGTCTTTCCAGGTTTGTGGACCATAATCATTTAGGAAACATTCCAAATCATAATATATCTGTCTGTCTGTCTCTAGCATTGTAACTCTTAAATAAATTAGCCAGGGTAAGTGCAGTTTTAGTTGAACACGTTGTTCATCACAGTAGTTCGTAGTTGTTTCATGCACTTTGCCAAAATGAAGTAGTCATTTTCTAGGATGGTGGTTACTTTCAAAACAACTATGCCTTGGTTCTTTTGAAAATAACCACCACCAACCTAGAAAATCACTACTCAACAATCCAGGCCTGTCGTGGCGCAACGGCACAAGCGTGTGACTGTAACAGACAGGATGTGGGTTCGATACCCACTCGAGGAAATGAAATATTACTAAACTTAAATTTAAAAAACGTATAAAAATTTTGAACGAACCTGGATTTGAACCCGCGACTCTTGAAGACCGTTCAAATCCTGCTTCGTTCAAAATTGTAAGACGTTTTTTAAATTTAAGCTTAGTATTTTCTGACCTAAGTGTGGAATAACACTTTAAAAAAAGTTAAAAAAAAAATTAAATATTTCATATTTTCAATTTAAATATTTAATGTTTTCATTTCTTCGCTCTGGTACAAGGCAAAACGCGGTGTTGAGTTCCGCCACTCAACACGCAATGCCTCAAATTCGGCGGAAACTGGGCAACGGAAGTAGAACGGAGTGTCTTAACACTAGGTTCCCAAGTTCCCTCTGCCTAGCCTACTATGTGCGGGATACAGCGTGAAGCTGACTATACTTTGATAATCTATAGTATTGCAGATGCAATTACATTTTACAGAGCAATCGAAACGAAAACTTAATGCATTGTTATACTTAACTAAATACAGAAAAAATTAAACAATAACAACAAATTGAGGCCTGTCGTGGCGCAGCGGCACAAGAGTGTGATTGTAACCGACAGGTTGTGGGTTCGACCCCAGTCGAGGAAATGAAATATTTAATATTTTCAACTTAAGTATTTAATGTTTCATTTCTTCGCTCTGGTAATAAGACAAAACGCGGCGTTGAGTTCCACTATTAAATACGCAATGCCACAAATTCGGCGGAAAGTGGGGAACGGAAATGGAACGGAGTGTCTTAACACTAGGTTCCCGGGTTCCCTCTGCCTATCCTGCCTCGTTCGGGATACGGCGTGAAGCTAAGTAATAAAACAATAAAAAATAAACTACAACACTATTTATTAAAAAAAATCATTTATCAGCTACAGCTGGTGGCACCTCCTCCTCCACTTTAACAATCTCCGGTTCAGGTTCCGGCTTAACCCTTGTCAACTTGGAGGGTTCCTTTTCTGGGGTCCAATCTGGTATGATCTTGTCGTGAATCCTCCATGTTCCGTACATATTGGACAGATGTTTCTCGAACACTATATATTCCAGGACATCCTTAGCCAATATTTCGCTGCCGTGGAGGAGACGACCGAACCTGTCGTACACGGCCAGCTGCTGGCGCGTGTGGAAACGTACCGTTATCTGGAAAATTATGGGTTTTTTTTCATCTTCACGCTGTATCCCGCACATGATTGGTTAGGGAGAGGGAACTTGGGAACCTTTTTTTTTTTTTTATGAAAAAGACGGCAAACGAGCGTACGGGTCACCTGATGGTAAGTGATCACCGTCGCCCACGGCCCCGAGTAACTCCAGAGGAGCTTCAGGAGCGTTGCCGTCCTTTAAATTGGAAGGGCACCGGGGCTCGGCATTACCTAATGCAAGACGCAGTGGCCAAAGCCACTACTTAACGCCGGTCTTAAATGCCGGGGGTGGTAATAATAATCCGGTCGAGTCTGCCCATGCGTGGTGCCATTACTGGCAACGTGACTCTACCACACGCACTTTAGTCGCCTTTTACGACACCATCAGTACCAGGGTGATCCTATTCTAAGCCGGGATCACACGGCTAAAAACCTAGTGTCGAGACACTTCGTTCCGTTTCCTAGTTTCCGCTGAATTAAAGGCATTGCGTGATGAGTGGCGGAACTGAACGCCGCGCGTTGCCTTGTTACTAGCGCGAGGAAATGAAAATAATAAATATTTAATTTCTTCAAGTAGGGATCGAACCCATGCCCTGTCCAGTTTACTGCCGCTGCGCCATGACAACTTTCAGCAGCAGGAACAGCAGGAACAGAACAGATCAGATTATTACCCTTCTGAAAGAACTCTGAAATAATTAAGATTCAGCTTAACCCTGTATCTCGCCCATGGCAAGGTAAGCAGAGGGAACTTGGGAACCTAGTGTTAAGACACTCTGTTCCAATAAACAATTTTATTATATTTCATAAAACAACAGCATAAAACAAAAGAACTATATAAAAAAAAAAGACAAAATACCTGTCCAAAAATATTCTCCTTACTGACAACATCAGTGCACCTGGCGTGCACCACGCGCGGCGGCTCCAGGGAGTCCAGGAACTTCCACCTGATGGTCTTCATTCGGCTGTTGTGCATGAACTCAGGATAAGCCTTCTCACTCACGCACACCCTCAGACCCCTTTTATCGCCGTTCATCAAGCATTCGTGGGCTTTTATATATATTTTCTGGGCCTCTTGGGTAAAGGATTTCGTGTCGAATTCTTCATCGTACGATTTGACTTTGCGTATCGCCATCATTGATTTGGATTTCTTCTCGAGGAGCTGAACAGTTTGTTTGGCTCGTGTCGTTGATACTAACGACGCCTTACCGTCACCTTCTGGTGGTACGTACGGTTCGAAGACGCCACCTTTAAATGGTAAAGTTGCTTTTATTTATTTTTCTAAATATATGTATATATTAGCTACCCACCCGTGGCTTCGCTTGTTTGAATTACTTTATTTAATATACTAATTTTAACTACTTTCTTCTAATACAATATCTATACATTGAAAATTAAAATTTGGGCTAAATGGTTACATTTTAAATTGTTGTAATTTTTTTATTTTTTAACCGACTTTAATAAAAAAAGTGTTAAGTGAGGTTGCCAAAATATAAATATAATAGCTGAGATTAGCGCGTACAAACTCATAAACAGACAAAAACTATTATTATGGGACCTATTATATTAATAAGATATGATATAGCTTCACGCTGCAACCCGCACGAGGCAGGGTAGGCAGAGGGAACCCGGGAACCTAGTGTTAAGACACTCTGTTCCCAACTTTCCGGCGAATTTGAAGTATTGCGTGTTGAGAGGCGGAACTCAACGCCGCGCTTTGCCTTACTACCTACATTAATAAGGATTCCCTGTTCCCATTCCCGGTTCCCATAAGATTTTTTTTATATATCTTCCATGAACAGACATTGATGTGTTACAGATTTTTTATAAGTATAGATTTTGAAAATGTATGCATATTAATCACAAAAACAAACTTATTATACTTAGCAGGGTAGGCAGAGGGAACCCGGGAACCTAGTGTTAAGACACTCCGTTCCACTTGCGTTCCCCACTTTCCGCCGAATTTGAGGCATTGCGGGTTGAGTTTCGGAACTCAACGCCGCGCTTTGCCTTATTACCAGAGTGAAGAAGAATAAGTTCTTATTATAATTTTGTAGTATGTTTGTTTCCCTATAAAGTAGAAGTGAGCATAACTTGGTTGATTTGTGTTAAAACCCACATATTGATTGTTCACTCAACAAAAAATACTCAGTCCCTTGAGTTTAGTTGTCAAGTTTCAATATAAGAAGAAAACAATATAATTAAAAATCTTTTATAAAATGTATTACATTATAATGTAAATATATTTAATTATTAGTTTTTTCTCTTGTAAAATTTGTAAAATAGCCTATTGTGGCACAGCGACACATGCGAGCGACTGTTAACGACAGCTTGAACGTTTTATCTCCACTTGAGGTAATGAAATATTAATATTTTCATTTTTTCGCTCTGGTAACAAGGTTAAGGCTGTAGTAACAAAACACAGTAGTCAAAGTGGAATGACGGATACAGCATGAAGCAAAAAAAAATAAGATTTTTACTACGTTTTAAAGTGTTATTCCACACTTAGGACAGAAAATACTAAACTTAAATTTTAAGATATTTGTAAAAATGTTACAACGGAGACACTAATAACATAAATAAGCAGTAATAAGCATATAAGAATTTGGACTTGGCTTAATATGAATACTTGGTTGGTCAGAGCGTTTGGATTATTTTCAGGTGTAGTTAAATTTAAAAAAATCCTTCTTTAATGACATATTTATATGTTACTAAACTTAAATTTAAAAAACGTATAAAAATTTTGAACAAAGCGGGATTTGAACCCACGCCTCGGGAAAACCGTTCCAGCGCTCTGACCAACTAAGCCATTCGTTCTCACCAAGCTCCGTCGAAATTCTTATACGCATGTTACAACTTATTTATGTTGTTAGCATCTCTATAGGGAGATTTTTATAAATTTCCGCTACCCAAAGACAACTCGTAAAAATTATTGTTTGGCAAGAGAGAATACTGTTTATTTTAATATTTTTAATAAGCACCTGTAGCTGATATATAGAATGGACGCTCCATCCATGGCCGTGGAGGCAAGATGCCCCTTTCCTTCATTTTTTGCCTCATCTTCTCCGGACTCATATTTTGATCTTCATTCATATCGGGAAGATCTATCTTCATAAACTTTTGGGCACGCGCCTTCTTGAACTTTGGATTGTAATGCTTTGTAGTTGTTGTGCGAGAAGGCTGTATTGTGCATGGCAGTTTCCATATTGGACTAATCTGAAATTTAGAATAAAGTTTAATTACTATCAGTTTTTAGTAGATAATTTTCGTTCCCCACTTCAGGAAGTAATAAAATTTGAAATATGAAGACATTTCAATATGGTAGTAAAAACCGCACTAATAAAAAAAATTGCAACATTTGAGTTTCACCAAATCCTATATTCAATGTCTCGAAAATTACACAGAATATCTCGAGAAACTAATTTGGCGGAAACAACCGTAATGTAAGACAAAAAGTTTGTTTATTTCTATAGCTTTTTTCGTGAGCTTGGAGAAAATGTTAAAGTAGTATATACTTTAACATTTTCTTAAAGCACAATTAATTGAATTAAAGTACTCACTCTAGTTAGTATGGAATTGGCCATCATGTAATTAACTGATTTTAGGTGGCCCAATAATCCTATTTTTTATTTCTAATTTTTTACTATTTCTTAGTAGTTATTTTTTTTTTCACTAATTAAAATAAACATAACCTTAAAATATTTGGGATTGACATTTGTTTGTCAGAAATTCAAAATGTCAAAACCCCAATTCATTTAAGAATCAAATATATTTGAATAAATAAATAACTTTAAATGTTAATGCTAGCTAAATCATAATATTAAAAATAGTTTTTCTTCATTATGTACCTTTAATAAAATTTTATAAGATATGGCAATTTTTCTCACATTCATAATTTTATGTAAAAAGAAAAGGAAAAAATTGTCTATGAAAATTAAATACTGCCATTTTTAGTCATATATTTTCCTTTCAAATCAAGATTTTCTTGAAAGGTCTTCCTAAATTTATTAAATTATCGTGTCGGCCATCTAAAATAAAATTATATTATCCAAGTTAATAATACATTCCAATACTGAGTGTAATATTTTTCTCTTGTTTACAATCGATACCGTAGTATCGCTTTCATTTAGAGAGCTATACAATTTCTACATTATTGTGTTTTAAGTATAATTTACATATTTGTTGTGTAAATTACGCTAAAATATAAAACATCAACTATAACATAATAAAATTGACACAAACTAAGCAAATCGATATTTGCGATCTTCACGACCGGATATCCGGCGACTCCATACACGTTGTCTCTAGCCCCGACGGAATAGAGACCGCAGCAGCGTTTCTTTCTTTTCTGAACAGGCGCAGTCCGAGAGAACTCGCAAAAGGAGTAAAAGGCTCCTACATAACCTGTAACTATGTGAGTATCAGTGCACCATCACACAACTACAGCTAAGTTTATTCGCGTCGATTATCCTTTCCGTGTTGAATTCACTAGAATCACGCGATATTCGCATAGTCCTTGCTGAGTCATAACCATTGTAAAGTTTTACCGAATTTAGTACAGTTCTGTCTTTTGGCGGTTAGCTAGTTTATTTAGTAAGTAGATGTTTTCTAAATAAGAGATATATTGTTGTAAATACAAGTGCGTTAAGTTATAAAGTACAGCGGGCGATGACCCCCGACGTTACGCGTAACGGACCCCTAGCCAGCGTTATCCTAATTGCCACGTGTGTTTGTTTCAGCAATATATTGTATGAGTCAGAAGGTAGAAAAACCAGTATTATCGGGTCAACGGATCAAGACCAGAAAAAGAGGTGAGTTTTACAAGAATTTCAATAATATTTTCACTTCAAACTATTAACATGGATCCCGAATCCTATATCACTAATGAAACTATCAAGAAATCTTGTGATATTTTTATACTTATGATTCACTAAAAACATGTAAAACTTTAGTTTTCTCCTATTTTGACATATTACAATTAAAATATTATACTTCCATCTTTTGTGGTTGACCTAGCATCAATATCTGACGAAGGCCTTTATTTGGGTAGAATTAACCTCCTTAGAAGGCAGTAAGTAATTCGTAATAAGTAGGTCATGCTGTCGCCAAGTACTTGAATTGTATTGTTCATTGGAAATCATTAAAAAAATTCGCCATGTGGCTTATTACAGTGAAACATTTGTATTTATTGTAATATTATGATAATTTATTATTTCTCTATAAATGACTGTTTGTTTATTTGGACGTTTATTTCCTATTTTTTTTATTAAGTTATAAATGTATAAACCTAGACTTGTTTGAGAAACATCTAGTTTTTTTCTTTTATGATATAGCAGCTAGCTCATGATATTTTAATAATTAATTTTGTTGTAGCATTAACTGTCTTCATAAATTATTGATTTGTAATTATTTTTAATTTATACAATAGATCATTTTTCTGTACTTCTCCTTGAGATATGGTCTAATATAATAATATTGCTACATTCATTATTATTTTTGTATAAAAATCAACTCGAAACTACAGAAACGGGGTTTGTCAAGTATTTCATTTTCCTTAAGCTATATCCTAAAATTTTGTTAATATTGTTTGTTTTCCTTGTTATTGAAGTACTTTAAAGCAGTCGATTTACTATTACTTAAGGACTTTTTTAAAAAGAATTAAACGAGTCAATTTGCTTAAGAATGTCTTTTAAAAAACTTGCTTTGTAATTACAGTTAAAAGTAGAGATCCCGTCCTTCACTTACTGTCTTACCTTGTATTTGAGTAAAAAGACTAGAACTGGAATAGGATTTTAATTAGTATTATTTGATACTTCAATCATTGGAAGCGATCTAACCAATTAATTTATATATCCCTTCAATCAGCTTCTTAATTTTTTTTTATTAAAGTATAGCAGCGAATAAACAATTGATTGCTTGGGGATGTTTATATATTCTCTTATTGGCTTTGGTAATTGTGAACATTGTTCTATTAGAAAATTATTTTCTAAATGTTTGTTTGGCAAGGAATTATGTTATTTGTTTTATTTATTTTTTTATCTTGAAAGGTTTGGTGTTATCATGTTTAAGAATCTTCAGAATTTATGAAATTTTGTATGTTAAAAAAAATGTAGTAAATATTCTCCATTTTTACTATGTTACGGCAATCTAAAATGGACATATTTTTTTTCTTATTTTTCTGGTATGTGGCAATATTAATTGCCAATTTTAAATTATAAATAACGGGATCATTTATTTATTGTGCTAACAAAGTATGGAATAATATTACTATCTATGATAACCCACACTTGGGAAATGAAAATACTTTTTTTTTTTTAGAAAATATTCAATATACAACTTTGAATGTAATGGGACTTGAACCTGTGTGTCTTATGTTTTCTAAATAATAAAAATGAATTATGATTAATAATTTCTGCCACTCAACATGCAGTATGAAGCTATTTTTTTTTAATATACATAAAAATATCAATATTGGTGTAACATTACATTGTTGCTTTGACTTGTGACATTGAATTCTCACTTTTCATTAACACTTCCTTATTGACTCCAATGAATGATAACATTTTTTAGTGTTTCCTACTTTTTCATAGAAAAAATATGTTATTTGTTACAAAATAAAATGGTCTTTCAGGGGGGAAGTGATAGTTTTTGGATTTTATGCCCACAAGAAACAAAACTCTGCATTAATTTCTGCCACTCAACATGCAATGTCATGGAAGTATCTTTATGTTAGGTTCCCAAGTTACTTTTGCCTACTCTGCCATGTCCCGGGAGTTATAATAAATCGAGTATTGTAACTTAAAAGCTTTATTTCTTTTTTATTACAAAAATTTGCTCGCCGATTTTTGACCTCTGCGGGAAAAAAAAGAGGTGTTACAAGACTTGTCTGTGTGTCTGTCTTTGCCATAGAAACTTATAAGTGAATAATCAAAAAATCTATTTTTGCGTGGCTTCCTCTTAACACCTTGTTCATTTGTAGTTGTTAGGGTTTTTTTCATGTTAGTTGAATTAGAAGCTTAGGTTAAAAGTACCTACCTGATAAGATAAGGCGGTGATTTTAACAACAACAGTGAATCAATTTCTGCACAAACGTTTTCTATTATTTCTACTATCCATTCACATATTTTATATATAAGGAAATAAACGAAATATTTAATTTAATATAATTTAAATTACAAATGTTAGATATTTTAACATATTTTACTATTGCCATTTTAAAATGAATGCTCGTCGTTGTGTGACACTTGCTGACTATTAAAATAATATTGAACCTATGTGTTGTAAAGCTTTAGAAATGAATTGTTTTAACCTCCGAAGCAAAATGGGGTGCGATTTTGATCTGTCTATGGGCACTGTAGGTCCTGAATAAATGATGATTTTATACAGTTTTTTCATGAAAATTTAGCTGATTAGGATTTATTAGCTGTTTTAAAAGTTAAAAGCTATTATAAAATGAAGTGGTGGTTATTTGGTTCAATATTTACTCAACACTGGTAGTGACTTACTTTATATTGTTAGAAAATTTCTCACGGGATTGTCGGATAAATATTGTATTTAATTAAGCATTATTTATGGATATTATTATATAACATATAGTGTGACTGAGGCCTGTCGTGGCGCAGCGGCACAAGCGTGTGACTGTAACCGACAGGTTCTGGGTTCTATCTCAGGTCGAGGAAATGAAATATTTAATATTTTCAATTTAAATATTTAATGTTTTCATTTGTTAGCTCTGGTAATAAGGCAAAGCGCGGCGTTGAGTTCCGCCACTCAACACGCAATGCCTCAAATTCGGCGGAAAGTGGGGAGCGGAAATGGAACAGAGTGTCGTAACACTAGGTTCCCGGGTTCCCTCTGCCTACCCTGCCTCGTGCGGGATACAGCGTGAAGATAAAATAAAAACAGAAAAAATATATATAGTTACTTAGATAAATCAGGAACAAATAAAAAATTAAAAACTTTTGACCCAAATAACCAATACTGAAGTTTTTACTTATACATCTTGAACTGCTTATCCGATCTTCATAAAAAAATAAATGAACAAAGTTTTGATTTAAAAAGATACGCTGAAATAGTTTAATTATTGTTCAGGAGCTTACGGTGCCACAGACACACGAACAGGTCAAACACATAACACTCTTATTTTGCTGTGTAGGTTAAAAGCGACACTTGGTATATAGTTAGGGTGTGTCCAAGCGATAGTTGTTGTAACTTGAAATACCACTCGGAAGGATATTTTTATAGATCTTAAACCTAACATATCGATATATCGTGTTTGAATTTTAACTATACGAGTAGTTTTTCAACGGTTTTTTTTTGTGTAAATAAAACGTATTGTATGTGTATTATATATTGAGGCCTGTCGTGGCGTTGGGCACAAACGTAATACTGGAGACGCGATCTTGTCTCTCGAGGAAATGAAATATTTAATATTTCCATTTCGTTGTTCTGGTAACACCACTTAAAACACTATGCCTCACATTCCGCCGCTTTGCCTCGGATTCTTAACGCTAGGTTCCCAGGTTCCCTCTGCCTTCTGTGCCATGTGCGCGGGATATAACATGAGCTGACGCAAAATCTTCATAAACAAATTCTCAAAGAAATGGTTTGGTTAAATGCTCTAATCTCAAGAACTAGTTTAGCGAATTGAAATCGTAAGAAATCGTAGCAATATTATAAATATATTTGCTCATTTTCTTATTATGCCTCAAGTATTTATTACTTTGACGTATATACAATGATATAAACATTGATATTATGAATCATTATTACGTCTGTATTAACATCGCTGAACAAGATATCGTAGAGGTCAGAAATTTGATTGATTTAATTTTAATGAATATTTTTTTTATATATACAATAAACAAAGAGAACTAATTTTGTACGTTCCGAAAAATCATTACCTCGATTTGGCAAAGTGCTTGGAGGACATACAAATCCATCTTCATCTTAAATTTTAGCAGTAAAAAAAACATGGAAAATTAAATTAGAAAATTGTTTTTTTTTTAATGAAAACAATAAACAAAATTATTTTAAATATCAAATTATAAATATCTAATATGAATCAGAAGTGGCTGTCCTTGTTGTCTGTGTCTTAGTTCGCCTGGAAAGGAAAACGACAAATTCCGCCTTGCTCGTTGAACCGCCGACTCGTGTACAGTACGGACGATCAGTTGTGGCCGCACTCGTGTAAACTAGATGGCCGAGCAAAATAGATTTTTGGATTTTTCGTACCTCTGATTATTTTATTTAAGCTCGGCGTTAAGTTCCGCGACTAAAATGTTTCAAATTTGACGGAAAGTGGAGAACGGGACTAAGTGTCTTCAACTCTAGCTGATATAATATATGCTATATAACCTAACCTTCAGAACGGCCAGTCCTCGTTGACCGTACTGTAAGTTATTTAAGAGGCAAAGTACTATACTACTACTAGACAATGTTAATTAAAATTTACATTGTCTAGTTTTAAATGTAAATACTATTTACTATATATTTTAAAATATTATTATATTTTTTTTTTCTTGGACTTGGCTATAATTACGTGGCGTTGAGTCCCCCTAATGGAGTAGAATGGAGAAATAAAACTAAGTTGATATTATTATATATATACACATATACATATAGATATACATACATACATACACACATACATACATATATATATATATATATATATATACATACATACATACACACGTACATACATATATATATATAATGAGAAAATTAAACTAACAACCTGTCGTTTACCTACTCCACGGTCACAAAACTAAGATAATTACTTTATATGTTGTCGCCATTACAATTGTACATTGAACGTGTTAACCGGCGCCGCGTCCCCATATGGCGACCGTATGGCGTGTTGTACCGGCTAATCAATTCACTTGGCTGAATTAAGATGGGCTTTTCGCGTTGCCACATCCGCTTGTTTGCTTTGTTTGAAGTATCGTTGTCGAGGCCTGTCGTGGCCATAGCGGCACAAATGTACGACTGTAAAGGCGACAGGTTCCCATTCAATCCCCGCTTAGAAAATTTTTTTTTTTTTTCGTTTGTTAACAAAACGCTGCGTTAAGTTCCGCCACTCAGGCTAGTAGTGTAGTAGTTAGCTCTAAACCCTTTTGGCGTTCCTTGGAAAGGTCGACCGACACATATATAGTTTTTTTAATGTATTAATATTTTTTAAATCGAAAATTCTAGACTGTGAACTGTAAGGCACTTTAAATTTTGACCTTTAACATTTGAAAACCGTGACACTTAGCCTTTTGGCACGGAACCATCAACCCACGTTTGCTACAGCTTTTCTTTATTTATAGTGTCTACCCTTTACTTGGATGTATAGAGATTATTTTCAAATAAGATGACCTTGTTAGAAGCATCAAATTAATTTTTGGGAAACGTAGCGGGCTTTGAACCCGCGCCTTTTGGACATTTCCAATCGTACTGACCAACTATGCCTAGATTTGTATATGCTTGTTACATTTTTAAGTTAAACTGTAATCATTTTAAGGAACTATGATTGGGTAGCGTAAATTTCTAAGTTAAAACAGTGTGTTAAATATAATATTATATATGTATATACACATTTTATAATTGTTATTTTATAGTATATAGTTATTTCGAGGCCTGTCGTGGTGCAGCGGCACAAGCGTGTGACTGTAACCGACAGGTTCTGGGTTCGATCCCCAGTCGAGGAAATGAAATATTTAATATTTTCAATTTAAATATTTAATATTTCATTTCTTCGCTCTGATAATAAGGCCACTCTGCCTCGTGCGGGATGCAGCGTGAAGCTAAGAATTTATTTATTTAATTTCATTCGTTGAAACGTCGGATTCTTTTCAAAAATGATGAGTATGCAGTCATCACTAAATATCTCGCTTTTATCGCAAAATTACTTACTGCTTCACTCCGTATTCCGTGTATGGCAGGGTAGGCAGAGAGAACTTAGACACTCTGTTCTGGTCCCCACTGTTCGTCGAATTTGAGGCATTGCGTGTTTATTGGCGGAACTCAACGCCGCGCTCTGCCTTTTTACCAGATTAAATAAATAAATGGAAACATTAAATATTTAAATTAGAAATATTAAATGTATTATTTCCACTAGTGAGGATCGAACTAGCAAGCTGTTGTCACGTATACAATCACATGCTTGTGTTGCGCCACGACAATAATTGATATAGTATTTATTTGTCTTCCACAGATGAGAAAGAGAAGTACGACCCGAACGGCTTCCGCGACGCCCTCGTGGGCGGGCTGGAGCGCGCCGGCGGCGACCTGGACGCGGCCTACAAGTACCTAGACGCGGCCGGCTCCAAGCTCGACTACAGGCGCTATGGCGAGGTCATATTCGACGTGCTCATCGCCGGGGGGCTGCTGCGTGAGTACTTTGATACTTTTGTCCTTTATTTTAGTTTGAGATTCACGCTGTATCCCGCACGTGGCAGGGCAGAGATTGTTTGGGAACGTAATGTTAGACATTCTGTTCCCATTGAGACTTTGTTTTGATTTCTGGTAATTTTTTACAAGGATTTTATTAAAATTGTACGATTATTGTATGTTTTTTTTACTGTAACGTATAAATCGGTTGGATTTAAGTAAAGCTTTATGGTAGGTATCATATATATTATATATGAGTATAACACATAGGCTATAATTTATAATTACGTTTTTTAATCTGTTGTTATATTTAATGTGTTGTTATTTTAATGGTTAGCGTGATGAAATGTACTCTCAGCTTCACGCTGTATCCCGCACATGGCAGGGTAAGCATAGGGAACTTGGGAACCTAGTGTTAAGACACTCCGTTCCACTTCCGTTCTCCACTTTCCGCCGAATGTGAGGCATTGCGTGTTGAGTGGCGGAACTCAACGCCGCAAATATAATGTAGATGATATTATCTGTGGAAAATTTTTTAGAGATTTTTTAATCTGGAAATAGTAATTATGTTTTTTACGTAATATTTTAAACTAATATTTGAAGTTCAAAGGTTTCATATCTAGGATTTTTTTTTTAACTTATTTTGGTGTACAAAAAGTCTTAATTACATTCTGCTCCTTAATATATATTAGAAGTTTCATTACAGTTTCAGTAAGCTTAGGATTTAGCTAATTGAACCGACTTAATTGAATTAGGGAGGTTGGAATAAGTTACTGTATATCAAGTTTAGGTAAAAGGGAATTGTTAAAATATTTTTGCACATTGTAAGGTAGGTTGTGGGAACCTGGGGACCTAATGTTAAGGCACGTCGTTACTCACTTTTCACTTAGTTCTGGAGACATTGCGTGTTAAGTGGCGAAACTCAACGCCGTGATTCGTCTCTGTTAGCAGAGTGGGGAAATGATAGTATTATATATTTCGTTTGCTTGAGTAAGAATCTCTTCTTCAGTTTGTGACTTATATAGGACTTATTAGGATTAATTTAAAAAAAGTAAAATAATAAGAAAATATATATTTTTAATTTCAATTCCATTTCCTACATACAAAACAACAGAGACCACCCAAAAATCGTTATTTAATACCCGCTTTGGGAATGGTCGTGACATGTTTGTTTGTACAACTCCGGTGGCAGTAGGCCAACTGTGGGAGTTACGTAAATGACGGCTACTAGCAGAGTGACCTTTTACAGTTAAATGTACTAGATATATACTTTTATCTACTTTATTTATTATATTTCTTTATTTATCTGGCCTAATAAAGGTTCAGTGCTGCGTTATGTTACGCCATTCGATATTTAATGTCTCGAAATTAGGTGGAAAGCGGGATTATCAAGTGTTTTGATACTTTCTTTTTTTTTTATTTCGACTCTGTTATCGGGATAATGCGTGAAGCTGTAATTAAATGCAATTTGACAGATGTTTAGCGTTTGTTTTCTGTTTTACTGTTATAGAATTACGTTTTTAATCTATATTTACTTTATATAAATTATTTAGTAAGCTAGGCTGTTATAGTATAGTTCATACGACTGTGATTATATCTCAAATATTGCTAAATGTATATTTCTTCTTACTTATTAACATGATGATAAAATTGGCTAGAGTCCTGAACTATCATGTCGATAAACATTTTCGTTCGTTTTTATCTGATTATCATAAAGTCTTTGTCTAATTTCCCAAAAAAAAAAAGAAAGTTGTTAATTTGAATCTATGGTCCGTTAGTTCCCGGCGGCTCCGTGTCGATGGACGGGGAGACCCCCAAGACCAACACGTGTATATTCAACGCGAGCGAGGATATGGAGACTATGCGTAACTTTGAACAGGTTTGGTTTTTTTTCTTGTTTTTTTTTGTCGGTTAGTTTTGTTATAATATTTTAATAATTTTGACTTGTAATTATTGTGGGTTCGATCCCACAAGGCACGCGGTGTTGAGTTACGGTTAGTAATTTGTACCTAATCTTTGTTGAAATAATAAATATATTATATATATCGCAAAAGATATATTTATATATATCGCAAAAGATATATTTTTTTAAATGATGAAAAACATGGCTAGAGTCCTGAAATATATTATGTGGATAAACACATTCTCGTTCGTTTTAATGCTGATTTTTATTTATATTTTATGTTTTTTTGTCTATGGCAACACGGTGTTCTTTATTTTTTTTAATTTTATTACAGGTATTCGTGAAGTTAATGCGACGTTATAAATATCTCGAGAAGATGTTTGAAGAGGAAATGAAAAAAGTGAGGGCCGTTTTTTATTTGTTTTTCTTTCTATGTCTCTCTTTTTTTCTTTTCCATCCACTTTGTTTTTCCCCGTTTAGCTCTTTTAGACAGAGTGAATTTATACATATATTTTATACATTACTAATAAATATTTTTTGTAGATTAAAAATATTTTATACAACAAAAATATTTTATTCAATATTTACATACAGATTATATTAATTTAACATTTCTTTTTAGCAGTGTTACCATATTAAAAAATTGTACAAATTTAAAGATAAATCGACTTGAATAAAATGAATTTTCTCTAAATTTCTATACATTTATATTTTAGTTTAATAAATACAATTTTTTTAAATAATATTTTTATAATTTCAGGTCCTTGTGTACCTGAAGGGCTTTGAACCACACCAGCGCTTAAAGCTGGCCCGCATGACCGCACTGTGGATAGGTAAGCTTTACTTTAATAGTTGGTATATTGCTCATGGTAGTTGTGGGTTCGATGCCATCTCTTATAGAAATTCATTTTGTTATCGTTATGTTGAAAGTGCGGCGTTGAGTTGCGTCGTTAGTAAGGCTTGAAAACCATATCTATACCATTCGAAAGTAAATTAAAATAACTTAATAAAATTGTAAACAACAGACAAAAATAAATATTTAAAATGATGATACTTGATGACGAGTCGGAGTTAAACACAGGGATCGCATCCGCTAGGTTTGACTGAGTATTTCATTCGTTCCAAAGTGGTTACGCTCCAGTGTTTAACGCTGTCGACATGGCAATCTGATTTATCCAAATTACCCGAAAATATATAATAATGAAATTAATTTTATTTAAAGATTTTTTTTCTGTACAGGCAATGGCTGTGTCCCGCCCTCAGTGTTGCTGGTGCTGGTGAATGAACACCTTTTAAAAGATAATTTGGCACTTGAATTCGTTTTGGAGGTGTTCTCTACTGTGAAGGCGGAGAGAGGGGTCACTTCCCTTGTCACCGCACTTAAGAAAGGACAGTTGGAGGGCAGGTGTGTATATGTTATTGTATTATATGCTTTTTTTTATTTATAAATATATTTTGATGGTTGTATCTGACAACAATGCGGTGTTAAGTTCCGCTAGATCTCCAAGTCCCCTTTGCCTAACTTCCTATATATGGGGATATAGCGTGAAGGTAAAAAAACCGAATATTTATTATTTGTGATTAATTAAGATAATTATATTATTAAATAAAATGATTTGTTTAGATATTTATGTTAGTGTTCCCCATTTTAATTTATTGTGATTTTTATTTCTATAAAAATTATCAAGACGATGGGGTAGAATGGTGCAACATGTACTGGCTCTCTGTCTCGGGGCAGTGTTGTCATAAATGTGGCCACAGATATTTTTGTATATAGCTATTAATACTGTTTATGCATAATTTACCCGCTATATAAATGACTATAGTATCTATTGACCCCAGGCTGCTGGAGTTCCTGCCGCTGAACCGGCGCACGGAGGAGACGCTGGCGGGCGCGTTCGCGGCGCGCGGGCTGGCGGAGCTGCTGCGCCTGCACCGCGCGCAGGCGTCGCAGGAGGCGCGCCGCGAGCTCACGGCCGCGCTGCTGGAGCAGCTGGCCGACGCGCGCGGCGTGCGCGACCTCGTGGCCGACACGCGCGACGCGGCCGCGCGCCACGCCATCCCCGACCACGAGGTCGTGGCCATCGTGAGTGCGCACAAACAACTATACACACGACAGGCGTTGCGTGTTGAGTTGCACCACTCAACACGCAATGCCTGAAATTTGGCGGAAAGTAGGGAACGGATCGTCTTACCACTAGGTTCCCAAGTTCCCTCTGCCTACCCTGCTACATTAGGACGATACAGCGTAAAACTTATTCCTTCTAGTCCAGGGGCGCCAGCGATCAGTCATATATCTACAGCGTAAAACTGAAAAAAAAAATGTTGTGACACTAATTATATTTTTTTTATAGTTCATCAGTGTTTTGCAAAAAAATCACTAAAATCAGCTAGTTTAATTAACACATTGACAATATTCAAATGATGATACTTGATGACGAGTCGGAGTTAAACACAGGGGCTGTATCCGCTAAGTCTGACTGAGTCTTTCAATCGTTCCTAAGCGGTTATTGTTCAGTGTTTAACGCTGTCGACATGGCAATCTGATTTATTTTACTACTATAAATAAAAATATAGTAAATATATGTTTTTTTTAATTTTTGTATTTTTTTTCTTTTTCATGTTTTTAAGATATGGCAGTGCGTTATGTCCCGCGGCGAGTGGAACAAGAAGGAGGAGCTGCTCGCGGAGCAGGCGGCCAAGCATTTAAGACATTACACGCCGTTGTTGGCCGCCTTCGCGCAGTCCGCTAAAGCAGAGATCGCATTATTGACCAAGGTCAGTTGGTATTCAATTTGTGATTGGTTTTTTATTTTATGTTCTGAATCCTGGAAACCTATGGTTATAAGTTCCGTTACCATTGCAACACTTCTGTTCCCTAGTCATCACCCGCGTCATACATTACGATGTACCCATTGGTACTAGCGTGCGACTGTTGATGTAAAATTGTTTGTTTCGATTTGATTTCCACAAGCGTAAATGACATTTGTAATTGTGTCATGCCACAAAGTGACGAGCGGAAGCACGGTAACGGGAACGCATTGTTTTATACACTAGGTTCCCAGGTTCCCTCTGCCAACTATATGCAAGAACAGTGTGATGCTAAAACGGAAAAAAAGATGGGATTTTGATGTGAAACATCTATTGGCTCACTTGTAAACTGAATTGTTGGCGTGGCGACGCTTGCCATTGCTATCTATACTAATATTATAAAGAGGAAACCTTTGTATTTTTGTATGTTTGTACTGGACCGATTTCAAAATTTCTTTCACGATTACTTAGAGGGACTCTTCCGAATCCGTATAGGCTATATTTTATCCCGGAAAATAGATAGGATTTTTCGTGGTAGTGAAAATTGTGGAGTAAGTCGACGAAAAAACTGCCGTATGTTAGCGATTCTCGCGAACGCTGCCTAAATGGTTAGAGATGTATGGTTGATTTGTATAGAAAAGTTGTAGAACTCAATAATGCCTACAAAAAAGTCCGCGATAGTATAAACCAAACATTTATATTTTAGCCATTATAACCAATTTTCCATAGAATAAAAGTAATTAAAACTATTAGCCTAAGTTTATTGATCATATTATCGTCGAATATTAATCCTTATCCTAATAAATTATTTATTGAGCAAGATTGTTTCAATAGCTATAATTAACTTTTTATTTTATTCTAATCGGATAATCCATTCAAAAGATATTACGAATTTAAAATTGTAATTGGTATTAAAATGAATGATGGCCGCCGGCCGATATATGTCGCACGGCGAAACAGCAAGGGGAGGTGGGTGCACATCTATGAAGCATCTATGAAGCAGGTTGCCTCGTATTTTCTCATTAGGCTATATTTAATTCCTGTAATAATATTATCTTTTATGCATATTACTTGTACATACACGATGTTTCACATCTGCCAGGCGTCCCATGACGGCTATTTTTTTTTTTAAAGTTGATTCTGAATTGTGGTTTCTGGCGGTACAGTCAAGGTTTATTATACATCACAGATACTCGTCCCAGTTATTTTAACCATTTTGAGTTAAAGAATATAATTTTAATTTCAAGCAGTAGCTCCTGAGGTTAGTGCTATTAAAAAAATATTTATTATGAACGGCACACGATTAGAGCCGGCACATTGCTTTTTGTATGTGTCGGTGTCGAAGTGTGCTAAAGTAACTCGTAGTAAATTCATATTATTGGATTCATTTTTGTGAACTCCTTGTATTTACTGTGATACAGATTATTATTATAGTATTTTGATTTAGTAAATATATTTATTGTCTTATACCTAGGAAATGAAAATATTGAATATTTCAACTTCTTGAGTGAGAATTGGACGTACAACAGTAGCACCGCTTGTGCTTCCTGCGTCACATCAGGCATCTAAAATATATAATGTCATAAATATATTGTAACAATTGTAAAAGTGTTTAAGATATTATTTTATTTAAAAAAAATAATACTTAAAAACAATTTACTAAGATTATTTCTTTTTTTTTTTTTAATTTGTTTTTTTAACTTGCTTCACGCTGTATATATATACTCGGTGGGGTGGGGTGTAGGTTAGGCGGAGGGAACTTGGGAACCTTGTGTAAGGTAGTAGTTGCTACCGAAATTGAGGTATTGCTTGTTGAATAGCGGAAGTCAACACCGCACTGTACTTTTTTTCCTGAGTAATTAATAATAAATATTTATGTACTCGAGTGTGGATTGAACCCACAACTGTGCCACGAAAGACCTTTTATATCTATTTAATTACTTTTTTTAAATATATTTACTGAATAAACTGTTGTATTTTTTTATATATACAATCTTTAATTACTGTTATCAGGTGCAAGAATATTGCTACGAGAACATGAGCTTCATGCGAGCGTTCAGCAAGCTGGTGCTGATGCTGTACAAGACCAACGTGCTCTCCGAGGAGGTGATACTCAAGTGGTACCGGGAACCCAACTCCAGCAAGGGGAAGGTCATGTTCCTCGACCAGATGAAGAAGTTTGTGGAGTGGCTCCAGAGTGCCGAAGAAGGTAAGATATCTGTTGTCGATATAGTATGGTTATATTCTTTTTGTTTTTTGGATTCACGCTATATCGTGTATATATGGAAGGATAGGCAGAGGGAACTTGGGAACCTAGTTAACCCTAGTTAAAAAACCTAGTTGCTATGACCCATAAAACAGTTGTGACATGTAGTGAGCTTGATCTCCGCTCGAGTAAATGAAAAATATTAAATAAATATCTACAAAGATGCGAAGAACATAAATATCCTAGCCTATAAGAATTTCGACGGAGCTTGATAAGAACGTATGGCTTAGTTGGTCTGAGCGCTTGGACGGCTTCCAAGAGGCGCGGGTTCAAGTCCTGCTACGTTCAAATTTTTATACGCTTTTAAATTTAGTAAATATATACCATTTTCTTCACTCTGGCAGACTTGTGTTGAATTCTGACGAACACCAAAGATTGTGGCCTGTCGTGGCGCAGTGGCATAAGCGTATGACTGTAATCGACAGGTTGTGGGTTCGATCCCCACTCGAGGAAAGGAAATATTTAATGTTTTCCATTTTAGATATTTAATATTTTCATTTCTTCGCTGGTACAAGGCAAAACGCGGCGTTGAGTTCCGCCACTCAACACGCAATGCCCTAAATTCTACGGAAAGTGGAGAACGATCGGTGTCCTAACACTAGATTCTCAAGTTCTCTCTGTCTACCGTGCCATGTGCGGGATACAGCGTGAAGCTGACCAAAGATTAGAACTCTACTGTAATGCCCACCAGTAGTTATTGAGATTGAAGGGCGATTAAATTAATTATTATTAAAATGATCGGCACACGATTAGAGCCGGTCCATTACTTTTTGTATGTGTCGGTGTCGAAGTGTGCTAAAGTAACTCGTAGTAAATTCATATTATTGGATTCATTTTTGTGAACTCCTTTGTGTTTACTGTGATACAGATTATTTTTAATTATATATATATATATATATATATATATATATATATATATATATATATATATATATATATATATATATATATATATATATATATATATATATATATATATATATATATATATATATATATATATATATATATATATATATATATATATATATATATATATATATATATATATATATATATATATATATATATATATATATATATATATATATATATATATATATATATATATATATATATATATATATATATATATATATATATATATATATATATATATATATATATATATATATATATATATATATATATATATATATATATATATATATATATATATATTTGTATTTGTTATTAAATATATCATAAGTTGAGGGCTGTAGACTGTAAATCAACAGGTTGTGGGTTCGATCGCCGCTGGAGGAAGTGAAATGTATATAATATTTGAGACAACGCGTGGCGTTAAGTTACGTCAATCAATACATATAAAATTCGGCAGAACGTTTGGAAAGGAAGTGTCTTGATAGGAACCTAGCTTCTTAACACTAGTATTCGAGGTTCCCTATTCTTACCTTTATATTAATTGTATTTTTTTTTTTTTAATTTAGAATCGGAGAGTGGCGAAGAAGAAGATTAGAAATAAAAGGCAGCGTGAGACTGAACACATAGCGCCGTCCCACACACACACACACACACACACACACACAACCGTAAACCAGAAACCATAACCAAACCGCAACCACAACCAAAACCAACCGGAAACCACAACCGTGACCGCAACCAAGTGAGCACATCACTAGCTGTCAGTGATGGGACGTTTTCTACAATTGTATATGAATCATTCGAAATAAATACAACCACTAACTAACATGTTGATGAAATACAATATTTTTTATTCAATTTTTTTAGTAAAATTTCAATAAATGGTGGTGACACTCGATTCGTGTTTTATTTATGTAAAGATCATCTGCGAACCAAGCGCTTAAGACATTCCGTTACTTTTAGGACACTGTCGATAACTGGAGGCAGGAGGGGTAGAAGAGTGGCGGAACACAACGCCGCGCTCTGTCTCGTTTCCGGAGCGTGGGAAATGAAAATGATTAATACTTCTTCAAATGGAATTTATATGGATTACTTCATTGTAATAAATTTTAATGTACACCAGAATTATTTTTTAAAAAATCGATATCACAATTGATATATCCCGCACTCGGCTTCACGCTGTATCCCGCACCTGGCGGGAAGCCTAGAGGTGACTGATATACACCAATACCTCGTTTTGCGTTGCTGCTTAATTATTACTAATTTTCACTATGCGCCGTTAGATCTTTCGATGTTGCGTTAATTTTTTTTTTCTAAAATATGGCAACACCTTTGTTTTTAATTACGCCATTCCATCAAAATAAGGCATGGAATTCCCTTTCCAACTAAAAATCAACACAAATTTAAAACAATTTTATTTTCACTTTGTTTTGCTTATGTTAGGGTTCAGTTTAGTTACGTAGTGTTTTGTGCAAAAGAGTCACGTTGCCAGTAATGGCAACACGCATGGACAGACTCGACCGGATTATTACCACCCCCGGCATTTAAGACCGGCGTTAAGTAGTGGCTTTGGCCACTGCGTTTCGCATTAGGTAATGCCGGGCCCCGGTGCCCATCCACCTTAAAAGACGGCAACGCTCCTGAAGCTCCTCTGGAGTTACACGGGGTCGTGGGCGACGGTGATCACTTACCATCAGGTGACCCGTACGCTCGTTTGCCCTACCTTATCCATAAGAAAAAAACATAAAATTTTACGTGGTGTTTTTGGTTACAAAAAAAAATAAATATTTTTCCCAATTCATTTATTGGCAGAGTTATGTATATTCTTTTTTTACGTAAATTTGTAATTTTTTTTTTACTCAAAAATGAGGGAAAAGGGCGCTACGTTTTTTGTATATTATTTTTCTTTGAAAAATTTTACTTTGTTAAATTTAATTTTTAAAATGTACTCGTATTTTCACTTTGCGTTGTGTTTTTTTTGGAACGCAACCCCGACGCAAAGCGAGGTATTTGTGTTTAATATATATATTTGGCCTGCAAGGAGATAATATTATTTAAAATGTATAAAATGATTATTGCTGAATGAGGAAATTATTAAATGCTTCTCATATTTAACTCTTGAATAAATGTTTTTTTTTTTATGGATAAGACAGTGCAAACGAGCGTACGGGTCACCTGATGGTAAGTGATCACCGTCGCCCACGACTCCATGTAGCACCAGAGGAGCTACACGAGCGTTACCCGTATTTAAAGTAAATGGGCACCGGGGCCCGGCATTACCCAATGCGGAACGCAGTGGCCGAAACCACTACTTAACGCTGGTTTTAAATGCCGGGGGTGGTAATAAACGGGTCGAATCGGCCCATGTGTGTTGCCATTTCTGACAACGTGGCTCTCCCACACGCACTTTAGTCGCCTCTTACGACACCATCTACTGATGGTGATCCTATTCTAAGCCGGAATCACACGGCGAAAACCGTGAAGTGGAACGGAGTGTCTTAACACTAGGTTCCCAAGTTCCCTCTGCCCAGTCTGCCATGTGCGGGATACAGCGTGAAGCTGAAAAAAGCTATATAAGAGAAAAGAAAGTTAGTAACAATAGAAGGAGGCATGTCGTGGCTCAGTAGTGCCCCCACTAGCGTGTGAATGTAAACACTATAGGTTGTGTGTCACACTATGGGTTCGATCTCTACTTAAAAAAAAATACGATCCAATTTTTAGTTTTTTCTTGTTCAACTTCACTCTAGGAAACCTGTGTAAGACTCGGTTTTTTTCCCACGTTCCGCCGAATTGGAGGCATTGCGTGTTGAGTGGCGGAACTCAACGCCGCGGTTTGCTTTGTTACCAGAGCGAAAAAAAGAAAATAACGAATACTAAATATTTTACTTCTTAGGAGTGGGGATCGAACTAACCTTAAGCACACGCTACCGCCAATGTGCTACGACAGGCTTAAAATGTATATATATACGTTTTCTGCAAAGTATATTTCTTTACTAAGTGTATAACTGTAAATATGTTAAAAAAGACTAAGTTTTACCAGCGGCTGATTATTTTAATTTAAGTACACGCAAAGCACCCGTGGCGCGATAAAACGAATATATTTTCAAATACTAAAATTAAAAACGTATAAAAGTTTGAACGACATAGGATTTTAAACGATATATTGTCATTTTAAAAAGTGTGTCGCGAATTTAACGTAAAGGTTCCTTTACACATTTTTTATTTCATTTTTCCGTAGCCTCTACGGCTTACGTCGGTTTTTCTAACACTTCTTATTCTATAGATCTTATTGTGATGTCAATTGTCAACAAATATGCCCTGTACAATATAAAAATGACTTTTCAAATCTTAACCCAATAGTTCCCGAGATAAATGCCATCAACTAAACAATAATTAATCATGATATTAATATTATACAGTATACATAAAAATTTGAAAAGAGTTATCCTTAATAGGTACATAAGAAATTAAAAAATACACATGATTGCGGACAAAGTTCTTACTTAGGTTTTTGAATCCATTATTTAAAAAATATTTCCGTCAGTCACCACCGACCGGGGCTTCTGTTAAATAAGTGTTAAACGTAAAAACCACTAGTAAATTTCGATACATACATATTTATGATTGCCATTCAGCTTTACGTGTGTGTCCCACACATAGCAGGGTAGTCAGAAGGAACTTGGGAACCTAATGCTAAGATTCCGTTCCGTTTATCCCTTTCCGCTGAAATTGAGACATTTTGTTCAGTGGAGGTTAATGGTGGAAGTCAACGTTGTGCTTTACCTTGTTACCAAAGCGGAGAAATGAAAACATTTAATATTTAATTTTCATGAGTGGCAATCGAACCTGCAACCTGTCGTACACACGTTCACATCCGCGTCAACAGGCCATTTTAGATTACCAAATTATTATTTTTCAGAAAATATCTTTATTTTTGAAGGGTCTTGTATTTAGACTTGAGTCACAAGTCCCACGCTCTGGTACGTCGGCATCAACTGCTGCTTGATCGGCACCTAAAATATAGATTGCTAGTTTGTGGCTCTGGCTCAATATTTTTTTTTAGGGCTCTGTACGTCACAACGTATAACGGATCCCTTAAAGGATATATTTGTTGTCAGTTTTTTAAGACCATTTCTCTTAAAATCACGAGGAACTATGAAGGTGAAATTATTATGAAATATCCCAACGCAATTCATGTATGATACAAGCGTTTATGTATTGTGTTTGTAGTTGTTTGTTTGTTTCAAGTCTAAAGGGTTGAAATTTGACTATATATATATATATATATATATATATATATATATATATATATATATATATATATATATATATATATATATATATATATATATATGTATGTATATATATATATGTATATATATATATATATATATATATATATATATATATATATATATATATATATATATATCAACTGAGTATATTTATCCGCTAACCTAAGTACGTCAAGATTTATATAAATCATACTTCGCGTTAAACTGCAATCTTGAAATAGATACGGAACCCTCGGCGGGCGAGCCCGACTCGCACTTGACTGTTATTTCTCTTCTTTTGATTAAGCAAGAATATTAGTATTGTCTTTTAAAATTCTCATCTTCTAATATTCTCATCATAAGTTTATCTTATTTAAAAATAAATATATTGTTTAATGTCACTATAACAATAACGTTGACTCAGACCACTTTACAAAATAAACGAGGTCTGTCAAATTAAGAAAGCATTTTTGCTTCACAATGTGTAACTCCACATTTTTTTAGCTTTACGCTGTATCCTGCACACTGCAGAGAAGGCAGAGGGAACTTGGGAACCTAGCATTAAGACATTCCGTTCCGTTTTCGTTCCCCACTTTCCCTTAAGAAAAATACCTATTTATTCGATATAAGGCCTCTGGTGCTTTATAATATACCAATGTTATAAAGCACCAGAGGCCTGTCGTGGCGCAGCGGTACAAGAGTGTGACTGTAACCGGCAGGTTCTGGGTTCGATCCTAGTCGAGGAAAATGAAATATTTAATATTTTCAATTTAAATATTTAATATTTCGTTTCTTCGCTCTGGTAATAAGGCAAAGCGTGAATATGAATTCGGCCACTCAACACGCAATGCCTCAAATTCGGCGGAAAGTGGGTAACGGAAGTGGAACGGAGTGTCATAACACTAGGTTTCACTTTAGTTCCCCCTGCCTACCCTGCCTAGTGCGGGATGCAGCGTAAAGCTGAAAAAAAAAAGAAAAAAATAAAAAATAAAAAAATAAATAAATATCTAATGTTTTCGTTTCTTCGCTCTGGTAATAAGGCAAAGCGTGAATATGAATTCGGCAGAGCATGAGTAACTTAACGAAGAATCCTAATACTAGGTTCCCAAGTTCCCTCTGCCTACTTTCAAAAAAAAAAAAATGTAATGAAACAGAACACCAACGTAAAAAAACGTACAATAGATACGAACCATACGCCACTCACAAGCTCTCAACCAATAATAAAAGCATCAAAAGAAGTTATTTAATTATAAAAGTATTCAAATTCAACTAGAACTACACAAAAGAAACCCAAGATGGCACCAAAGAAAATGAAATCTATAGAAATATGTTAATAATTGTATTTAAAATTGAAGCACACGTGGAAAGGGTGCGACAAAACGTCAGGGTCAAGGTCGATCCGTTACGTAAGGGATGATTTTTTATAAGCGGAGGGTGACGAACGTATTTCTTTTCATTTAATTCATAATACGGTTATACGGAAATGGTATACGTTTGCGGCGTTAAGTTTCGCAACTCACGTAATGCCTAAAATTCGGTGGAAAGTGGGAAATGGTAGTGAAACGGAGTGTCTTATGATTAGGTTCCCACGTTCCCTCTGATTACCCTATACTCTGCTAGGTGCAGAATACAACGACAACAATATATCTATTAAAAACTGGTAATAATCATATCACACAATAACATAATATTGATATTACTTTTTTATCTGAGAACCAATTAAAATACAACCCTTAATACTGACCATATAAGGCTTAGAAGCTTTCTTCGAATTCACTGAAAGTAGAAAACGGTACGGAGTGTCTTAACACTAGGTTCCCAAGTTCCCTCTGCCTACCCTGCCATATACATAAAGCTAAAAAATACACAATAATTGATTTGCAAAGCAAGATTCGTACTTAATACACGTGGTGTATCGTACTCTCGTTAGCTAAAAAAATAACTTAACGCTTCAAAAGTAGGGCAAGGTGAAGGGAAGCTAAAAGGAACATAACAAAAGACTTCCCATCCGTTCCGGTGTTGCGGATCAATATCTTGTACTTGTATGTACTTACAGATGTTACTAGTATATATATATATATATATATATATATATATATATATATATATATATATATATATATATATATATATATATATATATATATATATATATATATATATATATACATACATACATACATACATACATACATACATACATACATACATACATACATACATACATATATATATATATATATATATATATATATATATATATATATATATATATGTATGTATGTATGTATGTATGTATGTATGTATGTATGTATATATATATATATATATATATATATATATATATATATATATATATATATATATATATATATATATATATATATATATATATATATATATTATTTAAATTGATTATTGTGATTATTTAACGTTTCTTTTTTTCTTCTTTTATATTTTTTATGAATTTAAATTAAAGCCAGTTAGCATATTGTAAATTATTTTATCTTAAAATTAAGTTTTATTTTTCCGCGCTAAAATTAACGTCAACGTATTTTTTTAATTGATATTGTGACATATCAAAGGGAATATGCTCGAAAATTTGTCGTTGCCTTAAAAAAAATATTGCACTGTTTAGAAATAACCTATTAGTGCTTTTCATAGCTTCACACATGGAACCTAGTGTTAAGACACTCCGTTCTTTTCCTCACTTTCTGATGAATTTGAAGCATTCCGTGTTCTTTGACACGCAATGCTTCGAATTGCCTCCCTTTGACGGAACTCAACGCAGCCCCTTTACGATATTACCAAACCAAAGAAAAGAAAAATATTAAATATTTCGTTTCCACGAGTGGAGATCGAACCGACAACCTGCCTCATTCACAGCACGCTCGCTGCACTGCGCAACGAAAGACCACAAAAGAAGCAAAGGATATTATGAAAATTATACATTAAATCGTCAATAAAAAAATATATCATACTAAAAACCAATCCAAAATCCACGTCTCCAATTCACCTAGGAAGGAAGCTACATTAAAAAAAAAAAACAAGTACACACACACACACACACACATACACATACACACACAAAAATGTCATTACACAATGAGAGTACCAAGACAGCTGCCTACAAAATCCATGAGGCTATAGAATGTAAGATGTACTTAAGAAAACGTATAAAAGCGCACCTGGGCCCGCCCGGACAAAAGATATCCAGATACCTGGATAGTGGGGACTTGAGCCGGTAGTTTTTGAGTTACGCTTAACTTTTTTTTTAGTTTACAGTGCGGTTGGCGAGTTGTGGCCGTTTTGTAGTTGACCGTGAATGGACGCTGTGAATTTAATTTTGGTGATTTTTTTTTTATATACAATACGTAAAAGCTTTATAAGGTCTAACTTCGGTGGTTCCATACATCATAAACAATTACTTCAATTTTTTTTTTAATTAATTGAAGCCCGTCGTGGCGCATGTACAAGTATGCGCCTGTAAACGCCATAGATTGTTGATACTACTACTACTCGCAGAAATGAAATATTTAAAATTTAAATTTCTGATAACAGCGCTGTGGTGACTTCCGCTATTCAAGAAGCAATGCCTCAAATTCAAAGAAAAGTGGCAAAAGAAAAGGAAGTGAGTGTCTTAACACTAGGTTCCCTACTTCCTTTAACCTAAACTGCCATGTGCGGGATACAGATTCTCGGCGGGTTGGCATGCATGGCATTGCATGAATTATTAATGGTGTTGTATAAGTACGCATGAACACGTTCTAAGATTGTTATTACCTTGTTTACTTTTTAAATTAAATGAATCTATACTTATAACAAATCAAGTAAAGTACTGATCACTGTTTGTACATATTAAAAAAATCTTACGGAGACGTATTATGTAAATAAAAATAGTAATTTTTGAATGTTGCCCGTTTTTTCTGTTTGTCTGTGCATTTGTACACGCTATCCCCAGGATAGGAGGACAAGAAACGGCTACTCTGATTTAAATGCAGTTTTCACTTTTATATTTTACCAATTTTCCCTCAACATTTATCTTTTTTTTTATCGGTTAAAAAATAAAATAATACGTCAATTTAGAGTATTAATTTCAACTACGTTGCTAATAAATATATCCATATGTCATGGAAATTTTAGTTTTCAATATAAAGATATTGTCTTAAATGTGATGATGACATTAGAACAAAAAAATGCTTCAAATTAGTATATAAAATAGTGCAATTCAAGCGGGCGAAGTCGCAAGCGGGTAGCTAGTTCATTATAATTTTATTAGGCAAGCAATGTATTGAAATCAAAACATCATTATACACCAATTGTAACCGCCATGTTAATACAAATCCCCTTTTTATATTTGAATATGATCGTTAACACTTGAACACGTATTTAACGAATGGCTTAACTTTTTATTATTGTAATACCATTGTTGATACTACACAGTAGCTAGCAGTAGCTGGTCCCAGGTCGTTCGACGGACGTAAGTTGAGGTTCAAATGCAGGTGGTGCCGTTGATATAATTTCAAGCAGTGTTTCTTTTAACCTTACGTTCGAAATAAAAATATAAATATAAACTATATTAGTCTTAATTTCACGCTATACCCGTTTATAAGAGGCGAGGGGAACATGGGAACCTAGTGTTCAGATATGTACCAACATACCTCATTTCTAAGATTTTGTGTGGTAAATGAGTGAGGCCTGTCGTGGCGCAGCGGCACAAGCGTGTGACTGTAACCGACAGGTTGTGGGTTCGATTCCCACTTGAGGAAATAAAATATTTAATATTTTCAATTTAAATATTTAATGTTTTCGTTTCTTCGCTCTGGCACTAGTCAAAACACGGCGTTGAGTTCCGTCAACACAACACGCAATGCCTCAAATTTGGTGGATAGTGATGAACGGAAGTGGAACGGAGTGTCTTAACACTAGGTTATCCCAAGTTCCCTCTGCCTACCCTGCCCTGTGCAGGATACAGCGTGAAGCTGAAAGAGTAAGTCAATTTAACGCCACACTTATTATTTTTTTTTTTGTTTTTCATACAATTTCCTTCCAGCATCACGCTTAATTCCGCACTTGGCGGGGTAGACTGGGCTTGAGAACCTAGTGTTAAGACACTCCGTTCCGTTTCTCACTTTCTGCAGGATTTCATACATTTCGGATATAAAAAAAAACAAAAATACGATAGTTTGGCAAAATACTTTAATATATATAGTTAAGTTACCAAGATATCATTACTATTATTTCTATAGTTAAGCTAGCGTTTACCGTACGGCTTTATATCAAGCAAATGATTAACACCCTGCATTTAATATGTCTGTAGGCTGTACAGTAGTACTATCTGTTTCACACTGTATCATGCACGTGGCAGGGAAGGCAGAGGGGGCCTAGGAACCAGTTATGGTACCAACTGGTTCCCAAGCTCCCTCTACCTTCCCTACCACGTGCATGACATAACCAACTCCGGTCACATTAAGATACTTTCTTTCCCGACATAATTTTACGCTTCTTCAATAAATAGACAATCGAAAACCTGTCGTGGCGCAGCGGCACAAGAGTGTGACTGTAACCAACAGGTTCTGGGTTCGATCCCCAGTCGAGGAAATGAAATATTTATAATATTTTCAATTTAAATATTTAATGTTTCATTTCTTCGCTCTGGTAATAAGACAAAGCGCGGCGTTGAGTTCCGCCACTCAACACGCAATGCCTCAAATTCGATGGAAAGTGGGGAACGGAAGTGGAACGGAGTGTCATAACACTAGGTTTCACTTCCGTTCCCTCTGCCTACCCTGCCTAGGGCGGGATACAGCGTGAAGCTGAGAAAACAATAATTATTCAATCCCAACCAGTTCCTGAGATATTGCGTACGAACAAACTACCATTTTTTTAATATTAGTACAGATCTATACAAACTCCCTTAAACTAGATATCTTTATACGTTTAAAAATAATAAACAATATGAACTCAAGCTCGACACCGCGATCAAAAGCTGTATTTCACAACCTGATTGTAACCTTGGACCTTGGCCTTGAAAGGGGAGTCCAAACAAGATCTACACCGGAAATCCACCCCAAGTGGGGACGAGAGACTATGCTCTCCCACCTGGATTTACTTATTGTAATGATATATAATTTAAATATAATGAATAAAAATTATTTAATGTTATTGTATATTTTTTCTATTGAAATGCTTGCATATTTATATACGACGTGGGAGAATTTGGTGGCGCAGCGGCACAAATGTGTGGCTGTAAACGATAGGTTGTGGGTTCGATCTCCACTGGAGGAAATGAAATATTTAATATTTACAATTTAAATATTCTATGTTTTCATTTGTTAGCTCTGGTAACAAGGCAAAGCGTGACGTTGAGTTCCGCCACTCAACACTCAATGCCTCAAATTTGGCGGAAAGTGGGGAAAGGAACACACCGTTCCAAACGGAGTGTCTTAACACTACATTTCCAAGTTCCCTCTGCCTGCCCTGTTATGTGAAGGATACAGCGTGAAAGGGCTACCTAATATACTGCTGAGGCATTAATTGTCGGTGCAGCAGCGTGTTATTGTGCAGCAGCGTGTGTGCATACAAACGCATAATATGCATTTTAGTGACATGCAGGATAAAGTATATGTTAGCTTACACAACATAAAATTTAAACTTAATAACATACGTTTTTCGATTCACGCTGTATCCTGCACATAGTAGAGTAGACAGAGGGAACTTGGGAACCTTGGGAACATCATGGCTGTAATATGACAATGAAATTTAATGGAAGCGCAGTATCTTATACACTATGCTGCCAGATTATTTAATGTCAAACCATAACAAATGCAAGTTCCATAGTTTATTTGCCCAAAGATCAACTTAAAAGTTGCACAATAATAAATATAAAATATAGTAATTTTAAAAAGCTTTTAAGTTTTTAAAAAATACTATATACTTTTAAAAATTATTATATATTACTTTTTATTAGCTTTTTTTTATTCATGACATAATAAAATATTGTCGTTAAAATATCGTTTCTTTTTTCAAACTCAACTTTTTAACCGTACTGACAAAGATATTGCAATATAATGCTTAAAATATTTGTGTTAAGCGTGAGTCGTATTTTAGTAATTGGGTTCCGATTAAATGTTTATATTTGTGAATTTATTATAGTTTGTTAATTTTTTTTCAGCTTCACGCTGTATCCCGCACGAGGCAGGGTAGGCTGAGGGAGCCCGGGAACCTAGCGTTACGACACTCCGTTCCACCTTACGTTCCCCACTTTCCGCCTAATTTGAGGCATTGCGTGTTTTTTGTTAAATATATTATTATTTATTTATATAAAAGTCAATGCCTGAGAAGAATTTCTTTGCTCTGGTAAGGAAGCAAAGCGCGGCGTTAAATTCTGTCAATCGCTCAACACTCAGTGGTAACACATACATTTTAAAAGTTTCAATTCCATATTAACCTACGTTACCCTAAAAAATAATAACAAAAAAAAAAGAAAACCAAGCAAAAAAAAAACCAGCCATCCCTATTTAGTTTCGAGTATAATAATGGCGCGGTATTGTGTTAGATATTTGTAAAAGCTAGACTAGGATTTAAAGTATTTGGGGAATGAATAGTTGGTAATGTGATGCTTTTGCGTTTATAAATCAGTTTTTTTGTTAATCTACCAGTTGGATAGGTCGTGGGTTCGATGTCCAATCGATGTAATTAAAAAAATATTTTATATTTTCAATGTAAAACGCGCTAACGCGCTTTGATTCTCGCCACTCAACAATGCCTCAAGTTTTAGCGAAAAGTAGGGAAAGGAACATTACATTACATTTGGTTCCCAAGTTCCCTTTGCCTCCCTGCCATGTGCGGGATACAGTGTAAAGCTATTAAAATATCTGTATGTTTATATATTAATTTGCGATCTGATATAAGGTGAAATTGGCGTCGGATCGGAGGTGAACGGAACGGTACTTTGACTCACTGTGTAGAACTAGTGATTTATTTATAATATTGTGATTATAAGTACCTACTATAATATTTTTTTTATAGTTTCACTTGGACTTTGGGAACCTATAGTTGGGACACTTTTGTTTTTGATATCCATAATGATACTTCCGTTGCTGATTTTCTGTCGAATTCTTGAGACGTTGTGTGTTGAGTGGCGCAACTCAACGCCGCTCTTTGCTCTGTTACCAGAATAAATAAGTGAAAACATTAAATATTTTTTTTTCTTTTCTTTTTCCTGGAATCGGGATCAAACCCACAGTCTGTCGTATTTACAGGGTGCCCCAGCGTTACGATATGCTACAATTGCTACATTTTGATAAATATTAAGGGGCGCGGCGTTGAGTCTCGCCACTTAACACGCAATGCCTTCAATTCGGCTAAAAGTGGGGAACTGAACAAGGTGTCTTAACACTAGGTTCCCAAGTTCCCTCTGCCTACCCTGCCATGTGTGGGATACAGCGTGAAGCTGAAATAAAAATATTAATCTTTAATAAATAATTGGATTACAATATATAAGTCACCGTAATATTAAAAACTTAGATTATAATATCTCCCGTGACATTGTCATACAACATTGTCAAATGCAAGAATCCGCCATAGACGTAAAAAACACTACTACATTTTTTACTATGTTTTTAAAGTGTTATTCCACACTTAGGACAGAAAATACTAAACTTAAATTTAAAAAGCGTATAAAAATTTTGAACGAAGCAGGATTTGAACCCGCGCCTCTGGAACGGTATTCCAGAGGCGCGGGTTCAAATCCTGCTTCGTTCAAAATTTTTATACGCTTTTTAAATTTAAGTTTAGTAACACTACTACAGTAGGCAAAATGTAAATTATTATATACCTATATATTTATTAATATAATTCATTAATCACTGCATCAATATATCAACACTTAAGATATTTCTAATTAATTTATATATCTGCTTTTATTTTTTCATTTTGAATTAAACGAAATTATATATAAAAATATATGTACGTATATATATATTTTTTACTTTAATTTTCAGTCCGCAAAAAGAATGGTACTGGGCTATTTTTAAGGTTCGGTACAGTAAGGGAAAAAGCGGAACCTTTATAATCATTTGGGTTTCATATTTTTCCTTAAGTGCCGGTGTGTCTTTCCGTCTGTTAAATAAGATGAAATTGATATGTTAAATGTTAGTAAATAAAATATAAACTACTTTTTTATTTAAATACTGTCATTAAAAGTACTAAAGCTTGTCCTTTACCTCATTTTGGAATCAATGGGAGTTACATTTAAAAAACAGGAAAAATGGAAGAAATAAAAAAACTATTACAAACTTACATTTGTTAGGTACGTTCATTTAATATTTTCAATTAAATTTTTAAATTTTTCATTTCTTCATTCTAGTAACGAGGCAAAGCGCGGCGTTGAGTTTCGCCACTAAACACACAGTACCTAAAATTTGACTTGAACGGATCCGAGTGTCTCAACGCTAGGTTCCCAAGTTCCCTCTGCCTACACTACCAAGTGCAAACGCCAGCAAACTTAAATTTGTCAACTTTAAAAGGGTACTCTCCGCTTCTTCATGAAATTGGTACGAAACCCTCAGAGCGTATCCGACTCGCACTTGACCGTTCTTTAAAAATAAATAAACGTTTCTAGTAAATTCTCGTACACCCGGGAAGCCCGGGAAGTCCGCTAGCAACCAAATCACCCAACTATTCATAGAAATACCCCGGAAACTATTAAAAAAGGGTCCTTTTCAGCTTTTGTTATATCCAGGTACAATATGTATGTACATAATATATTGTATTGTATGATTTATTTTGTGTTCGGGAGAAAGTTCGTAACAAACGGTAAATATATTACTATTACAGCATTATAAATAGATAAAAATTAAAAAAAATAATAATTTTGTAGAGTTGTTGAGGATTTCTTTGGTGAGAAATTAATTTATATATTTTTTTTTTTTCTAAAAAATGAACCACTACAGTTTATTATAAAAGTTACTGTGGAATGATACTGTTTTGAAAATATAATATAATCGCCAATTAATTTAGGTTGTTGATTTACAGGTTGTGGGTTCGATCCCCACTCGAGGAAATGAAATATTTTCTTTTGTGTCTTAGCGCTAGGTTCCCAAATTCTCTCTGCGTACCCTGCCATGTGCGGGTTACAGCGTGAAGCTAATATAATATGACATATACCAAAAAAAATTTGATTTTTTTAGTTTCACGCTGTATCCCGCACATAGTAGAGTAGTCACACGGTACTTAGTGTTAAGTCTCCCTTTCCCTAAAACGGCTTTTCTTCCCCTTTTTTTTTTTTTTTTATGGAAAAGGCAAAGCAAACGAGCGTACGGGTCACCTGATGGTGAGTGATCACCGTCGCCCACGACCCCGTGTAGCATCAGGGGAGCTACAGGTGCGTTGCCGGCCTTTGAGGTGTAGGTAGACGCGCTTTTTGAAGGTACCCATGTCGTATCGACCTGGAAATACTGCCGCGGGTAGGTCGTTCCAGAGAAGTATGGAAACTTTCCGTAAAGTTCTAGAGACATAGCGTGTTGAGTGGCAGAACTTGCCTTGCCTTGTTTCTAGACCGAAACATTGAAAATATTAAATAGTTTATTTTCTCAAGAGGAGATTGAACCCACAACCTATCTAATATTTACAGTCACACGCTGGTGCCACTGCGCCACCACAGGCGTCTATTGCAAATACAGTTTTTTTTCCCTTAAAATACAAGTTATCAATTGCTAATATTAACAAAAGGAGCTGAGCTGTCAATCACACAGTCTCAGTACAAAGTCAGCGAAGCACATACAATTTCTTTAACAGTACAAAGAAATAATCCATCAAACTTTAAATACGTAGTATGAATTATGTTATTAAAACGACCACCGTGTTGCCAATGATAAACAAATTGTATTTTTTTTTTTTCAACTTCACGCTGTATCCCGCATATGGCGGGCCGGGCAGAGGGAACTTGGGAACCTAGTAGTAGGACACTCCGTTCTACTAGACTGTCCCGTTATACTAGACTGTGGAATTAAACGCCGCGCTGTGCCTTATTACTAGAGCGAAAAATCAATATATTAAGTATGATTTGTTCGAGTGATAAATATTATTGCAAATATACATCACAAACATATTATGTTTGTACACATTGTATAAAGTTTTTTTACGTTACGGTTCTGCCACTCAACACGCAGTATTCTCTTTCTAGTCTTAACGAGATTGGAGGGTAAACACTAGGTTCCCAGGTTCCCTCTGATTTCCCTGCTGATATTCTAGCAAAACATAAATTTCGCAGAGCTTTGACATAGACTATATACTGTTTTATATAGACTGTTTGTATATAGACTGTCTTTGTCTATTATTTTATGCGGGAAAGAGTGTTTACTCCGAGATTGAAAATTCATCATACGACTTAAATCACGTCACTAGGTTTACCTTTTTGTTTTTTTTTTCAGCTACACACTGCGACACGTGGCAGCTTAGCCAAAGGGAACTTGGGAACCTAGTGTTAAGACACTCTGTTGCCATTAAAACACTCCTTCTGTTACTTCTGTTCTCCACTTTCTCCTTGATTCAAGGCTTTGCGAGAACGAGAGGCGGAACCAAAAATCGTACCCCCGTCACAAAACATACCTTAATGCTAATTAAACGTTAATTGAGATCTCTGTGTACTTCAAAAGAGTAACACTTCTTTCATCGTTCAGTGTAGAGTTACGCTTGCATCGCAAAGTCTAATCGTTCTTCTCTATTATATTAACATCCGAGTCGCCACTTTTGATATTCGATCTCCATTGAATTTTGAATTACTTATGCTAGGGCTGTCAATGTACTTTACAAATTAATTAAATAAATGAGGCCTGTCGTGGCGCTGAGACACAACGTTGTGGGTTCGATACCCACTCGAAAAAATTAAATATTTAATATTTTAATGCCCTAGAAACACACAATGCCCTAAATTCAGGGGAAGGTTGAGAACGGAAGTATCTTAACATTAGGTTCCGAAGTTGCCTCTGCCATTACTACATTGGCACAAAAAATAGTACGTTACATTAAATTGTAAATAATCTCTGTCTATAAATGAAAGAATATGATTTACGGTTATGGTAGTGGGTAGGCAGAGAAAACTTGATAACCTAGTGTTAACAAACTCCATTCCTTTTCCGTATTCCGCCGAGATTGGAGATCTTGTGTGTTGTGTGGCGGAACTCAACGCCGCGTTTGGTCTTCTTACAAAGTGTAGATGAATGGACATACTAAATATTTCTATTCCTCGACTTTTGGTAAAATCCACAACCAGTCGCCATTACAGTAGCACGCTTGTGCTTCAGCGTCACGACACACTTGGTCTGTTAAAAATAATAAATAAATTTGGCGTTAAGTTCCGCCACCCATTACACAACTACTCTACTCAGTTTCACGCTGTCTCCTGCACATGGCAGGGTAGGCAGAGGGAACTTGGGAACCTAGTGTTACCTCTGTTCCACTTCCGTTCCCCGTTTCCCGCCGAATATGAGGCATTGCGTATCATATACGCGAAGTGTTTCATTTAAAATGTGTAACAATCGCGAAAATTATGACATTATTTTTAAATATTTAATTTGAAATATTTCATGTGCTCGAGTGGGTATCGAACCCACAACCTATCGTTTACAGTACACGCTTGTGCCATGCATAAATATGTAATTAATGATCATAAAATAAATTTCTCTAACACAAAAATAGGCTAGAAAAACCTTTTTATTTGCCCAAATCGATATAAAATTAGATTTGACTTAATAATGTACAGAACAAAGAAATACGCCGCTTGCGAACTAATCTATCTTATTCATCTTTAGTAATATATATACATATATTAAAAATATTTATGTAATTAATACTAATGAGTATTTCTGTTTGTTAGTATATTTACGTTTTGTTTTTAGCTTCACGCTGTATCCCGCTCGTGGTAGGGTAGGCAGAGTTATTTGGGAAGTTAGTGTCAAGACACTCCGTTACGTTTCCAATTCACGTGGAATTTGAGGTACTGCTTGATGAATGGAAGAACAACGCGCCTTCCTTTGGTGCCAGAGCGAAGAAGTTAATACTAAAATCTTAATTATATAGTACCAACCACCAACCAGTATGTATTATAAAAATAATAGCAACTTTTTTATGTCTATTGTGGCGCAGGAAAGCACGCGTGCGGCTCTGAACTCGGCAGGTTGTGAGTTCGATCAACGTTCCAGGAAATGAAATATTTAATATTTTCTTCGCTCTGGAAACAAACAAGATATATTATTATATATTTCAGTCCTCAACACAATGACACAAATTTAAATTTGTAAACGTCATTACATATGAATTCCTGTTGGTTGCTGAAATCTACGAAATCCTCGCTGAACGAATCCGACTCGACCCTGACAAGTTTTTGTTTAATTACTCACTTAGCTTCCCGCACCAGGGCTGGGTAGGCAGAGGGAACTTGGGAACCTAGTTTTAAGACATTCCGTTCCACTTTTGTTCCCTACTTTTAATTATACATATTTTTTTTGTTTAATTAGTTATATAAAATAAAAAAGAAACCTTATATAAGTCTCTATATAGGCAGACAATACATAAGTGTATGTGTTGTTTTCACCCACCATAATAATATAAATTAAATGTAAGAATACCTTTTTTTTTTCGCTATATTCCGCTGAATTTAAGGCTTTGTCTGTTGTTTGGCGGAACTCAACGCCGTGTTTAGCCTTCTTTTGCAGAGCGAATTTTCTTTATCGTTTGAAAATATTATGTATTTAATTTCTTCGAGATCGGTGTTGAACCTACAGCCGCGTTTACAGTCACACGCTTGTGCCCATGTGTCAACAGGCCTTAGTAAGTACTTAGTTTTAAACGCAAATCCTAATAAACCAAAGGCGGTAATTTGGAATTAAAAATTGCGAGGTAAAAATGGCAAGCACAAAGACTTTTCTATATGTTTTACAAAAAAAAAACCTTTCAAAATGGATAATCCATGTCTTAGAACGTTCAACGGTTGTTAAATCGCTAATATCGCATTACTTACACGGGTTTTTTTTTAAATTTTATGCTATATTCCGCACATGGTACGGTAGGCAGAGGGAACCTGGGAACCTAATGTTAAGGCACTTTGTTCCGTTCCCCACTTTCAGAAAATTTTGAAGTATTGCGAGATAAGTGAACTCAACTACACGCTTTACTTTATATTTCACTGCTACGTATGAGTGACGCAGCGGCACAAGTGTGTGACTGAAAACGCGACAGGCTGTGGGTTCGATCCCCACTTGAGGAAATTAAATATTTAATATGTTCATTATTTCGCACTAGTAACAAGGGAAAGAGCGGCGTTGAGTTCCGCTACTCAACACGCAATGCCTCAAATCCCGCGAAAAATTGGCAACTGAACATAGTATCTTTACACTAGGTTCCCATGTTCCCTCTGCCTACCCTACCACGTGCGTGATAGAGCAGGAAAGTGAATAAATAAAGCCAAAGCTATATACCTGATGATATGAGGCCTGTCGCTTCGCAGCGGCACAAGAGTGTGACTGTAACCGACAGGTTCTGGGTTCGATCCCCAGTCGAGGAAATGAAATATTTAATATTTTCATTTAATATTTTATTTAATGTTTCATTTCTTCGCTCTGATAATAAGGCAAAGCGCGGCGTTGAGTTTCGCCACTCAACACGCTATGCCTCAAATTCGGCGGAAAGTGGGGAACTGAAGTGGAACGGAGTGTCATAACACTAGGCTTCACTTCCGTTCCCTCTGCCTACCCTGCCTAGTGCGGGATACAGCGTGAAGCTGAAAAAAAAAAGAAAAAAGAAGAAAAAAAAAAAATAATAATAACAAAGCTATATACAGTACAAGTAAAGCCCGGCGACACAGCTAGATTCACACGTGGGCCGACTAACGTAACGGTCGACCGAGATGTAACCGGTCTCATTCCTCGCCGTGCGATGTGACTCCGCTCGTTCAGTTCGCCTTTAAATCTCACATTCAACATGGGATTTCGTTTATGGAGGCTATCGGAACATGGATTGTGTTCGATAGGTGTAGGTTCGATGGGCGTTTGAGGTAATTTTTGTTTTATATCGTATTTTGTGTGCGTTTATGTATTTTCACTTTCTTTTTGTTAATATCGACAACATATCGACAACATTAAAAAAAAAACTAACACATTGCGGCGCTGAACTCTGCCAGTCACGCAATGCCTTATACGGCGGTAAATCGGGAACGCCAGTGTTTTAATTGAAACTGAGTGTTTGTACACTAGGTTCCCAAGTTCCCTCTGCCTTCCCAAAAAAACGTATGTAATGAGTTGTGACGCCAATACTTACAAGCGCCATATTAATGAGTCTTAACGAATTCCAGCGTTTAGCACCTCCAGCGGTCTTTATGACTTATTTCATTTTAATAGCTCATTTTATCTTAAGTGTATCTAATTTTAATTATATTCGATATAATTAAGCTCTCGAATTAAGAGCTTGAGTAAGTACTGAGTATATATAATATTATATAAGTGGATGCTTTTTTTTTTCAGCTTCACGCTGTATCCAACACGAGGCAGGGTAGGCAGAGGGAACCCGGGAACCTAGTGTTAAGACACTCCGTTCCACTTAATTACATATTTATTTAGAAAATAGTATCTATTTTTATAGGTACTATTTTTGTGTACAGTGGCGAAAGACACTACAACTCGACAGGTTATAAATTTGATCGCCAGTCGAGAATTTAATTTCTTCGTTCTAACAAGGCAGTATGCCTTTAAACACGCTATTCCGATTCGGCGGAAAGCGAGAGGCACAAAACGGAGTGTCTTACCATTAGGTTCCCAAGTTCCTACTCTTCTATCCGTTTTATACAGGTGTAGCAGAAAAAAAAGTTCTTTTTTTTTTTTTTCAAAATTAGATATGTACTTGTGTCATGTTTAATGTTTCATGTTTAATGTTTCATTTCTTCGCTCTAGTAATAACGCAAAGCGCGGCGTTGAGTTCCGCCACTCAACACGCAAAGCCTCAAATTCGGCGGAAAGTGGGGAATGGAAGTGGAACAGAGTGTCTTAACACTAGTTTCCGGGTTATCTCTGCCTACCCTGCCTCGTGCGGGATACAGCGTGAAGCTGAGAGAGAGAGAGAGAGAGAGAGAGAGAGAGAGAAAGAAATCTGTAAAGAGAAGACAGAGCGTAAAAGCAAGTTTATAAGTAATTAAATATATTGTTTAAACTTTGTGTGAGTTAATTATTCAAAACGCTCGCTCTCAAATTTTGGAGGTCAGACGTAATCGTTTTTGGTATCAAACTAGATCAGGTTAGGATCGAACTAAAGCCTTCGCAGAAATGTTGAAAAAAATAAAGACATACAAATCAAAAAGTAAAGTTACTTTAAACTATTTACTGTATATGGATTTAATTTTTTTTTTTTTTTTTCAGCTTCACGCTGTATCCCGCACTAGACAGGGTAGGCAGAGGGAACGGAAGTGGAACCTAGTGTTATGACACTCCGTTCCACTTCCTTTCCCCACTTCTATATGGATTCAATGACTTTATTTTCATAGCATAGCATATGGCAGGGTAGGCAGAGGGAACTTGGGAACCTTGTGTTAAGACATTCCGTTCCGATTCACCCTTTCCGTCGAATTCGACGTATAAAGTGGCGAAAACCAACCAGCGCGCTTCCTCATGTCACCAGAGCGAAGAAATAAAAACATTAAATATTTCATTTCCCCGAGTGAGGATTGAACCAACAACCTATCGTTTACAGTCACACGCTTGTGCCGCTGCGCCACGACAGGCCTTTATGGTTAATCATTTGCTACATACTGTATCCCGCATATAAAAGGTTAAAGAGGAGTAATTTAAGGATATTAGTGTCAATACACTTTTTTCACTTTATCCACTGAATTTCAGACATTGTGCGGAACTCAACTTGGCACTTTGTCTCTTAACAGAGAAAGATAAAATGAAAATATTAAATAATTCATTTCCACGAGTGGGAAGAGAACCCAACTCTACTGCTATAGTCACATCTCAATTATTTTAACAAAATATTTGATAACAACAAAATAAATTACAAAGGCTAATAAGGCATTATTAGAGGCCTGTCGTGGCGCAGCGGCACAAGCGTGTGACTGTAACCGACAGGTTGTAGGTTCGATTCCAACACGAGGAAATGAAATATTTAATATTTTCAATTACAAATATCAATATTTTCAATTTCAAATATCGAGGCGAAATGCGGCGTTGAGTTCCGCCACTCAACAAGCCATGTCTCAAATTCGGCGGAAAGTGGGGAACGGAGTGGAGTGTCTTAACACCACTCCATTCCGGTTCCGTTCCCCAGGTTCCCAAGTTCCCTCTGCCTACCCTGCCATGTGCGGGATACAGCGTGAAGCTGAGTGAGTGAGTAAATTACAAACATTATGCGTAAATAATGTACGTTATTTATTTCTCTAGGCCTATTGTGGCGCAGGGACGCAAGCGTGTGACTGTAAACGTGTCAGGTTGTGGGTTCAACCTCATTTCTACTTCATTTTATGCTCTGGTAACGAAGCAAAACGCGGCGTTGGGTTACGATAATTTAAACGCACAAAGTGGTTTAATGGAAACGGAGGCTAAAACTAGGTTCCCAAGTTCCCTCTGACAACCCTACTTTATTTCGTTTATAATAATTATATTTTTTGAGGTTGGTAGGTCAAAAATTAATCTCCGGTCACGGTCTCCGGTACGAACTATGAACGACGACATACCGAACGAGAAAGCTCTTTTTGATTTATTGGTAGCGTCTAATAATAAGCATCTTTATGTTTTAATACTGTTTTAGCTTCACGCACTGATATATCACTTGGGCAGAGGGAACTTGGGAACCTAGTGTTAAGTCAACTCCGTTAATTTCTCCACTTTTCGCCGAATTAGAGGCATTGCGAGTTAAGTGGCACATTTTAACGCCGCGCTCGGCCTTGTTACTGAAACGTCAAAATGAAATGTTCAATATTTAATTTCCTCGAGTGGGGATCGAACCCACAACCTGTTTACAGTCGCATACTTGTGCCCCTGTGTAACGACAGACCTCCAATATGCTATAATTAATTATTAATTAATAAAGTATTATCATAGTAAAGGTTTTATTGTAATATCGATTTTGTTTGTTTGAGGCCTGTAGTGGCGCAGCGGCACAAACGTGTGAGCTATGTTATATATTTACTTTAATTGATATTTTGAAAAGAGCAACTGTTGAGTTTCTTGCCGGCTCTTCTCAGCAGACCCGCCTTCCGAGCCGGTGGTAGCTTCCTGTAAGGACTGACACCACAGACACTTATATGTAACTTGACGATTCAAAAGTGCTTAAATGGCCTAATTGAATAAAGAATATTTTGATTTTGATTTTTGATTTTGACTGCAAACGATAGGTTGTGGGTTTGATACTCGTTCGAGGAAATGAAATATTTAATATTTTCAAATTAAATATTTAATGTTTAAATTTCTTCGCTCTGCTTACGAAGCAAAACGCGGCGTTGAGTTCCACCACTCAACGCGTAATGCCTCAAATTCCGCGGAAAGTGGTGAACGGAAGTGGAATGGAGTGTCTTTAACACTAGGTTCCCAAGTTCCCTCTGCGTACCCTGCCGTGTGCAGATTTTGTATAATTGGAAACTGTAGATGGCTTTACATATTCATCTTATTTATATTTGAAACTGTTATAAGCAGCGGCGTTAAATTACGCCATAATTTACTTCTCAATCAATCTCCATTTTAAAGACCGGCAATGCACCTGTAGCTCCTCTGGAGTTACACGAGGCCGATGTCGGCGGTGATCACCCACCGTCAGGTGGCTAATCTTTTCAATAATTATACCAACAGGGGCACATTGTAAAGCAATTATGACGGCTTCAAAGCAAAGCAACATGGTGAATTGGTGTGAATTTTTAATTATAAACATAATTGCATGCAGACGTAAGCATGTTATAGTAATAATGCGTTTTTAATAGTCTATAAAATATAAAGTATGGCTGGCCCGCACGTCTCGCGGCGTACAATGCACGAGGATCGGGTAATGTACACGCGGGAACGAAATTGATGAAATTGGAGTAAATTTAGAATAGGATCACCCTGGTACTGATGGTGTCGTAAGAGGCGACTGAAGTATGTGTGGGAGAGTCACGATGTCAGCACTGGCAACACGCATGGGCAGACTCTACCTGATCATTACCACCACCGGCATTTAAAATCGGTGTTAATTAGTAGGTTCGGCCACTGCGTTTCGCATTGGGTAATGCCGGGCCCCGGTGCACATCCATCTTGAGGACCGGCAACGCTCCTGTAGCTCGTCTGGTGCACACGGAGTCGTGGGCGGCGGTGATCACTTACCATCAGATGACCTGTACCATAAAAAATAACCTGAATTTTCATAAAAAAAAATCTAGATTTCTTTTGCGTCGTTACCAGAAGGAAGAAATGAAAATAATTAGTTCTCCTGAAGTGGGAATTGAACTCTTGAGTTTACAGCCAGTGTTACACTATGTGCTGTTGCACCACAATGACTTTATTTTACCTTGTACCTTACTAAAAAAATATCTATTGCAAGTAATAAATAAGAACCCATGTGACTTCAGTTAATAATATTAAGCTCGTCTAGTTGGATAACATGCGGCGTTGAGTTCCGCCACTTTAATGATACGAACAATGTAAATAAAACCTGTAGCCCATACTAATAGGAAAAATAATTATTATACTCATTTCCTATATCTTGTGACTCTTTCATTGTTCAGACCAGGCCGTGAAAAATGAAAAAAAAAAAAAACGATGTTACATCATCGTGTTTTTTTTAATAATAACTTAAATAATAACTTATTCTTAATTCAAGCGTCCTTATTATTAAAAAATAACCATAGCTATATATCTAATTAAAAATATGATATTTCGTTAATTACAATATTAGAGAAAAAAATATATGTACTATTGATTTTATTTATTTAAAAAGAAATCACCTTTATCCACACGCCAGTACCTAATACAGATACGTAGAGCGGAGATGGGCAGCTGTCGACGCAGCTGGCGGCAGATTGCACTCGATCCTGTACAAGATTTAATACTTGCTACTGCTTACCTGATTATACGAGATAACTATGATAGATCGATCAATTACTAATGCATTAATTTTGCTGTACGTGAATAAATCATTTTTTTTATTTCTTTTTTCACGCTCTATCCCGGCACACTGCAGGGTTAGCGGAGGGTTGAGTAGTTAGTGTTAAGGCATTCCGTTTTCGTTTATAGCTTTCTGCTAAATTTGAGGTATAGCGTGTTGAGTGGTGGAACTCAACGCCGCGTTTTATCTTGTTACTGGATCGAAGAAATTAAAATATACCTAAAATAATTGATTTCCTCGAGTCGGGACTGAACCCACAACATACGTTAATGCTCCTGCGCCACGATATGTTTTATAAAATGTTATTCGGAGCATGTAGTGACGTTCGACCCTAAGCTAAAACGGTTGTGGGTTCGATCCCCACTGGGGGAAATGAAATATTTACTAATTACATTTCTTCGCTCCTGTTACAATTCGGGGTGTTACAAGCTGCAATGTCTTAAATTTTACGAAAAATGAGATTTTATGAAAAATGGGAAGTATCTTAACACTAGGTTCACAAGTTCCCTTTGCCTACCCTACCATGTGCGTATACAGCGTCAATCTAGAATAAAATATTAAAATAATAAGGCCTTATAAAATAGAGTCTAATTTATCAAAAAAATATTTTAAATAAACATATTGATGACATGTGTCAGTTGACGTTAATTAAGTCACAGATTATATTAAGTCGAAACCTACGGAAACGTCAATTAATGACATTTAATTGGTACAAACTATAAATGTATTTCAATGATTTTTTTTTTAACCTAGGCTGTGGGTAGGTAAAGGGAACCTTATGCACTGCTCGCACACCGCCAAATATGATTGAAAATACACTGTATGTGATCGAAAATACACGTGAAGGGAATTAAAAACGTCTATAAATTGGAACGTAACGGAATTTTATCAGCTTAAGAAATTAAACATTTAACATTTTATTACTGCGCTCTGGTAACAGGACAGAGCGCGTCGTTGAGTTGCAATACTTAACACGCAATATTTCAGTTTTCGGCGAATAGTGGGAAGTGGATGGGAACGGAACCCTAGGTTCCCGGTTTCTCTCTGTCTGTGCAGGGCTGCACGCTGTATACCGCGTGAAAATAAGAAAAAATCTTGACTCATAACATCAGGATTATCTATTAGAAGCTAATATGAATTCAATGTCACAGTAATACAAAGGTTGTGGATACTATCATTAAATTAAAAAATATATATATTCTCTTTTAGTCAATCTGACGTTAAGTTCCGCACTCAATAATGTTTTTAATATGGGCCGAGATGTCGTGACAATAGGATATCTCTATCTCTATATTTTAATTTCCTAGCTCTGAAATGGAAGCAAAGCGCGGCGTTGAGTTCCGCCACTCAAAAATCAACAATACCTCCATCCATGCTGTCTTATTAGAGTGTCACGAGAAAATGAGTAATATCGTATTACCACTAGATTGCAAGGTTCCCATGTTCCCTTTGTGTGCCCTGCTAAATTAATAAACGAAACAAAACAACTTTAATCACTTATTTGTGAAGTAATTAGTCGAAAATATTTGAGATAAAACAACAGCTTCTTTAATATCTCAATCTGCATAACTTCGGTTATAATTTTTAATCTGTATATAATTATATGCATAACACCTGTTAGTTAAATATAAATATCTTTAATTAAATCAATATGACTAATTTTAACATTTAATATTTAGTAATTAACTAATTTTGGAATTAACTAATTTTGGGCTGAACCTGTCGTGGTAAATGTAGCAAGTCGTAGGTTCGATCCTCACTCGAGGAACTAACTCCCTCTCAGCTCCACACTGTATCCCGCACATGGCAGGGTATGCAGAGGGAACCTGGGAACCTAGTGTTAAGACACTCCGTCCCACTTCCGTTCCCCACTTTCCGCCGAATTTTGGGGAATATCGTGTTGAATGGCGGAACTCAACGCCGCATTTTACCTTGAACCAGAGCGAAGAAATGAAAAGATTAAATATTTAAATTCAAAATATTAAATATTTCATTTCCTCGAGTGGGGATAGAACCCACAAGCTATCGGTTACAGTCACACGTTTGTGCCGCTATGCCATGACAGGCCACTTGAGGAAATCCAAAAATTAATATTTTCTTTTCTTCGCTCTCGTATCTATCAAGGCATAACGCGGCGTTAAGTTTCAGATGAGCATTAGATCACTTCTCGCACTCGTATATGCATAGCACCTGTCACGGCGTTGGTTAAATACAATTGACTTTTTTTTCAGTTTCACGCTATATCCCGCACGTGGCATGATAGGCAGAAGAAATTTGGAAAACTAATGTTAAGACACCCCGTTCCATTGACTACGGATTTGGACATTGCGGGCTGAGTTGCGGCATTCAACTCCGCGCTCGCTGTCGCATTTACAAATGCACGCTTTTGTTTTAATTTAATATAACTAATTGAAATATTGCATAGTAAATAAGTAATTTATATGTAGTAATTGGATACCGCTATAGTAATAGAATTTAAGAAATCTTGTTCTCCAAGTTGACATTTCCATATGTAGGTATATATTCTTAAATGTCTAGATATATTTTGTAAAAGAGTCCTGTCGCGGCGCAGGTTCACAAGCTTGCCCTGGTAACGTATCAAGGCGCGGCGTTGAGTTCCGCCACTCAAGATGCAATGACTCCAGAATACATGCTGTATCAGGCCGGTAGGCGGAGGAAATTTGACAGACTAGTGTTGAAACACACTCGTTAAACACTTTCCTGAGTGAGTTCTGGAAGCATTGCCTAATTTAACACCCGGCTAGTGGTCTTATCACCAGAGTAAAAAAAGGAGAAAATAGAATACTTTCTATGTATAAAGAAAGTATTCTATTTTCTCGAGTGGGAATCGAAGCCACAACCTGTCGCGTTAAGTCTAAAAGTAATTATTAAAAAAAAATACGTATGCACCTTACAATATATTGTACAAAAACACAATTTTACATAATTTAAGATGTCCACTTAAATAAATTTACATGAAAAACGACTTAAAAAGTATGTTATAGATAGTGTAGCTGGTAAATAAATCCTTTAACTCTGAGCCCCTCACCTGGCTATCACAGATGTTCGTAATTACCGGAGCTTCCAACTTTTTGCCTCAGACGCCATTTTGGATTTTTCAAAATTAAAAAGAAATTATTGGCGGCAAATTTGAACGTGACGTTGGTTTGGTGTTACCATTATTTAGAATGTATATTGAATTTTATTTAATTCTTAGTTGTTTTTGATTTATTAATTTAAATATATTTATATATTAGCTTCTCGCTGTATCCCGCATTATCCTACCGGTAGGGTAGGGTAGGGGAACTTTGGAATTTGGTTATGACACTTTCGTTCCCCACTTTCGGTCACAATTGAGACTTTAGGTGTTCAGTGGCGATGCTCAACGCCGCGCTTTGCCTCGTTACCAGATAGAAGAAATGGAAATATTAACACGCATCGCATTACACGACAGGTGTCAAATAGTTATTATTTTTGAAATATATAACATATTTCTTGATTTTTATAGAGAATATCTCATGCAAAAACCACGCAGACAAAGCCTCGAGCTTTTAGCTTGTTTTAATTGTTTTTTTTTTTTTTTACTTCACGCTGCATCCCGCACATGGTAACAGGGTAGGCAGGGGGAAGTTAAGGACATTAAAGCACTCGATTCTATTTATACACTTCCGTTCCCTCTTTCTGCCGAATTAAGGCATTCTTTGGTATGTGACAGAACTTAACACTACGTTTTGCCTCGTTACTAAGGCAAGGCAATGAAATTTTAAATATTTCATTTCTTTGAGTAAAATTCGAATCCAGAACATGTCTCGTTTACTTTCTTGGTTTATATAACTCACCTTCACGCTATATCCCGCACATGGCAGGGTAGGCAAAGGGAACTTGGGAACCTAGTGTTAAGACACTCCGTTCCACTTCCGTTCGCCACTTTCCGCCGTATTTAAGGCATTGCGTGTTGAGTGGCAGAATTCAACGCCGCGTTTGCCTTTTTTACTAAAGCGAAAAAAAAGAAGAGGAAAGTTTTTTTTTAAACATTAAACATTTGAATTGCAAATATTAAATATTCTTCGTCGAGTGGGAATTGAATCCACAACCCGTCGATTACAGTCACACCCATGTGCCGCTGCGCCACGACACGCCTGTTTTATATAAGATTATATACATAATTTAGTTGCGTGTGTAGGTTCTAGTGTAGGCTCGACGTCCGGCACGAGCTATCATAATCTGTATCGTTTGTATTTACGATTGTATGCACAGGCCTGGGGACAGTCGAGCTAACTTGGAAATAATATTGAATAGAATAATTTAAGTGTACTTGAACGCCATATTGGCACTGTGATACGGTGTTTAACTGCGCGCGAGATGTGTGTGGGATCATTTACCGTTCATCGATTAATCGCGTATGGTTAACATTTGTGGAAACCCGACGTTTCAAAGCTTCACGCTGTATCCCGCACTAGGCAGGGTAGGCAGAGGGAACCCGGGAACGTAGTGTTAAGACACTCCGTTCCACTTCCGTTCCCCACTTACCGCCGAATTTGAGGCATTGCATGTTGAGTGGCGGAACTCAACGCCGCGCTTTGCCTAATAAGGCAATAACCAGAGCGAAGAAATGAAACATTAAATATTTTAAATTGAAAATATTAAATATTTCATTTCCTCGACTGGAGATCGAACACGGAACCTGTCGGTTACAGTCACACGCTTTAGCCGCTGCGCCACGACAGGCCTCAATTTTTTTCGAAAAAGTTTCGAACACTTTTCGATTTTAATATTTTAAGTATTATTCCATTATCAGGAGAGAAAAATATTTATATATTTTTATATCATTGCGATTTCGAACCAGTGGCCTTTGGAAAGTGAAAATTCGTAATAATCTCTCTACAGAGATGTTAAAAACATAAATTAATGACGTACCTCGATTACATGTGCTATGAATAAGCCTGAGTGTATGGTTTAATATATATAGCGCTTGGACAGTTTCCGAGTGGAGCGGGTTCAAATCCCGCTACGTTCAAAATTGTTATAGCTTTCTTTATCATCATCACTGTTGAAGTTTCGACGTTCATTATAATAAATCTGGAAAGTTAAAAGATTTTTTTTTAATTAAAAAGTTGAAATCAATGGCCTTTTTGAAAATATCTCTGAATTACAGATTATATATTTATATATAGGTGATAATTAATGAAAGCTTTTGTATTAAGATTTCAGGGGAAAATAAAGAAACAGTACCTTAAGTTAGCATCAAACTAATCTGAATGGTAGATAAAAACTAGATAAGTACGAGGCAAACTCGCTCTCAGTTGGTTCTGTACCAATTACAGGAACAGGAAGTACACTTTATGAAAGTTGACAAACTTAAATTTACACATGGCGTATACACATATTTGTAAGTTTATAATAATTTTTTTCTGTTTAATACCCATAAATCTTTACTTTTAACTTATTTTTTTTTCTTTATTTATATTGTAAGTTCTCATATCGTGAAATCAAATTTTATAATTGTAGGTCTTGTATGGAATACGCAGCGAACTTAATACAAAATGTGTGGTACATAAAAGCTTGATTTTTCTATGGTTCAAGGGACCGTACATAATAAATAATTGAATTGTAATAACATAAGATGAATGAAATTACCTAATCGGCTAATATCAAGAAATATTAATTTAAATTTAAAAAATATTTTTGTATAAATTACTGCATTTATCGGTACTGCCTATAAGGTTTATTACATCATATTTTTCGTCTGACAGTGCCGGCGAAGCCGAAAGTACAGTCACCCACACACACACACACACATATATATATATATATATATATATATATATATATATATATATATATATATATATATATATATATATATATATATATATATATATATATATATATATATATATATATATATATATATATATATATATATATATATATATCATATTTAAGCCAGTTCCAAGTAGAAATGTGAGAATATGCACTGATATTTTAGTAACTAATATTACACACACAAGATATAATCAGTATCGACAAATTAACATACAATCGTGCAGATGCTTACGAGAAATTCACGCGAGTCAATCTTTGAACAAAGAACAAAAAGGCGGGTAAAGGTGGACGCCATGTTAGCGCGTGCGCGCGCAGCTGCCACCACTCACCACATCTGCCGGCCTATGTCCATAGTCGAAAGTCGAAACTTATACAGCCAATCGTAATATATGTTTATTTATTTTATTTTTTTTATTCAATTGAAAGCCTTAGATTCGATAATTTGATTACCATTCTTACTAAATTTTGTTCCCTTTGTCTTCGTCTTAATTGAGATGTGAAAAAGTTTAAAATATTTTTTTTATAAAATTTAGTATAATGAAAAACAATCAATATTATCAAAAAGTTTTTTTTCAGCTTCACGCTGTATCCCATACATGGAAGGGTAGGCAGAGGGAACATGAGAACTAAGTGTACGAGACTCCGTTTCGTTCCCTAGTTTCCGCTCCGCTGCATTTGAGACATTGCGAGTTGAGCAGTGGAACACAACGCCGCGCTTTGCCTTGTTCCTAGAGCGAATTAAATTATATTTGAAGTAATAACAAAATACAGCTACACACATATACCCCTGGGCCACGACAAGCTTTATATCAAAATAAATAAAAAATACGCTAAGCTACATTAATTATTTGCTTAATTAAACAAAAAAATACAAATCGCATAATATGACAAAGACCATTAAGCATTCAACTTTAATAAATACAAGAGTCACAGATATAAAATAAATGTTGACTTTATATTTCCTTATCAACAGTACATTCGCTGAGCAAGCAGTAAGTTGCCGTGGGCTGGCGGATGTTTAGGCGTCTTAACAGACCACCGAGACATACTTGCGTAGCGTAATTTGATAATATGCATAATTTTAAAAAAGAAATTCTATTTATTTTTATTATTATTATGTATTGAAATTAATTTTCACTAAGAATTATAATCATAACGAGTTTAATGCATTTTTGTCAGATGTTATATTGACGCTCTGGTATATATAGGACAGCGTTGAACTCCGCTATTTAACACGCAATATCTGGAAAAAATAGGTAACTGAACACTATATTGCGTTTAACACTAGTTTTATTTTGCTACCTATCTATACTAATAATAAATCTTTCACTTTCTCTTTTACTCAGCTTCACGCTGTATCCCGCACATGGCAGGGCGAGGGAACTTAGAAACCTATTGTTAAGACACTCCATTCCGTTCACCAATTAATATTTAAAATGAATTTAGCAATATTTGCATTTAATACGTATCAATCAACCTGTATCACATTTCCGTATTATTATTAGTTGACTCCATGATTGACGTACGTATCTACAAGGAACGGCTAAAACCACAGAATAAATTAATAATCAAGTGAAATGTAACAGTTAAAATTTTACATTATTAACGAATCGAACCTATAACCATTAGGTTGTTGTTCCAGCCCATAGTTTTTTTATAATATACCTATGAGGTATGGTTTTTTTTTTTCAGCTTCACGCTGTATCCCGCACGAGGCAGGGTAAGTAGAGGGAACCCGGAAACCTAGAGTTAAGACAGTTCGTTCCACTTCCGTTCCCCACTTTCCGCCGAATTTGAGGCATTGCGTGTTGAGTGGTGGAACTCAACGCCGCGCTTTGCCTTATTACCAGAGCGAAGAAATGAAACATTAAATATTTAAATTAAAAATATTAAATATTTCTATATATATATATATATATATATATATATATATATATATATATATATATATATATATATATATATATATATATATATATATATATATATATATATATATATATATATATATATATATATATATATATATATATATAAAAATAGTTTAAAAATAAAACAAAACATATGATGAACGTCAAGTCCTTCGAAACTCCTGAGTGCCGGTATATATATATATATATGTATATATATATATATATATATATATATATATATATATATATATATATGTATATATATATATATGTATATATATATATATATATATATATATATATATATATATATATATATATATATATATATATATATATATATATATATATATATATATATATATATATATATATATATATATATATATATATATATATATATTATGGCTTATTAAATATAATCGTATTTTGACTAACAAATAGGTAATATTCAGGAAAATTCAACATTTGTAAATAGATAAATATTTACGAGAAAAAGTAAAAATAACATTTGTAACTAGATTATATTCGACTTTTATGAATATGTTTTTCAGCTTCACGCTGTATCTATCACATAAAAGAGTAGACAGAGGGAACTTAGGAACCTAGGGTCAAGACTCTCCCTAATGTTACCAGGGCGAGAAAATAAATTATTAAATATTTAATTTCCTTGAGCGGGGATCGAACCTACCACTTGTCGAGTTTACAGTTGTACTTTTATACCACTGCGCCATAACAGGCCTCTTTACGAAAATCGTACCTCATCAATGCAAATTAAATCAAAAACCTTTTATTACGTAATATACAGAAGAAAATACTATAAAATTTTATACGTGTAGTTAAACATAATAGTGCAAGGGCGGGCTTATCACTAGAAAAGATCTTTTACTCAATCTTCTATTCAATAAAAATAATAGTAAAAGGCTATCGTTGTCGGCATCGTAAAGGCATTAGCTTTACACTATGTACGTGGTAGGGTAGGCAGAGGGAACTTAGGAACCTAGTGTTAAGTCACTTCGTTCTCCACTATAGGGCTTTTAGAAATTACAAAAAAAACTTTGTGTAAGTGTAGTGTGTAAAAATCGAACCGGCACCCTGTTGCGTTCATGACTAGTTTATGACCCTGCGCTACGATTGACCGTATCAGGCAGCAAGGTAGATTAAAGGATATGCATATTAAGTGACGTTTTTTTTTAAAGTAATAGCCGCAAATTTTCCCTTATCGATTGTTTTAATTTATTTATATTGAAATAATGAGTTCAAGATGAATTTTATAATTACAAGTCTATCAGAAGTACCCTATACATTTTAATTACGCAGTTTGTACGAAATGTGTAGACATTTCATACAAATTGCACCAGTGCTACAAGAAATCATAAAACTGGATATTTGATATTAATTTCAGAATGAAACGAAACGAAACAATGTGTCTTAACACTAGGTTCCCAGGTTCCTTCTGCCTGTGCCATGTGTGGTATGCAGCGTGAATGTGAAAAAAAATCAGCTCGATACCTCCACGAGATATCGATATAAATGGTTTTGCCAGACGAACAGTTAAATAACAAGCTAATCCTATAAGGATTACGTTTTTACTATTTTAAATATCAAAATCGAACTCACAACCATTACGTCTACACTCAGACGCAGTGGCACTGTACCATAATGGTGAAACTTTATCTTACCTTTAAAAAGTGCCATAAATGTCATCGTAATATGATATATCTACAATTACACTCCACATAACCTTCGTCGCGTTAAGAGCGATAGTGTTCAGAATTTAGTGACGTAATGCTGTCGAGTGAATGGAGACGGACACAATCACATGTTTTGGATACGTTGAAAGGATAAAATTAAATAGGTACATACATATTCTTAAGACAAAAAAAAGTTCTAAATAGCGTCGGGGGACGCTAAAAACCTGTATCTCCTCCTTGCAAAGTGCTTGTAACTTTGTAGTTTCTCATACAATTTTCTTAAATTATAGCTAAAACCTACCGTGATAGAAGGCTTTCGAAGTAAAACCATTCAGATCGCTTTATTCATTCAGCGGCTACAGTGCTACAGACAGATACACAGAGAAACAGATAAAACTTATAATTCCCCTATTTTCCTTCGGGTGTTAAAAATATTATTGAAAAGAAACTCTTTGTATCAACGTGTTAGAACTCAGCTTCACGCTGTATCCCGCACACGGCAGGGTAGGCAGAAGGAACTTTGGAACCTAGTGTCAAGACACTCCGATCCACTTCCGTTTCCAACTTTTCGCCGATTTTGAGGCATTGAATAGGAAATGTCTTACCATTAATTATCCAAGTTCTCTGCCATCTCTATCGTGTGCAAGATACAGCTTGAGGCTGGAAATGATATAATACATAGACTTAATGAAATTAATTTAAATAATTAGTAAAAAATTATTTTACATATAAACCATTGTCAATTTAAGTTGAAGGTACCTTTTCAGATTAAGATATTTTTCAGGCTTTAGATATTTTGCAGGGCGCCCGACCTGCACTGTTCTTTCATGCTGTATCTCTCGCAGGGCTTATCCCGCCTGCCTATAGAGAACTTGGTAGCCTAGGTTTAAAACACTCTCTTCCGCTCCTCACTTTTCGACGAATTTAAGGCATTGCGAGTTAAGTAGCGAAAATCAACGCCACGCTTTGTTTTGTTACCAAAACGAAAAAATAAAAATATGAAATATTTCATTTCTTCGAGTGAAACATTCGCACACTTCTGCCCCTCCATCACCACAATCCTCAAATAATGTTTTTCTTTTTTATCTATTGTATATATGATTTTACTTTTTTATTTATTGTATATATGATGATTTTATTTATTGCATATATTGACTTAGCTCAGGATTTCTCACTCTACCCTACGATATACGGCAAACTGCGTAAACCTACAAAAAAACGATACACTGGCAAGGAAAATAATAAAATTATGATATTATATTTTGTTTAAAAATAAAACAAAACATATGATTAACGTCAAGTCCTTCGAAACTCCTGAGTGCCGGTCAAATTAGTTGTTTACATCCTGCCATCTGTCTCGCCGCTATTATCAACAGATGACGCGGCTACGCGTATAGATAATGAATGAATTACATTTATATATATGTATGTACCCTCTAGCGAAACGCGGCTTCGCCCGCTTAAAATATTTTTTAACACTTTCTGGTGTGGCAAGGTAGGCAGAGGGAATCTGGGAACCTAGTGTTAAGACACTCCGTTCTGTACCCCAATTTTCCACTGTATTTGAGGCGTTTTGTAGCTCAACGCCATACTTTGCCTTATTGCCAGAGCGAAAAAATAATAATATTTAAATTGAAAATATTAAATGTGGTTTTTCCTCGAGTGGGGATCGCACAAATTGTCGCGTTTACTGTTTTATGCTTGTGCCTCTGTGCCACGACAGGCCTCAGTGTTTTAATTTTTACATATTTTTTTTTTAGCTTCACGCTGTATCCCGCACAAGACTGTAATGAAATATTTAATATTTTCAATTTAAATATTTAATGTTTCATTTCTTTGCACTGGTACAAGGTAAAAACGCGGCGTTGAATTCCGCCACTCAACAAGCAATGACTCAAATTCGGCGGAAAGTGGGGAATGGAAGTGGAACGGACTGTCTTAACATGAAGTTCCCGGGTTCCCTCTGGCTACTCTGCCTCCTGCTCGCCTCGTGGATACAGCGTGAAGCTGAAAAAAAACAGATACATGTACGTTTTTTCAACTTTGGGCTAAAATTGGGGACCAAAATCGGACCAGAATCGATATCTTTCAGCTTTACTCAGATACCTGACAATACACCGCTCAACAAGCAATGTTTCAAATTCAGTGGAAAGTACGGAACGGAAGTGTATCAATGGTAACAGTTTGCCTTATCTGCCATGTACGAAAACCCGAACCTGAATCTGAAAACCACAGTATGGTCAATACATGCCAATATTGAACAGTAACATTTACATACGAATTTAATATATTTCTTTCATATAATTTTTTTAATCACTCATGTACAAATGCGACGATATTATTAAGCAGTTTAAATTATCAATATAACATAAAAATATTTAATTGGCGCGGCTAATAACAATCCAAAAGGCGCGGCGTTGAATTCCGCCACTCAAAACGCAATGTCTCATTTCGTCGGAGTGTCTAAATGAGAACAGAGTGTTAAGATTAACACTAGAATGACATGTTAAGTGACTGCGCTCTACAACCCAGATTGGAAATGTTGACTTGTTACTCCGACTATGATGAAACTATCGTTGTTTTGAACTTCACGCTGCATACAGCAGAGTAGGTTAAGGATATAGAACCCAGTGTTCAGACACTCCGTTCCCATTAAAAAACACTTCCGTTCCCATTTTCCACCGGAAAGTGACTGCGTATCGAGGACGGAACTCAATAACGAAAACACCTTGTCTTAATTTATTTTAATATATTTCTATTATTCCCCATAACAGAAAAATACTTCGGCCATAACAAAGTGTTGTCCAAAGCCTTGTCAACGATACGATATAATTTCCAATTAAAGCAACAAAGACCGTCTGTTGCTACATTTTAAGTAACACGATATTTAAATAAAACGCACCGATAAAATTATACTAAAATAATAATAATTACCACCGTAGGTTAAGTGGTTATTGAAGTGCTTGATTGATATGAACACAAATATGTCACGGCGATGTATACGTTTTAATGCCTTTACCCGCATGTGGCAAAGTTGAGTGGCGGAACTCAACGCCGCGTTTTGAAAATATTAAATATTTCACGCTCGTGTCCTTCTCAACGAGGTCTCAACCATCGTTTACAAATAATAATTTACTTAATTCGTAGTATTGCAGCGTTTAACGCCTGACTGTAAGAAACGACGGCTGTGAGTTCAATTCTTTTTGTAGGAAATTTATTTACGTTGTTCTGGTACTCAGATAAAGCTCTACGTTAACCATCGCCACTTAACACGCATTATATGAAAAAAATGGGCAATATGTGGAGAAAGAAGAGTATATATACTGGGTTCCCTATGTGTAGGCATAGGGTAACTAGTACGTGCGGGATACAGCGTGAAGTTAAGATATTAACGATAAGTTTATTTACGTGTTGAATTATTATTACACGCAATGCCTTAAATTAAGCGAAAACGGGCAACGGAGTGTCTTAACACTAAGTTCCCAAGTTGTCTCTGCCTATCTTGACATTTGCGGGATAAAGCGTGAAGCTATTAAAAAAATATTATTATAGTTCCGGTCAATAAGTTTCGTATCCAATATTTATATCAAACTCAGATATTGTAAACAGTAAAATGAAGGTTTATTTATTATATTCGTGGCGCAATGGCACAGTGTCTGACTGTAAGCGTGATAGTCGTAAGATCGATTCCCCACTCTGCGAAATTATACTGCAGTATATTTAATTATTAACGTTTCCCGCTCTGGTAGGTGAAGCGCAGCGTTGAGTTCCGTTGATAATTTTATAAATTTTGAAAGTTGGTCTAAATTTCGTTTAAAGTTTTCGTTACAAATACATATAGATACGACAGACGCTAAAAAAAGAGTATTAAAATGGATGGAAAGGGAGAAACACAAACGAAATAAAGACAACAAAAAAGATTTCAAATTCCCGACAACATAAAACTAAAAGAAAAAATAAACAAGTCCAATAGTTCATTACAATTAACAGTTGGGACCCATTTCAATATTACAATGTTTGAAAATATTTAAATAGGTCCCGACTGTTAATTTTAATGAAAGTAATATATAATATTTTTTTAAACTTTGGTGGGGAATATTCTATTATACTATATAAATATACTTACAAAGATTTTAAATATAAGTGGTTTTAAATAAACGCGGCGTTGAGCTACGCAATACCTCAAATTCGGCGGAAAGTGGGGAACGGAAATGGAACGAAGTGTCTTAACAAGTTCCCAAGTTCCCTCTGCCTACCCTGCCATGTGCGGGATACAGCGTGAAGCTGGTTTTAAATATAAGTGTTATACATTTTCAAATCTAACGTAATAATCCTTGCTTCTTGATGCTCCACTCGAATACTACTAACGATATATATTTTTTATTTGCTGTTTGAAACCCGCCATTTTGTTTTTTTTTATCCAAAATCTATCAAAGCTCACTATTTTTTTTATATAAGTAAATATAATCTATATTAAGAGAATGTTTTTTACAGCATCGAGATTTGAACCCGCACCGCTTTCCAGAAGGCTTCCGTCCATTTCCAAGAGGATTGAGTTCAAATTCCACTTTGTTTAAACTTTAATATATTTCCCAACATTTTAAAGTTAGTGAAATAGTCTTAATCTAGCGGCATAAAACATCGGCAGTAATGAAAAAACATAATAAACGAGGCACATCTTCCAGGCTGATAAACAGAAGCTTGCAGGCTGTACGTACAACAATTGCGATCGAATCATACAGACCGATTTTCAACAAAAAATATTAATGTATAAATGTATAATTTTTACCATATTTTTAATGGTCTTGTTGAAATAGGTTCCCCGTATGGAACGAAACGGAGTGTTTGATCACTACCTTCTCAAATTCACTCTGCTTATCCTGATAAGTCCGGGATACAGAGGGAGGCTGATAAAAAAATGGTAACGTTTATGGTTTGAATAGATTTGATGAAAATATAATTGATATCTGTTCTTATTTCATTGTAAAGATGTAATATTTTTAACTTTCATTCCTTAATCATACAAAAAACAACATCTCAATTAAAAAATATATATATCCAAAAACTTGACACTAAGGAAAAGCACACGTGCGTTACATCTCGATTTTTAAGTCGGTTAAACTAAGACAACGTTATATACTTTACTTATATATATTACGTACTTAACTTAATGGAAATAAACATTATGTACGTATTAAGTTTCAATATACTTACAACTTAAGCTCATGAATATTATTTTATAATATTATAAAAATATGCAAATGATAATAGGCGACAATTGCATTATCAGTATTAACTATTGATATAGAAGGATTAGGCAGAGGGAATCTCGGAACTAAGTGTCAAGACACTCCGTTCCTGTGAAGACACTTCCGTTTCCGCTTAATAAATAGAGGCATTACGTGCTAAGTGACGCAACTTAATGCCTTTTTGCTTAGCTTTACCCAACGAGGCAAAGTACGGCATTGAATTTCTCCGTGCTGGTAACGATCAGAGCTAGGAAATGAATATATTATATATCATTCCTCGTGGCGTTTACAGTCGCACGCTTGTCCTGTTGCCACAACGCCCTCTTTTACTTAATATGACATTTTATCAACTACCTTTTTTATCAAATAGCAAAGTAGGCAGAACCTAGTGTAAATCGCTTCATTTTCCATTTCGCCTCGTTTACTTTGCTAAGGCCAAGGCCAACATAAAAATTTTAAATATAATAATTCCCCCAAACGGGATTCGAACCAACCACCACCGTCAAGAAACCACTAATCAAATAATATATTTACAAACACAAAATCTTTTGTTCGAGAACCTTCCATATCTATTAGCATTCATATAATATGTATAGTCTAAAAGTTGTGTGCAAAAATTTCATCGGAATGAACACTTTATGCTTTCTTAGAATCAATGCTTGAGCAAGGCCGCGCGCTTGTATCGTCACAGAAGGGACGTTCCATACTCTAGTCCCCAAAAATAAAGCTCAAAATCATTTGAAATGTATATATAAAATTTGAAAAACCGTCGGTCTTTTCGTTTTGTTCTAAATTGAACGAAATTCGCCGCCCGATTTGGCTGCAAAAACTTATAGCCCATACATCTATTTTTGATGGCCAACATTTTAAAGGATCGGCCTACCAGAGCGCGTTTCGTCGACGTTCATGTTGAATTAACGGAAGTAGTTGGGTTTAAGCCAGTGTTTTTCTATAGAGTTCGTCGCTTGATTTTTCTCCTTGGTATTGTAGAGAAGAAATTATTTATTTCTTTTTAGCTTAATGCTTTATCCCGCACATAGCAGGCAGAGGGAACTTGGGAACCTAGTATTAAGACAGTTCGTTCCATTAAGGTACTTCCGTTCCTCACTTTCCGCCGAATATGAGGCATTGCGTGATAAGCGTAACTAAACGCCGATTTTGTCTCGTGGCGATGTATTTACTACTACTCAAGAGGAGCTCAGTACAGTGCCCGTAACATATGATGCAAGTGAAAGTAAAAGGAACCATTTTGAAATACGCTTCAAATGCTAGCTTACCTAAACAAAAAAGATTTTACTTAATACCAATGAGGCTTACAAAGTAGGCCTAATTTTTTGTTTCTTTTTTCCTTGATTTGGCACAAATAGAATAGCTATAAATAACAATAAACTACGAAGATCTTATAAAAAAATCGCTCGCTTTTACTTTGACCATTTTCAAGTCTCCGTTCGCAAGTACACAGAAGGATTACTGAATGGCAGGTACCTATTATTATTATTATTACCTGGATCCATAGAAAACGTTTGTAATTATATATCTTTTGTGTTATGAACGTTTTAAAATTTAAATACATTTCCAGAAATTTCTAAAATCATTTCTAAAATCTCATTGTTATAACTTGTCAAGGATAATGTTGCTATAATAAACTGTAACTATTGTTTAAAATGTGTCTTTATGGAAAGTCGGTTAATACTACAAATTGTATACAGCCAAAATCACTCAATTCTATTTTTTTTTATATATATAGCTTTACTCCGTATCCAGAAAGGTAGGTAGGGAGTGTAGTGTCAAGACACTCCGTTTCTATAAAGATAATCCCATTTTCTTCTTTTCGCCGATTAGGTACTTGATCAATTGAGTGCTGTTAAGTGGCGGAATTCAACACCGCGGTAGGCCTGGTTACTAGAGCGAGCAAATTAAAATATTAAATGTGCAGAAGAAGCATTAAGAGTAACGTGTTAATTGATTATTATCAATTTTTTTTAAATTTTTGTTGAAACATTTACATTTTTACGACAAATACCTATAAAGGTTACATCAATTTCAAATATTTAGTTCGACAAAATTGCTACAAAATTCTTATTCATTTAGCTGAAATTTTAGTTTTATGTATTAATATTGTCTGAACAGTATAGTAATTGAGGCCTGTCGTGGGTCAGCGACACAAGCGTGTACGTGTAACGTGTAAACGACAGGTTGTGTGTTCGATCCCCACTCGAGGAAATGAAATATTTAATATTTTCTATTTAAATATTTAATGTTTTCAGTTATTCGCTCTGGTTACAAGGCAAAGCGCGGCGTTGAGTTCCGCCATTCAACACGCAATGCCTAAAATTCGGCGGAAAGTGGGGAATGGAACGGAGTGTCTTAACACTAGGTTTCCAAGTTCACTCTGCCAACCCCGCCATGTGCGGGATACAGCGTGAAGCTGAGTAGTCATTGATCTCAATGTATTAATTCATAAAGTGCAATTCTAGCGGGCGAAGCCAGTAGTTATTAATTTAAATTATTTTTATTCTTGTTTTTCATAAAAAAATAAACGAAGGTAGTTTGAAATTTTCTAACAGAAGTTAATATGTTTCAGTTATACATAACTGATAGTTAAAACAAATCCATTAAAATAACTGATACAATAGTCATCTAGATTGTTTACCAAAATACGTACATCCCTATTATAAAATAAACACTAGCATAGATTAATTATATGATAGACTTTTAATTAACTTAAAATTTGGCTTTTTTTATTTAACTTTCCAGCTTCTACATTTGTATCCCGCACATGGCAAAGTTGGTGAAACTTGGCATTTAGTGTTAGGACACTCCTTTCCGTTGCCTACTTTACGCCGAAATTGTGACAATGTGTGTTGTGTGGCGGAACTCAACGCCGCGTTTTGTCTTGTTAGCTGAGCAACGATATGGAAATATTAAGTATTTAAGTTCCTCGAGTGAAGATCGAACTTACAACCTGTCTTCTTAATAGTAGTACGTTTGTGCCCGCTTCGCTCCGGCAACAAGGCAAAGCGAGATATTAAGTCCGGCTACACAACCCTCAAAATGCAATATCTTAAATTTGTCGTTATTTTATTATTTTAAATTTGGCGCAAAGTGAGAAATGGAACAAAATATCATAACACTAGGTTCCCGGGGTCCCGTATACTTTTTTTAACCTTCACGCTATATCCCAAGCCTACCCAGCCCTGAGCGGGATACAGCGTGAGGTGAAAGAAATATTTAAAGCTCTATAAATTGTTACCTTTAGGTTTAGTTATTAGCTGCTAATTAAAGCAGGCTCAGAACTACACGTTTATCTAGATAAATCTAGAAAAGATAAAATAACATATAATTCCTAAGAGATTTCAGTTATTAAGTGTTTTAATATGTTTAGATGTACTCACTCAGCTTCACACTGTATCCTGCATATTGCAAAGTAGGCAGAGGGAACTTGGGAACCTAGTGTTAAGACACTCCGTTCCACTTCCGCTCCCCACTTTCGCGTTTCGCCTTGGACCGGAGCGAAAAATTTATACAACGATAATAGTTTAAATTATTATGTTTTACCCACTTGTTTTTTTTTATACAGAGTACTTATTTGTTATGAAAAAAGTAAAAAAAAAATCATAAGATAATAAGAAGTGATTGATGACAAAACGCAATACCGAATTAGTGGAAACGTGTTAATGGGTACAGAGTGTCTAAACACTAGGTTCTCAGGTTCCCTTGCGTACCCTGATTTATGTTTTTTAGCAATGAAACATTACCAAAAATAAATTGTATATAAGAATAATTTTGCAATATTTGTCAAGTATTTTGGATGTACGTTGAACTTTTACATTTCTGATAGATATTTCTAGATTTAAAATAATCTAAGATTTAAATTTACTTTGGAATTTGTAAATTATACTATAATACTAGTTTTATTATTCAGTTCAGTGAATCTTTTTTCTTTAATAAATATTATATGATTATTTAGCCGATAGTTCATAGTTTAATACGTTATAATTGTTAAATTTATTAAAAAAATATGATATTTGTATAATTTTATATTCAGCTTCACGCACCTTGCAGGATAGGCAGAGGGAACTTGGGAACCTAGTGTTAAGACACTCCGTTCCACTTTCGCTCTCCACTTTCTGCCGAATTTGAGGTATTGAGTGTTGAGAAGCGGAACTCAACGCTGCGTTTTGCCTTGTTACCACAAAGAAGAAATGAATATAATTAAATATTTGATTGAAAAATATTAAATATTTAATTTCCTCGAGCGGGTATCGAACTAACAACCTATCATTTACAATCACACACTTTTGCCCCTGCGCCAGAACAGGTCTCACAGGTTGGTACATGATTATAATATTATCTTGCCTTAAGTTTTAATTTTAAAATCCACTTGTTATTAATTCAAATATTTATTCATTCGAACACACTATAAAATTGAAATAAATTAAATATTAAAATTAATTAATAGCAATTTTATTTTTAAATAAAATGAAACTTAACACTAAATTTATGTTTCATTTTAACTCTGTATGTACAATAAATTTAAATAAATAAGATTTATTCTTAGAGTACTATAATGTTAGTTAATAATTTACACGAATAAGGAATATATTGCATATTTTTTAATTTGTTGTGATTTTATATAATATACATATTTTATAAAATGAGACCCAGGCGCTACAGCACAAGCATGTGACTGTAACCGACAAGTTCTGGGTTCGATCCCCACTCGAGGAAATGAAATATTTAGTATTTTCAATTAAAATATTTAATGTTTCCATTTCGCAAAACGCGGCGTCGAGTTCCGCCACTCAACACGCTATATGTTAAACACGGCGGTAAGTGGGGAACGGAAGTGGAACGGACTTAACACTAGGTTCCCAGGCCCCCTCTGGCATCCCCGCCTAGTGCGGAATTAAATTAATTAATTAATTTTGGTTGCAAGCGATTTGCGGCGTTGAGTTCCGTCGCTCAACACGCAATGCCTTAATTTCGGCGAAAAGCGGAAATGACTTAGCGAGTGTCTTAATACTAGGGTCCTAGTTTACTTCTGCCTACCCTGCCTTGTGCGGAATACAGCGTGAAGCTGAGTACATATTTTTTCCCAATTTCACGCAGTATCACGCACATTGCAGAGAAGGCAGAGGGAACTTGAGAATCTAGTGTTAACACACTCTGTTCGTTCTTGTACTTTCTGCCGTTTGAGGCACTGCGTGTTCATATCCTCGAGTGGAGATCAAACCCACAACCTGCCACACCACCACAAACTTATTCACACGCCTGTGCCCATTTTACCATGATAGGCATCTATAATATAGATATAAATATTATAATAAATATATAAATATATAGATATAAATATAGATATATTATAGATGCCTATCATGGTAAAATAGTATATATTATATACATAAACAAACAATAAAATAAATTTAAATTTAGGTACTATTCATATTATAAATGTAAAATGAAGTGAATTGAAGATTGATGTTTTTTCAACTTTTCAGTAGGAAAATATAATTCGGCATTAATATAACAATAAGTAAAGGCGGGCGAAGTAGCGTTTAGTTCAGAAAATATTTGAACAAACATAACGTGAATCGTAAGAGAAACCTTTATAATACGCAGACAAGAGTATAATATTAACAACTTTTACTTCAGCTTTCTCGAGCTTTAGTACAAATGAAGTATATTTTTATTCAACATTCTCTATACATATAATAGTGTGATAGATAATGCGGCGTTGAGTTCCGCAACTCAACACGTAGTGCCTTAAAGTTGGCGAAAAGTGGGGAACCGAGTGTAGTGTCTTAACACTAGGTTCCCAAGTACCCTCTGTCTACCGTGCCAAGTACCGGGATACAGCGTGAAGCTTAGTAGTTAAGTAGAGTGAATGATAATATAAAAAAATGGACACTTGAAATTTTGCAATGTTTTATTCCAAAAAAATCTTGTAGCTCTGTGGTATAGTACTCTATCGTAAGGCAGGTAGGAACGCTCGGGATGGACGGCTTGAGCGTAACATTGAGGGTTGCTAGCACTTAAATTCAAAATTGAACCAAAAATTAAAAAAAAAAATACTTTTTAATCTTAATATAAAATTTATTTTATATTTTTTTACGATAATATTTTAATTGGGATATATGATATGGATGTGATAATGGCGTCACAATTATAATAGTAGTAAGGTCGACCACCTCTATTTCTATATCTACATCATTCATGATTAAGAGCAACCTTGCGTTTGTAGCTAAAAGCTCACATACATACAGACATACATACATACATCACACTGTGCAACGTGTCAAGGATCTCAACTTTTACCGCTCAATTTCCCACGATTCGCGGAGGATCTAAACGGACAACCCCGTCGGGAAGTTTAGGAACTACTTCCCAGAACGATAAAGGGCCGTGGCGAGGGGAAGTGGCGGGCGCGGGGAACAGGAGGAAAGAGGCGCGGGGAGGGGGAAGCGGCGGGGTACGACAGCTGCGCGTGCGTCGCTCGCCCCGCGCCGCACTCCAGCGCCGACCGTCGAGCGCGGCACACGTGTTTAGTTTAGTACAGCGCGCGCGTTAACCGCGAGTCACAGTTTCGTTAGTCCATAGCTCGGGTGCCCCGCGTCTCAGAGGCCCGGGTGGCTGGGCGGTGATTGATGCTATATTATGTGTGTACAATATTGCACCAGTCCCGGCCTATCCAAACGGGCCGGCCTCCGGAGACCGCTACACAGCATCCGCGGCGCGATCCCGTTATCCGGCCGGTCGTTCACAGCGGTGGCCACGCATAGGACGTGATTCGGTGTAAACGTTGTGATCCTACCACATTGCACCAATCCCGGCCTGCACGCGGCCTCGGCGCTGCCAGCTCTGCCAGTTCACGTGGCACTCAGGTAAAGTCACTTAATTGGCGGGTTACGTTAAATGTAACGTACCGGCGTCGCAGGGTTTATCTACGTAAGTAGTATTAGAAAGTACGTCTCGCTCTTGATTCATTTGTTGGAAACATTCAGTTCGGGGTGACTGAATCGATATAGTGTAGACACCGAACACCGTGCACAGGCAGACCGGTTTTCTTTAAATTGTATCATATATAACTTTAGTATACACACGGCACACCGAAACGCCAAAACCAAGGACATTTTGGGAAGTCAAAGCTCTAATGCTATAAATCTGCAACAGCTGATTCCTTTGTGTAGTTTGTGAGACAAAGCGAACGTACGGACACAGTGTTAACACAGTTCACTCACGCGCCTACATCGTATTGTTCTGTATATTGAATAACAAATTCTGACAACTTGCTTATTCGTTAGCATCTAGCTATATATATACAGTACCGAGTAGTACAAAGAGCGACGTGAATCAAGCGGAAAGATGATTCACCGGGGCAAGTTAAGAAGTAACCGTTATGATTTGAATTACAACAGCTGTCAGGGGCATTCACGAATTGCGGTACCTACATACCTACCTTATCCAGTAACAGTGATCGTATGGCGCCAAAACGGTAAAATAAACTCGTTATGTTTTGTACGCTCCCAAATGCATCGAATTATTAATATATTGTGTACGATCGCTTCGGGCGATCACGAATTCGTCGTTTATATCTTGATCTAATAACTTATTACTTTGAAAACACAAAAACTTAAGTTCATTTCCACAACACGGTTAATAATATAATATATTCAATATTATCTTATATAATACTTATATTGTTTCACTTTCAAATGAATTATGGAGCTTTTTTAAATTAAATTTGCATAATATACAATGTAAAATAGATTTACGCGGCAATTTGGTTATGACTGATAAAATACAATGGCGGTCATTATTTTTTTTTCAAGGCATCTGCCCAAGGTAAATATAAAACAGCCTATCGATATCCTTTTGTTGATCTTAGATAATCTAACCAAATGTCCGCTGACACACTTAATGTATGTTGTGAAGCTTGCGTAAAAAATTAATGACTTAGAAAAATTATAATTTTATCCAGTTAACTGAAAATTATAAATTGAAATATTTTAAATGTACCCCAATTTTGGATTTAAATAAATTATAAATGACCAATAATAAGGTACAAATATTATATTTATTTAATATTACATTACAAACATCAGTTTAAAATGCATCAATTTTATTGGGTTATATTTTCTTATTCTAAAGCACGCTGATAAAATATTTTGACAGTAATTACTTTTTTATTTCCAGATTGATACTGAATTTGATGAGATATCTACCTTCCTAAGAAATTAATAATAATTAAAATTTCAACGACTAAAGATTCAAACTTGTTTAATGCAGGTTACATTTTTATATTAGCGTAGAATGTTTTAATGCTTTGAATATGTAAATATTAATAACATAAACACTTGGGCCTTTTAGTATAGATATTTAGATAGTATCTGTTAATTAATTAATTACATAGGTTTTCTTTTTTTACTAACTCGTCAATTTGTACGGATTCATGTACACGTTTTTTTAATAAATCTTATTTATAGTCTGTGATTAGTAACTTATTGATTTGAATTATTATAATTTTTTTTTCACCAATACTTTATAAAAAATTTTCACCGTAGTCTGAAAACGATGGTTCTAGGTACTAATCCCGCTTCGATCAACATTTATATTTTAAATGATTTGTAGAATAGAATAGTTTTTATAAGACACTTTAAAATACTTGTCTATGCACAAGAAAACATACCAAAAGGCGATCTTATTGCTTAAAACAATATTACGACGTAGTTGTAAAAAAAAAACTGGGGAATAACATTAATTATTATAATCTTTATTTGATTAGAATAAGTTATATTTAAACTGTTTCTTGATTTGAAGACGGAAATTTCTTTTATCATGTTTTCTTTGTCTACCCACAAAATAAAACGTTTGAAGATACGATTAACGGTCATTTCATAGTACAAGTCATCGTTATAGTACAAGGATTAACAAATAAGGTTGTCTCTTACTTACTTACACATAATTTACTGGCCTTAATGAACTTGTATTGAAATTAAAACGTATTGGATAGGAAATTGTACTATTTAATTAAATCTGATTACTATGAACTGCTGCTTATTGCAGTTTTTAAATATCATATGTACTTTAATTTACTTTATAGAGGCCTGTTGTAGCGCATGGGCACAGATGGGCGACTGTAAATGCGACAGGCTATGGGTTTGATATCTATTTAATACTTAAATGATATCTTTGATCTAGTAAAAAGCAGGGCGTGAAATTTCGTCTTTCAACACGCATTGCCTAAAATTCCGCGAACAGTAGGACGATAGTATTTTAATGGGAACAAAGTCTTTTATTACTTTCAAAATGTCCTGCTAGATTAGAAAGAAATGTATAAATATTAGCTATTAAATTTGACATGAATATAAGCTTCTGTCATAGGTCAGGGAATCATTTTATTATATATAAGGGAGGATTTTTCGAAATTATAACAATAATATATAAACATAACGATATATTAATGATTATTCAGATTCAGTATTCAGTATTTATCTAATAGTTGTATGCTGCTCGTGGAGTGTACTTGGGAACCTGTGCTAAGACACTTCCATTTCCCTACTTTCCGCCAAATTAGTCTATACGTGTTAAATGGCGGAACTCAGCGCCGCGCTTTGCCTTATAACCAGAGCGAAACGATGACAATATTAAAAATTACATATCTTCGAGTAGAAATAGAACCGAGAACCTATCGGGCTTGCAGTACCACGCTTGTGGGCCCCACGCCACGACAGGCCGCTATCTAAATGTTCTGTTATCTCTCGCATCATGTAGAACAAAATTTACTTAATTATTTAGATTAATGGCGGGTTTTTAAACAGTATTTTATTATAAAAATATTTTAATATAAACAACTTCCATTAAATAAAATTGTATATAAACATTGTGTACAATTAGAGGCTTATCTATTGCACCACGATGGTGTCATTGGCACCTGTGTCGTAAGAAGTTAGTATAATTTTAATTTATATGTATTTATTACATAAACGTATACAAATTTATAATTTAAGGTAATCTTTACTACTTTATTATACAATAATTTTAATTATAACGGTAAGCTTAAATAACCTTAATGATTTTACATATTTATGCCTCGCCGTAATTTTTTTTTATGATTTTCTCTTGCATCTTAAATTATTTCTAATCTGTTACATTAGATCGAGGTAATTAGTTATGTATTTAAGATGGCCGATGGAAGGTGTGAAATCTATTTTAATTTCCGATCGTATTATCATTTATTCCGTTTCTCTGGACGTGAGGTTATTTAGATTTATTATTTGCTAGCGATCCATTCGCGACTTCCTGCCTGCTACACAATTATATATTTACTAGCGTAGCCTGTAACTTTGTCGAATTAAATATTTTATATTAGTACAACTTTAGGTTAAAATAAAGCAAGAGCTAAATCTTTAGGGAAAGTTGTCAATATATATATATATATATATATCTCATAATGAAATTGCATTAAAATGGTTAAGCCGTTCGTGAGATTAACACGAACAAACACACATACAAAAAGTTACAAAACAAACAACAAATACTTTATAATATTGATATAGAAGTACAGACGACGCTTGGTCTTTGAATTGATATTTTCGTTACTTTTGTCAGTTGGATTTATAACAGTAAATATTAAATAGATATTCACGGTCATCATGACTGTGCTTTTCTAGTGTGTTTTTGGTTTCACGCTCTATCC